>BPTQ01000006.1:277843276-277929156 GCA_019973895.1 Chrysanthemum seticuspe | reverse complement strand
GAGTTCTCCACAATTACAGAGTATGAAACAAACTCATCACTCATGAATCTCTAAACGAACTTCGTATCTGAGAGCTGTGGCAAGAAGGTAGAAATTCACGTTCGAATTCTGTGTTTTCGCCCCTTAAGCTGAAGTCAAAGTTCAAATCATATAGCCCAAAAAGAAGTTGTCACCAGTGAAGTTTAACAGATGTATACCCAACTATTTCTATCAGTCTCTCTCAAATACATCGTCAACTAAGAGTGTCCTAAGTAAACCCGATAAACTCAAGAAGAGTGTTCTAAAGTTCAAATACCTAAATAATACAAAACGACTAAGACTCCATAGTTTTGGTCGTTCTCCCTTCCTACATAATAAGGTTGATAAACCCCCTTTACCAGAGACATCCTTCCCTCTTGCTGGTTTTGATACCTCAGAATCAGCAAAACATAATAAATCCATAAACTTGAAATCTTGTGAGAAGAACTCAAATAGCCCAAATGAATCCTGTGAGAATCAACTGCTACATAAACTCTCTCTGACTATCTTTATCAACCCATATGTAGACAATTTGAAGTGACCACTGTTGAAGAAAAACCCGATATACTAAACTTGAAACTGAAGTCGAATTCCCCGCTTTTGTGTCTTAAGCTTGCACTTAAAGATGGAAGAACGGTGTCGAGAGTCTATGCTTCAAGCAAATCTCTAAGTACTCACTACTCAAACAAAGTATGAGACATTAACACCTCTTGAGATTATCCACATCGTCATCTGCATGTGACACTGAGTAAAACAACGTAACTCCTAATAGTGATAGTTAACCAGGTCTTCAACCATCCACCCCGACTGCTGGTAACTAGATAAACCAAGTCTTCAACTCAAATTCTTAAGCCCGAGCAAGTTATGAAATAAGAACATGCCTTTGTGAAGGTCAACTTCAATCTCAAATAAGTGATAAATTATTAACTCTGAAGTCATCAACTTGTGTCAAATGCCCAACACGTGAAAACAACATACAATCGGATGTACATTGACCCACTGAATGAACCGGAACAAATGATTCCTCAACATCAATGCATTCTTCCTTAAAAGTAAACATGTAGAGACTGATCTGGAAGATTCACCAATAATGTCTTCGAGCGGATGAGGAAGTCATTTTTCTTTAAGTTCATGTGGTTGATTTATAGCGTGCACATTGAGAGAAACAATAATCCGTAGATATTTGGCAAAGGAATTACAAAGAGCGGATCACTATTCATGAACAATAATCCGTGAAGATTTGGTAAGGAATACCAAAGAGCGGATCATTATTCATGAGTGCAACTGCAATATTATGATAGTCATTATTAACGCCTTGAGGAATAACTGGAGATTTGGGCTTCTTGAGAATTCCAAGAAGTACTTCTTAGATGGTGAACCAGTTGAGTCAATAGAAACCGGAGCATGAGCTTCAGAAGCTGGATGATCAACATTCGTCGGAGGTTGAAAGTACTCATCAAACCTATGTTTGAAAAACAATGAATCCCAAACATTGATTCCCATTTATCCTTAGTAAGTGAAGCATTAGGCGTTGGAGAAGAGTCATCAAAAATCAAAACTATGAATCCCAGTTATCCTTAGTATATTCATTCTTCATCAAACAGAATATACACTCATCATCATCAAAAATTAAGTCGTATAACCATTATTCAAACATCCATCATCATGTAGTATATTCACTCTTCTCCTCCTCAAAAATTGCATCCGAAGTTGCCATTTTTGATTTAACAAGTGAATAGGAGTATACACCAATGAACGTAGATCCACTTGATGACTGAATGAGCGTGGAAAAACATGAAGCTTGTTGATGAAGAATGTAGATGAGTATGACCATTCACGAGAGAATTTCTCATTAGCTGAAGATTAAGCACACAGAAGAGTGTACACTTTTCTTTTCTTTGAAGAACGGGGCCTGAAGTGTTATCTGCAGACGCCATTATGATGAAGTACGAGGCCTGAACTGAAGTGAACAGACGTCATAGCCGGTTGAATATCAATGTTGAGAAACTTGAACCCGTGAGTTATGAGATATCAATCCATTTGTGATCCATACTTTAAGCCAGTCCATGTATTGAAGGATCGAAGTATCTGCAACTGAGTAAGGAGTACCTGCACTAACATTACAAGCTTGATTGCATATATATGGGTTAGTGACATTAGTATCCAAACTCTTTGGGGTTTCACGGTCAACCTTGATTTTTTCATCAGAAAACAGCTTTCCGGTAGGAATCCACCTAAGTCCAGCATCCTTAAACATTCTACCAGACGGTATCCACTTATGGCAAGGTCTAGGATTGTAAGGCTTCTTATACATAGTGGAAGACTTATCCTTGTTCCTAGTTTCCAAAGATTTAGCAGTTGGTATCCATCTAGGCGAAGTTTTTGGTTTGTATTGTTTCACAACATGTTGAACCTTAGTCGCGTTAGTGGTCTTAGTGGATAGTACCTTGGCATGTGAATTAGGAAACTGTTTCTTATGTGGAAAAGACTCAGAATTTCTAGTTTTGTTTTCTACATGCTTAGCATTCTTATGCAAATAACTACTCTTAGCTGCACGCCAATCCCTAGTCCTTTGAGTGTTCCTAGGCAGTGGTTTACAACTACTAGTAGTGCCTTGAAATCTCGTAGAATTCCTCACCCTAGGTCTTGCACCTAAAATTCCGTCTTTTTGAATCTGTGCCTTTTTCCTAGCTTTTTCTAGATAATAGTTCTTCCACAAGCCATTCATATCATATGAATTCTGGGTTTTAATGCTTGGTTTTGACACTGTTTTTGAACTAATCCTAGAGGTGCTGGGAGTAAAAGTAGCTGCATGTTGAGGATTAGAGGAACTAGAGGCATGTCTCTTAGGTAACACAGGTGAAGTGACTGGTTTTGACAAAACTTTTTCTTCATCAACTTGGGAGGCAAACCGTGTTTTTGAAGATTTTGGTCTTTCGGATATAAACGCAGTAGGCTGCCTAACAACAGACCGGTTTCTAATGGGATGAGAAAATGGTTTCCCCAAGGTTGATGGTTTTGTAAACTTAGTGTTCACACTTTTCCCTACAGTTTTCCTAAGCTCATTCTTTAAGGCTACAATAGCGAAACTCTTATCCTGAAATTGAGCTTTGAGTTCATCAATTTTTTCTATCAAAGAGTTTGTTTGTTCCATTGACTTAGTTCTAGCTTCTTTGACAGACTCACTAAGTTCTACATGATGCTTTCTCAAAGACTCATTTTCCTTTAGTAATTTAGCCACATAGATTGACAGTTCATTATTTCTTGTTATAATAGCATCAATGTCTTGTGTATTCATGACTAAATTACTTTTCTCATTCAAGACAGAAATATGTTTCTTCAGATTGTAAATGGTTGACTCTTTGTCTTGAAGCTGAGCTTTCAAAGTGTTAATTTCAAAAAGTTCACGGAATTCAGGAAGTTCCAGTTTTTTACATGGTTTGTTAAGTTGAAAACTTTCTTCTTTACTCTGAATCGCGATTTCAAGTGAAATGCAATATTTTTCAAGATTTGAGAATTTGTTTGAAAGTTCATCAAAAGCCTTCTTATCAACCAAATCTTTTGTTTTGAAACACTTAATCTCAGACTCAGCCTCAGTAACAGAACATTTATGAAAGACATGTTCAACATTATGATCAGTTTGTTTAAGTGCTTTAGCAGATGCACTATGTTGAACAGTAAAGGGTACCTCATTACATGACACCTGCTCAATTTCTGGTCTGTTATCTGCATCCACAACATGTGTAACAAGAGTCACTGGACCGCTGGATGTGTCAAGCTTATCAATCTCTGAGCCTCGGTATTCAGTGCCAACTGATCCATCATCTGGTGTTTTACCCGACTCATCATTATATGTTGACTCTGACATTCTGCATTCAACAACACCCGATTCTTTAACAGATACATTACCCAACTTATCACAACTATTTCTCAACTGCACCTGACACTCATTCACGTTTTCATCTTTTTGTGTAACTTCCTCAATGTACTTCTCCACATTATCCATGAGTTGTATGAATGTCTCAATGAACACGCTAATTTCCATTCCAGTGTGTTTCTTGAAAGACACTTCAGTCATTTCATCATCAAAATCTGAGGAATATTCCCCCCGGATAAATGGCTGAAATTGATCGAAGATTACTTGAAGAGCTGCATTAGATTCATCAGTTGAGAACTTCTCTTTAGTAATTTCAAACCTCAGTTGTTCTAAGTTTAGTAGCACAGTTCTTGTCAAGATGGGAAAATCCTGACGAAGGAGAGCACTGCTTGTTTGATCCATAGTTGTAGATAAAAGTAGTTTGAGGTGCTGATAAAGTAGTTGAAAGGGCTCAATGTTACATTCCTTTAGCATGGCATTTTGTAGCATTGACTGGTGCATTTCAGTCTTTTCAAAGTCTGAACCCGGAGATATCACATCCTCATTGATTGATTCAATCATCTTTAATCGTTCAGTGTAGCTAACATTCTCAGGGTTGACTACATCATCATACAATTTAAGCACTTCTGAAATCACTGGGTCAGTAGAGTAAGACATGATGTGGTAGAATGCACGGGATTTTACAAGTCTATGATTTAAACCGAGAAATAGAATCTTTCGCGGGATTTTACTAAAATCAAGACTAAACCGTTAAGCAATGACGAATGGAATGATAGACAATTGTGTGTTAGGACATATGATTGTATGTAGGATTAGCAGAGATGTTGTTTGGTTGTGATTCGGATTGGTTTATGCCCGTTTTTCCTGAGAAATTTAGGTCTAAAAACTTAAAAACCTCAATAACTTCTGTTCGGAGCGGATTTAGACCTCGAAGGTTGACGTTTATTCGGCGTGCCATTCTCCTCGTTCTCACGGTCGTTTTGATGGGTAGAACGCTGAAAACGGAGTTACGGTTCAAAAGTTATGGCCGTTTGAAGTTTTGACGGGAAAAATCAACCAAGTCACTACGAATTCTTGAACCAAGTCGCTAACAACTAATTCGCTATACCACCAAGTCGCTAGAGTACCAAGTCGCTAGCCAGATGTAAGTCGCTAAGTAGTAACTCGCTAAGACTCAAGTCGCTAGACACAAAGCAAGTCGCTAAGTAGTAACTCGCTACCCCTCAAGTCGCTAGCAAAATTTTGGCAGCAATTCGCTACACAAGTCGCTAGAAACACAAGTCGCTAAAGAGCAACTCGCTACTGACCAAGTCGCTACAACAAGTCGCTACCCGTAGTGGAGATTCCACTACTTGTACTTTAAGTCGCTAGCTCTAACTCGCTAGCACCAACACTGTAAGTTGCTACAAAAATGTGAAGCAAGTCGCTACCAAGAAACTATTCCGTGAACTAAGTCGCTAGCTTGAAAAACCATATAAACATCACTTTACAATCCAAAAACAACCCAACCAAGATGATTCAAGCTAACCAAATGAAAACGTAAACACTTTTGATGATTCTAAACATAAAAGTACCAACAAAATTCAAACTTTAACACAAGAAATCAACCAAATGATGCAAAAACCACTAAACTTTTTCAAACTCAAAAACCACCTAAAAACCACTATAAATCCAAAGATGTGCAAGATATGATCTAACCATGGCTCTGATACCAATTGTTAGATATTACTTTTCACATACACATCAAACCATAACACAAAGTAGCATATAGATGGAATTCTAGAGAGAGAAAGTTAGAGGTTTAGGGAACTTAGTGAGAGAAAGTGAAAGATATTATTATGAGCTCCAACTCTCTACCTTGGAAGGTAGAGAGTATTTATAGTCTTACATAACTCGCCACACTTTGGGCTGTGGATCAGGCATACAGTGGGTAAAGACCCGTCCGTCCTCCACGGTGTTACTTAACTAAATTACTACTTAACTTAAAAGAACTACGACTACGAGCTTTCTAACGATTACATATACTTGAGGTGACCGACTCTTTAATACCGGGAATTTCTAATTCCTAACAATTCTGAAATAAAAGTTGAACATTTTCAATCGCCTCATGCGAGAGAACAAAGAGATATTTTTCAGAAAAGAATTTTACCTCATGTCCGGAATTTGAAAATGTGTGCAATATATTGGGAAAGGGATTTTCACAAGGAGCTTGGACTTATGAAAAAAGTTTTCGAGCAAACAGAAACATCGATTTCAAATACAAAACATAAAAAAGAAAATGCTAAGAAAAGATGTTGATCGACTCTTGGAAGATGTTATCTTTGCTGATACCATTAATGTTGTGTTATTACATTCTGTTGCATATGCATTTGATTATATCTCTGCTGATTCTGTTGAAAATGTTGAGAATACTAATACTGTGTCACAAATCAAGTCTTTAAAAGTTGAAAATGAACGTTTGTTAAACGAGCTTTCAAATGCAAAATGTCGTCTTCAATGGTGTCAAAAAGATTGTCAAAATCGAGAACTCGCTTTGCAAAACAAAATCAATCAGTTGCATACAAAAACTCTTAATCCAAAACTTGAGCAACTGGATGATCAAAACGTGTCTTTGAAGTGTCAAATTTCAAAATATGAACAAGAAATTTCAAAAGTTAAAAAGGAATATGCTCAAGCTTCAAAAGATGTTGACGATCATCTTGCATATACCAAAGATATTTTACGATGAAATGGACTCATTCGTTCTGAAAATCAAGATTTGTTACACACTATCTATGATCTAAAAGCAGAGTTGGTAAAACTTAAGCAAGATAGGAATAGTAACACAGTAGTAACTACACCTAAACAGATTCAAAATGACTCTTGAACATCTAATGACAAACCACAAGAAACTAATGTGCTTCCCTCTACTGAAACATGAATAGTTGCCTCTTTTCCCAACGCCCGCACTTCACAGCCTAGGAGCAATACAAGGAAGAATAGGAAGTTGCGACGTAAGAAAAGAAAAATAAAGATCTCTGAAGTAGAATAACACCTTAGGACTTTGAATAAAACTCAAGTTGCACCCACTTTAGATATTGCGTCTTACAAATGTAATGAACAAAGTGATGTATCGAATGCTGAATCTTTAAGTACTCTAAATGTTATGTTTGAAGCTTCTTGTGTTGGTTGTCGTAAAAGCATGTTTTCTGGCTGTCATGATAAATGTGTTGCTAAGGCTATCTTGAATCGTAAGCGGAATAATAGAAAACGAAATACCTCTAGGCCCACTAATGCTTCTAAGTCTGTGCTAGGTAAACCACCCTCTAGTGTTCCAGCTACGATCATTGATGTACCCATAGAATCCCCTTCACCTCCTAGGAAGACCTTATCACCTAGTGCATTTACTAAGACTAGTTGGAGATGGCAGAAATGGTTACATAATAAACTTGGATTTAAATGGATACCTAAAATCATAAACATGTGTGTTTAAACTATTACTACTTCGGAACCCTCTAACTCTTCGGGTTCCACATCTACTTCTATTCCATCTGTGTCGTTTGTGTGTAATGCAGGTGATACAGATCATCCTTTGGATTGTTGATAGCGGATGTTCCCGACATATGACAAGCAATCTCAAACAGTTATCAAACTTTGTTTCAAAGTTCATTGGCACTGTCAGATTCGGGAATGATCACTTCGCAGCTATCATGGGCTACGGAGATTACATCAATAGTAACATCGAAATTAGCAGGGTTTATTATGTCGAAGGTCTCAGTCACAATCTCTTCTTAGTTGGTAAATTTTGTGATGGAGATTTGGAAGTTGCTTTTCGGGAGAAAACTTGTTTCATTCGTGATCTACAAGGAAATGATCTTATGTCTGGTACCCGCACATCAAGTCTTTATACAATATCAATGCAAGACATGATTGCTTCATCTCCCATCTGTCTACTTTCAAAGGCAACATCTACAAAATCTTGGCTATGGCACCGTCGACTCTTACACTTAAACTTTCAAACCATAACCAATCTTGCATGATACAAACTTGTTGAAGGTCTCCCAAGATTTCGGTATTCTAAATATCACCTATGCTCAGCTTGTGAACAAGGGAAAAGCACTCGTGCTCACTTTCCTTCAAAGGTGGAACACAGCTCACAACATGTGCTTCATCTTCTTCACATGGATTTGTGTGGCCCGATGCGCGTGCAGAAGATTAGTGGCAAACGCTACATCTTGGTAATTGTGGATGACTACTCAAGATGGACTTGGGTTTATTTTCTTCGAAGTAAAGATCAAGCTCCACAGATGATCATCACCTTTCTCACGAAAATCCAAGTTCAGCTCCGGAACACAGTCAGACAAATCAGAATAGACAAAGGAACTGAATTTGTGAATCAAACTCTTCGTGCATACTATGAGAAAGTGGGAATTGAGCATCAAACATCAATTGCACGATCATCGGAACAAAACGGAGTTGTTGAAAGACGAAACCGTACTTTAGTGGAAGCTGCAAGAACGATGTTGATAAATGCAAAACTTCCAGATTACTTGTGGGCTGAATCCGTGTCAACTGCATGCTACACTCAGAATCGTTCAATGATTACCAAGCGCCATAACAAAACATCTTACGAGCTTACCCACAACCGTAAACCGAATCTCAAACACTTTCATGTATTTGGATCCCTTTGTTACCCGAATAATGATCGTGATGACTTTGGTAAACTCAAAGCCAAAGCTGACATTGGAATCTTTGTTGGATATTGTGAAAACTCTAAGGGTTACCGGATCTGGAATCGTCATACAAGGGAGATTATGGAAACGATTCATGCAAATTTCGATGAGCTTACAGAAATGGCTTCTGAGCATAACAGCTTGGAACCCGGACATAACCGTCTAAACTTCCCCCAAACCTCATCATCTGCTGAACCAAGCCTCCAGCTTACTCGTCAACAAATGGAACAACTATTTGCTCCTCTGTTTAGTGATGATATTGATCAACGTGCTCCAGATGTATCAACTGTTTCCGCTGCTCAACTTGATAATAATCGAATACCTGATACACCTGAAACAACAACAACTGTTGAAGAAGCACCACCAATTGATTCTACAACAAAAGCAGAACAAACCGCATCCAATGACGCTGAACCAGCTGATGATATTCAGAACAATGAAGTACCCCCACCTGCAGATTATGATCCAAATGCGATCTTCAATCCGTTTGCTAATGAAACTGCCACACCTGATGTTGCAGAATCATCCACAAGCCATTTGAATCCTTCTAATCTGCAGAATGTATATCAACATCAACCCTCCACACATCGTTGGACGAAAGACCATCCTCTTGTGAACATTTTTGGAAACCCGAATCAACCAGTCGTAACTAGACAACGCCTTCATACTGACGGTGAACATTGCATTTATGCACTCACTGTCTGCCAAGCTGAACCCAAAAATATTAAGGAAGCCATGACATATGACAACTGGATTGAATCCATGCAAGAAGAACTTAACTAGTTTAAACGCCTTGAAGTATGGGAATTGGTTGAAAAACCAACTGGGGTCTATGTTATTGGTCTCAAATGGATTTGGAAAAACAAGCTAGATGCTGAAGGTACGGTTATCCGAAATAAGTCACGTCTGGTGGCTAAGGGTTATAGAAAGGAAGAAGGGATCAATTACGAGGAATCATTCGCACCAGTTGCTAGACTTGAGGCTGTTCGGATCTTTCTGGAATTCGCGGCTCACATGAACGTCACGGTCTTTCAGATGGATGTCAAAACCGCTTTTCTAAATGGAAAACTGAAAGAAACGGTCTATGTTAGTCAGCCAGAACGATTTGTTGATCCAGAGTTCCCTAATCACGTCTACAAACTGAACAAGGCTCTCTAAGGTCTCAAACAAGCCCTTCGGGCGTGGTATGATAAGTTGTCATCCTTTCTTATCTCTAATAATTTCGTCAAAGGATCGGTCGACCCTACACTATTCATACAATATCACGGGGCACACATTTTAATCGTTCAAATTTATGTGGATGACATCATTTTTGGGTCAACACATCTAAAGTACTCAAACAATTATTCAAAACTTATGAAAAAACATTTTGAAATGTCCATGATGGGTGAACTTACGTTCTTTCTAGGACTGCAAGTTCATCAATCACCCCGTGGTATTTTTTTGAGTCAGTCCAAATATGCCCTTGAAATTTTAAACAAAAATGGAATGTAAAACTGTGATACCTATGCCACACCAATAGCACAGACCAAGAAACTAGACGCTGATTTGCATGGGAAATTGGTTGACCCTACCAAATATCGAAGTATCATTGGGTCTCTCATGTATCTAATAGCCAGTAGACCTGATATTGTCTTTGCTGTATATCTTTGCTCCCGTTATCAGTTACAACCAACTGAAACTCACCTCTCTGAGGCTAAAAGAATCCTCCGATACATCAAGGGAACCATTAACTTGGGGATCTGGTATCCGAAGGATTCTGGTTTTGAACTAATAGCTTTTTTAGACGCTGATCACGCATGTTGCTTAGATTCTCGGAAAAGTACTTCAGGAGCTTTACAATTTCTTGGTGATAAACTAGTGTCATGGCAATTGAAGAAGCAGGATTGTACATCACTATCCTCAACCGAAGTAGAATATGTAGCCATGTCGGCGTGTTGTGCTCAAGTCATTTGGATGCGAACACAACTCAAATACTATGGTTACGTATTTGACAGAATCCCGATGTACTGCGACAATCAAAGTGCAATTGCGATCTCGTGCAACTCTGTTCAACATTCAATGTCTAAGCACATTGATCTTCGATATCATTTCATCAAGGAGCTTGTGGAAAAGGGTACCGTTGAATTATATTTTGTAGGTACCGAATACCAATTGGCAGACCTTCTCACCACAGCCTTAGCTCCTGCTAGGTTTACTGAGTTGGTCCACCGAATTGGTATGCGGTGTTTGACTCCAGAGGAACTGGACGGACTTTTAAAACCATCTTAAAACCAACCAAACACCAAAACCTCTTTTGTAAATATTTTCTCAAAAACAAAATACAAAATCAGAAAATCTATAAAATACACAAATACTCTTCTCTCTAAAAATTTCTTTCAACATGGCAAGTACAAATCTTCCGTCAACACTTCACACTTTCAAAAATTTCAAAATTTTCACGGTTAAGTGTTGAGGGGGAGAAAGTAAATATTTTCTGTTTCATAAAACCTTGTACTTGCATGTTACCCTTCACCGGTTGTATCTTTGGTAATGGTGGTCACGTTTCTTGTTTATTGACACTCCCCGGACCCAAATTTGTAAAATTTCCCTATTTCTAAAGTCAAGAGGGAGTGTCGTCAAGTTTCTTTCCAAATATCATGCTTTATGTAACCTAAGTGGAAGTTATGGGCGTTGGATGAAAATGATTAAGGTGGAGGGACCAAAGTTGCTAAAAGTTTAAATTTATTTTAATAAAACTACTCCACCTAATTTTTCAAAATCATTTACTTCACTCATTAAATTCTTCCAACCACAATATCCCACGCATAAGAATCAAACCACAAATCCGTGTGAAAATCATCAAATTTGTAAGTGGTATAACGATCATTGTGTCATTATAAACATTGGTTCTTAATTTCATGATAATCAAACGGCTAGATTTTGAGTTAGGGGTGATTTTGTGTTCTACGCGTATGCGCATGAACATGAAATCATCCTTGGGTGTTTGTGATGATAAATATTGTGTCAAAATGCTTACAATCAAGTGTTATAAACATTTCCAACATCAAAATCCACCCAGAAAATGTTTTTAATCGTTTCTCATGATTTTGGGTTTATGCGTGGATTTAGGGGTTTTCATGTGAGAATGTTTCTGGATAATTAGTTGCTTATATGATGTTTAATACATGTTGAATTCACCAAAACCCACCTTGAATCATGCCCAGAAACTCAAATTCCTCAAAATTAAAGATTTAGGGTTTAGTATCATACGAATTGGGTATTTTTGATTCATAAGGTTTTTGATGTTAAAACTTGGTAGAACCCATTCATATAGACTCTAAGACATCCCGGAATTAATTTGGTGCATTTCCTATGGCTAGATTTCTTAGTCGTAAAATTTGAATTCTAGGGTTTAAGTTTTACGCGTAAGGAAATCCTACGCGTAACCGTGGATGTTTGTGTTTATATGTGAGATTGAAAGGGATTGAAAAAATATGTTAATTGACATGTTATGATGAATTTATTTCAGGTTTTACGCGTGAAAATTCAAAACCGAGGTTAACCATTGGATTTCTACGCATAAGGATCACCTTACGCATAGAATGTTATTCGTATGAGAAATCTTACCCGTAACCTTTACGCGTAAGGTTCTACAAAGGGGACTACGCGTATCCTGTGAAGGATATGCGTAAACTTGAGTCTTACGCATAAGGTTCACTCTTACGAGTAAACCTTACACATAAGCTCCAACATACGCTTACGCGTAAGCTTTTTACCAAGGGCTCTTTTCCTACGCGTAACATTTCTTACGCGTAAGAAGAGTTCCTACGCATAAGCTTATGCTTACGCGTATGGTCAACTGTTTACGCATAAGCTTGCAAATTCTACGCTTAAGCCTTACTTTAACCATAATTATGAATTGCTGCGTGTACAAACTTGTAAGTAAATAAATCATAACGTCACAAAACCAAAATGTCACTAATAAGCTACAATGGTTAATATGTTGTGTAAATAAGTAAAAATTTGGACTTTAAAACTCAAAATTGATAAATTCACGAAACTTATCACGACTACTTTGGACTATTGGACAAACAAGTGACGTTGGACTCGTAACATTCATCAACATAACATATTCAATAATTGGACAATAAAATAAACTTTTGACTAACGTAATGTCTTTCGATATGTTGGTTCATTTGGCTCAATATCATTCAGATCACAATATGGACGTCACAATGGAAAATGTTGATGCACCGAATGTTCTCACAATGGAAGACATCTTCCCCACCGGTTACCAGATTAAGATTGGGAAGAACAATCTCAGAGTCGATTTTGATAACTTCACGTGTTCTGAGTTTTCTTGTCAAATTGCTGTGGATATTCTGAAGACTCATCCTTACAAGAATATGCTCACTAATTCTGCAATTGTACCGGTGATTTATGTTCACCAATTCTGGCACACCATGCAGAAGGTCAAAGGTCAAGATGCTGTGACAGTGATACTCAACGACACACAAGTCACCATCACTCCAGCAGACTTAAGGGCTATTCTCCTTCTTCCTACCATCCAGCCTGCCAATTACATTGCTACTCCTTCAGAAGAAGTTACTCTCCAGTTCATGGTCGACATCGGCTATGATGAAGCTGCTGGGATCATCACAAAACACTCTTCAGTTGATCTTAAGAACATCCCCCTGCCATGGAGAACCCTCTACATCATGATTACCAAATCAGTTTATGGACGTGATAGTGGTTATGAGCATCCCAAGCTCATGGAACTACAAGTATTTTGGGGCATGGTCAACATGATGCACATCGATTTCGCTACTCTGATCTAGGAAGACATGATGTCTTACCTTAAAAAGCCTGGCACCAAGATCCCTTACATCAGATACACAAAACTGTTGATCCAAAGGATTCTAGGGAATAATCTGGATATTCCCTTGAGACTTGATGACCCCAAGCATCACTCCGTGTTGCTTGAGCCTACACTCAATTTTGTCAGATTCAAATACTCAACAATGAAGAAACAAGGTGCTGTTCTGCCAGATTGCCTTCTAACTGCTGCTATCAAGAATCTACAATCATACAAACGATATCAAGTAGCAGTAGCATCAGGAAAAGTGGGATTCATTGATGAAAAGTCTTCTACTGTACCTGTCAAGAAGACAAGGAGATCAGGCAGTACTGGAAGTGTTGCAAGCACTGAGAGTACCTATAAGTATCCAAAGAGGACTCACACACTCAAAACGAGAGTTCCATTTAAGGGTGCCATCCCTAATCCCAAATCAGAACCAAAATTAATGGATTAGAGCTCCGAGGACACTGAAACAGACGAAGAGGTTATCTACTCAGAAACTGCCACAGATGATACACTTACAGTTGCAAAACCTCTAAGTCCCAAAACTGACAAGGGAAAAACTCCAGTTGCTGAGCAAGAGGAAGAAGAGAGCTCAGATGAAGAGCCACAGGATGAAGACAAAGATTATCGTAAGAAATTGAAGAATCTCAGACTGCAAAATGTTGCTAAGGAGTTCAACCTACAACAAACTCGTGGCCCTGGAGGGTCAAGTGGTGGTGCACTAACCACACCAGTTTCCGATGCGGTTAATCAACCCGATAAGGGAACTGGTACCACCACCCACGAATCTGAGCAACAGCAACATGAGGAGACTATCATCTTTGACTTTGAAGAACCAGAAAAAGAGAAGACTGAAAAGATAACTGTAACATATTGGATTTCACAAACACATCAAACCATGATCAAAAGTAGGCGTATACTATAAGGTTTTAGAGAGAAAGAGTTAGAGGTTTGGGAACTTAGTGAGAGAAAGTAAAAGTATTATTATGAGCTCCAACCCTCTACCTTGAGAGGTAGAGGGTATTTATAGTTTCTTACATAAACGCCACCAACGGGCTGTGGATCAGGCATACAGTGGGTAAAGACCCGTCCGTCCTCCACTGTGTTACTTAACTAAATACTATCTAACATAAAATAACTTACGACTACGAGCTTTCTAACGATTACATATACTTGAGGTGACCGACACTTTAATAACTGGATTTACTAAATCCTAACAATCTTCCCCTAAGGGAGGTCACCTCAAATTACATTGAATACAAACAGATATTGCATTAAGATTGTTCTTGGATTCTTGTTAATGTTCTTTGCTCTGTAGCCCGTAGTCATTGATTCTTCATTTTTGCATGTTTGGATAATCCAAGTGGAGGTCTTTAACTGATCCACGTGATAATGACTTTTGAGCCAGCATTGAGATCATCAGCTAACATAAATCTCTGACTCTTCCTTTGTGGTGTTGATATTATGTGATGTTGTGACTATTGGACCGACATGCTCACATTCAGGATCATGAAATCTTTTCATCAGAGTAGCAGAAGCTTTAGTTGATTCATGATATTTGCAGCAGCGTAGCAGAAGCATGGAGTGAAAATATCAGAGTCGTTGATGCACTTATCATGATTTCTTTAGAAATGAATGTGTTGTGTGAGCATGCGGCTATGGATTGACTTCTTCATTCTGATCAGCTGCAAACATCGGGCGTACCTACATACAACAGTTAGCAATAAAGCGCACGAAAGTGTCTTTGATCACTTTCGTTGAATTGAGGTACACGGCCCACGGTTCCCCATTGATCAGTACAAGTACTGCCTGTGATCAGGTAAAATTCCGAAGAATTTCCTTGACAGGGTTTCGCAGCTGATCTAGCCGTTCTCAAACCAGAACGTCTCAAAGAAGACAATATGGAGTGAGTGAACCACTGAATTTGAGATTCACTGATTGATGAAAAGAGATTTGAAAAACAATCGAGTACTGCTCAATAAAGTGTTTTCGCAATACAATGAGGGTTTTTGAGAAAAATCAATTATCAATCATAAACACCTTTTATATTTGAAATATTAATACACAGTCGATGTGCTAAAGAAAAGAATTTTTAAGCACAATGACCGGTTTTTCAAAGGTATCCGTCAATCCATAACCTAAACCAGGATTGATTCATAATTTTGAATCGCCCCATTGTTTCTGTTCAATTGCCACATGGTATATCTATTAGATAGATCTCACATGCCACCTACCAAGAGCTTGTTTGATGTTGCCTCTAGAAGGCTTTCCATCTTCATTGTGAGTATGTTAGCATATCACTCAGATGTTCTGGCAATACCACAAGGGTAATGCGTAGGACTCATAAGATATAATCTCTCTTTCCACATTGTGTGAAACTGAGAGTCTTCATTGACAGTGTCCTAAAGAGAATTATTTGATGATCTCATGGCTCTAGACTCAATTGTGCACATTTGGTTCCTATGCTGGAGACAAGGGAGAGGGTCTCCTTCTTCAATATCAACAATCTCTAAGAGAAAGTCGATAGATTATGTAGGTTCCCCGTGAGAGTGAAACAAGTCCCTTTTAAGAGAAACTTGAGTAGCTTGGGAAGTTGTAGTGCAGTGCGTCACTGGGTCCATGACGTCTTGTCTTCAATACCGACGTTACCTTAGTAACAACTAGTAGCATATGTATTGAACCCGGTTTCTGCCCTAAGGTTGAATTATCGGAGGGCTATTTATTTTCACCCTTTTCTCATTCAATTTTTTTCATTCTTCAACCCCTTCAGTTCTTACCGAGACTTCATAACTAGAACCTTGTTGGGTTTATTCCAGTACTAGCTCAGTCTCAGTCCGCACTATTCCCATTTCTCACTTTTTTCCTTTTTTCATCATACCTAAGGACTTCTACACTATCTAGTGGATTGTCCCTGGGTAGATCTCTCCGGCTCTGGCGGGATCGTGGGAACGAATACCTAACCTAACCACCCTTATATCACCATACATAAAGTAAATTTGGTCGGTCTATTTGGTATTGTTCATCTGCCATTGGAACCAATTGAAAAACCATTTGAAAATCAATCCAGATACTTGTGATATATTATCAAAGCATTTTGTACCTGAATTGTTTTTGATATTTTTAAAAAGAGAAAAAAAGCTCCCCCTCAACATGTGCATCATGTATTTGAAATCGTTTTGGCACACGGAGGCAAGAGGAAGGATTCACTTCTTTGATTACCATTTTCTAAAAGATATCAACATCACTTTCCTAATCAAAATTAGTATTTTTCATACTTTGTTAAGGGTATTTTTGGAAAGGATGTGGTTTTCAAAAAGTTGCTCCCCCTCAATATGTGCATAGAGATTTGAAAGTGTTTTGCACATATTAGGGAAAATCTGCACATAGAAACAAATCAATCACGTTTCAATCCTTTTTGGTTTGAAATAGATGCTCCTCCTCAACATATGCATGAAAAATTTGAAATCGTTTGTGGGGAGGAGAGCTTGTAGATCACTATAAAACCATTTATCGAATTATCAGTTTAAATCCAATTTAAATAACAAATTCTCCCCCGATCACAATTTTCAAATCATTTGAGATTTGTGATCTCTGTAGATTTAAATTGATTTTGAAAGCTTTTGAGAAGAATTGTGACTTGCTTATGAAAACATTTAACCGATAGGGATCAAAGCTGAGACTTTAAACTCCAAAAACATGCTTGAGTATCTTTTGAAAACATGACATAAACCTTGGTCTGAACCAGTTGTATGACAAATAACCTTTTGATTTAAATGAAATCATTCTCCCCCTCAATCAATGACATAAGTTGTTAATTGAGAGATAGAGATTTTGACCAATGTCAAGTCCAGATGATTTTCAAAAATTGAGACCGAGTTATTTTTATTAGTTTTCAATTAGATAACAAATATTTTTCAGAAGAATCATTAGAAGGAGAAATATTTATGAGAGAAACATTTGTCTTTTTAGTGACAAACATTTGTTTTTAGAATCAGAGCATGAGATGTAAAATATAAGATAAAGCATGGCTCTGTTCTTTCTTTAAAAACGGGTTATAGACTGAAATGACTATAAGCCTTTGTTTCACTTTCTCTCAAATTTTTTTTATATATAAAAAGATTTATGTACATTCGAACAAAATCTAAAGACCCGTGTTACTCTTTGAATGACAGCAAAAAGACCGTAGATATTATCGATACAAGAAAAACATGACAAAATGACAATATTTTTTGGAATTTTTCGAGATTTTCAAATTTTTTATGGATTTTTTAAACTTTTATAATTTTATATTTGTTTTTGTTGGTTTTGTAATTTTGTATTTTGCTTTTAGAATAGCTATTTACAAGGAATGGATGAAGAAAAACCTTTTACTTCTCTTCTTCCTCTTGAAAACGTTTAAGTGTTTCCGGTTGTAGACTCTTTAGACCAAGTTGTGGGAGGATAAACTCAAAACGTTCTCTAGGAAGAGCTTTGGTGAAGATGTCTGCTAACTGGTATTCAGTCCTCACAAAATAAAGTTCCACCACACCGTTTTCCACTTGCTCCCTGATGAAATGATGTCGAATGTCGATATGCTTTGCTCTTGAATGTTGAACGTTGTTGCAAGAGAGAGCAATGACACTTTTGTTATCACAATATAGAGGGATTTTGTTGAATTCAAAGCCATAGTTAGATAATTGGGATCTCATCCATAGGATTTGAGCACAACAAGATGACATGGCTATGTATTCAACCTCTGTAGAGGATATAGAAGTACTCATTTGTTTCTTAGAAGACCAACTCACAAGCTTATCACCTAAAAACTGAGCACCTCCAGACGTAATTCGACGTGTATCTTGACATCCTGCATGATCAGCATCTGCATAGGCTGTTAGTGACATACCGGTGTCCTTCGGGTACCAAAGTCCCATATTGATGGTTCCTTGGAGATACCGAAAGACCCGTTTAACCGCTTCAAGGTGCTTTTTGGTAGGCTTAGCCTGGTATCTAGCACACATGCACACAGCGAACAGAATATCTGGTCTACTGGTTGTAAGGTACATCAGAGATCCAATCATACTACAATATTTCATTTGATCTACCATGATCCCTGAGTGGTCCTCATCCAGTTTAGTACGCTCTATCATGGGAGTGTCAACGGGGTCACAAGAATCAAATCCAAATTTCTTTAAGATCTCATTTGCATATTTAGATTGATTTATAAAAATGCCTCCGGGACTTTGTGAAATTTGTAATCCCAAGAAAAATGACATTTGTCCCATCATTGACATTTGAAATTTGGAGCCCATCTCCTTAGAAAAACGGTCACATTCATTGGGGTCAGTCGAGGCAAAAATAATATCATCAACATAGATTTGAACATGAATTAAATGTTTGCCTGACTTTCTGGTGAACAATGTCGGATCAACTGCTCCTTTGCTGAATCCAGTAGATAGAAGAAACTTTGATAGCGTATCATACCATGCCCTTGGAGCTTGCTTCAAACCGTAAAGAGCTTTCTTCAAGCGATAGACATGAGTAGGATGCTCTGGATTCACAAAACCTTCAGGTTGGCTGACGTATACGACTTCTTTAAGATCTCCGTTAAGAAAAGCCGTCTTTACATCCATCTGAAAGACTACCATATTCTTACTAGCAGCATTAGCCAGGAAAATTCTGATTGCCT
Organism: Chrysanthemum seticuspe; assembly: GCA_019973895.1. NCBI lineage: Eukaryota > Viridiplantae > Streptophyta > Magnoliopsida > Asterales > Asteraceae > Chrysanthemum > Chrysanthemum seticuspe. Next base: position 277,910,041 of record BPTQ01000006.1, on the reverse strand, counting down.
CGATACGTGTAACTGTAGCAAAGGATTCTTCAAAGTCAATACCCTCCTCTTGACGGTATCCTTTTGCAACCAATCGAGCCTTGTTCTTTAATACATCACCATGCTCATCAAGTTTTACTTTGAAGATCCACTTTAGAGCAATGATCATAGCACAATCAGGAGCAGGTACTAATTCCCATACATCTAGTCGATCAAACTCATGAATTTCTTCTTGCATGACATTGAACCAGTTGTCTTCATTCATGGCAATTTTGACGTCTTTTGGTTCGATCTTAGACAAAACGGAGTTGAAGAAGCACCATAAGGCATCAGTTGCAAGTTGTTTACGAGTGGATATTGGAAGAGAGGGATTTCCAATGATGTTGTCCAATAGATGATCATGTGTCCATTTTCTAAGGTGTTCGTGTGGTAGTTGTTGAGGAACTGAAGTAGCAGAGTCGTTTTCTCCTAATCAAGATGGTTCTGACGATGGTTCAGGAGCAAATATGTTCTCAAAGGGGGCATCTTTAGGAGTAGCAAAGGGATTATCTCCATCATAGGTGCCAGACACAATTCCATGACGTACACTTCGATGATTGATGATTTGTTGATGAGACAGAGTGATCAGCAGCAGGCGCTTCTTGACTTAATGACATAGAAACTGAAGGGTTAACTCCATTGACAGGGATAGGAGCAGCCTCTGTTGATGGAATTGACAGATCATTAGCAATTGGCTCATAGTGTTCATCAAACATTGGATCAAACAATTTCTTCAAATCATCTTCTGAAGGAGGTACATAAGGAGTTGCTGGTGAGGGATTTAGTACAAGAGTAGAACTGATGGGACTACTTGATGAAGGTTGAGATGCGGGTCCAGAACTGGATTGTCCTGGAGCCATTTGCCCGTGTTGGGAATTTTACTAAGTAAGAATTCTGCTGATGTTACTGCCGAAGGATTCTGCTGAAGTGCAAGGTTTATGCTGAAGAAGAGAATCTGCTGAAGTAGTAAAGTGCGTAGTTTGTTTCTGCGGATATAGATATTCCGCATAGTTTATATTTAGTTAGGATATGCATGAGCTTTATTAGGAAGTGATAATGTATATCATATTTAGTTTTATGTTTATACGTTTCTTGGGAATCGGGTTAGGGTTCCTTGTCTATAAAAGGAACACAATAGTATGAGTTATGTACGACTTGAAAAAACAAAGTTTTAGTATTATAAAACGATCCATAGAGGATCAACGAAGTTCTTAGTTATTTGTGTTATTACTTGTGTTTAAATTCCGCTATAGAATACAAGTATTCGAGACTTTCTATTAGTTTGTTTGTGATTACATAAGCAATACTAACGATCTACGAGTGCTCAAGATCTATCAAGGTCTAACGTTTCAACAAGTGGTATCAGAGCCTCGGGAGAGTCTCTACGATACTAAGAACGGTATATTCACTACACAATACAACCAAAACAACCTTCATCATGCCGGGATCAGATGATGATATCGAAGTCACCAACAACCATAACAACACCCATCTGCAACAACTCAGTCTCTCAAACAGCAATGCAAAGTTTCCATATCTCAAGAAGGAGGAGTACGATTTGTGGTCGATGAAGATGCAGAACTGGATCTCCAACATTGATTGGAATCTTTGGGAAATTGTGAAGAAGGGGAACAGTTTGAAGAGGACTATCACAGATCCTGATGGTAATGTTACCATTGTTCCTCCCAAAATTGCTGAAGAGATACTGGCCGTTCAAAGAGAGCACAAAGTGAGAACAATTCTTCTTCAAGCTATTCCTGAGGATCACTTAAGTGACTTTCACTTCATGCAGGATGCTAAGGACATATGGTTGGCAATCAAGGCTAAGTTTGGTGGGAATGAGGAGTCAAGGAGAATGAGGAAATCAATGCTGAGACAACAGTTTCAAGAATTCCAAATCTCTGAAGAGGAAGGTATTCACAAGGGGTATGACAGGTTTCATAAGATCTTAAGTCAATTGAATCAGCTGAAGGCAAAACCAGATCATGATGATTGCAAATCAAAGTTCTTGCGATCTTTACCTCCATCCTGGTTGCAAGTAAGCATTGCATTCAAAACTAAAGGTGGGCTGGATATGATTACTTTTGATGAACTATACAACAAACTTAAAGCTCTTGAGCCTGATGTCAGAAGTCCCTTTCGTTCATCATCCACTCCTAGTCAAACAACATTTGTTGGGGCCTCCACCAATAAAATGATCCATGCTCCAAGTCCAACTTACTCATCATCTTCTTACACTACCACTTCATCAAGTTCTTAACCTAAAGCTAGTGGTATATTGGAAGATGTGCTTGGATCCTTTGTTGCTGATTATGACTCTCAGCAGCAACTAGCATTTGAGGATTTCGAACAGGTGGATCCGCTTGATATGGAAGAGATGAATTTAAAGTGGCAAGTGGCCATGCTCTCTATGGACATCAAGAGGTTTGAGCGTAAGTCTGGGAGGAAGTTTGGTTTCCAGGGAAGAGATCCAGCAAGATTTGACAAAAGGAAGGTCAAGTGCTTTACATGTCAACAGATGGGTCACCTCTCAAGAGAATGCAAGGATAGGAAGACAGGTGATGAGGTGAGATACTCTTCCTATCAGCAGAATCAAAAGGAAGCTGGAAATTCGAAGGCTGGATCCTCGGCTGCTCTGGTCACTATGGATACCAATGTCGACTGGAAGTTACATGAGCATGAGAATGTTGAAGGTCATGGTGCTGAGAATATTGGATTGCTGGCAAGCTGTACTTCAGAGGATAGGCATGATCAAATTGCCTTGATGGGCATCTCTCAGGTATATAACTTTGTTTTTGGTTGTAGTGAAAGATACAATGAACTTAAGGAAGCCTATAATGTTTTGAAACCTAAATATAATGAATGTTATGTTGAAGTTGAGGCTTATAAACAGGCTTTAAAAACATTAGAAAGACAAAAAGTTTGGTTTCAAAAGAATCAACTGGCTTATGATGAAAAAATAAGGGTGTTGCAAAGTGATTTGGATTGTGCTAAAATTGATTTAAAACGCACTGAGAAAGAAAAAGCTAATGTAGTTGCTGAAAACCAAGTGCTAAAAGAGAAATTAGATGAGGAAGTAGCTAGACATAAACAATGGTTAATATCAGGTAACAATCTAGCTAGAGAGATCTATAATAGTCAATCTGAGACCTCTACAATAGGTTTAGGGTTTAAAAAGTATGTAGGATTTGAAGCTAGGAATGATGGGCGTAAAACTACACCAGCAGGTTTAGCTCATTATGTCAAAGAAGGTGAATTACATGCTGTACCTGGACCTATTAGAGGAGAACATATGCCTGTTGACCTTTCCATTACTGTTGACTTTGATGGATCACACCATCCTTATCGCAAAAAGTCAAAAGACTTGCCAGACCCTGATTCTTCATCTAATGATTTTGTCTCTTGCTCTGACAGTGACAAATCTTCTGATCAAGGGTCTACTTCTTATGCCAGTTGTGATTCAAGTGATAAGTCAGACCTTCCCAAGACTTCACCCAAGCCTACACCCAAGACTATCTACAAGTCTGTTAGAGTTGTTGCTGAGGAATCAACTTCCAAGACAGTTTCCTCTGAAGACTTGTCTTTTAATTCTTTGCATAATAATGTCTTTCAGTCTGTTAAAAACAATTCCTTTAATGCTTATGGTTTGAATACTTCTGCATGTAATAGAACATCTTTTGGTTTGAATAAATCTTCTAAAAAGAAGACATGTTTTGTTTGTGGAAGTAAATTTCATTTGATTAAGGATTGTGATTTTCATGAGCAAAGAATGGGTGTAAGTGCTAGTCAAACTAAATATAGACCTGATTCGCGCTGAACAGTCAAGTCTAAGCAGACTTAAAACTGCTCAGACACAAATGCAATGAAGTCCTGGAGAATACAATGGATTCCCGGGTCGTTATGTCCCACGGAGACTCAATGGTGTGTGCAACACATGATCAGACGATAGAATGATCACTAATGATAGCGATCAGAAAAGATTAGGATTGAATAATTACACTACTGAAAAAGTTAATAAACAAAAGCGACTTAAATGCAAATTAAGAAAATTAAAAAGATAAAAAATATTAAATAAACGCTATCACTATTTTTAAAGTGATGAACGTTTAAAACCTAAAACTTAAAACTTACGTTTAAATAAAAATAACGTAAACGTACAAAATAAAAAGTGAAACTTATACAATATAAATCCTAAAAATATGAAAAATACATTTTTACAAACCTAATGATATAAGAAACTTTATAGAAAAAGAAAATTATTTTTACAACTATTTATCTAATTATTATTAATTAAAAACTATTTACTAAGTATTTAAAATGCACTAAAATAGAGGAAAATACAAAATTAACCTAGAAAAATGAAATTATAACTTGGAAAAATCTAAAATATGATAAAACTAATTTTAAAACAGAAAATATATTTTTTAGACTTTTTATGAATTTATTATTAATTTAAAACTATTTAAAACTAATTTAATTTATTAAAAATACCAAATAAAAGGAGAAAAATATGGAAAAATACTTTTTAAGCTTTTTACATTTATCTAAACTTAATAAAAATGAAAACTTATTTTTTTGAAGCTTTTCTTAATTTTTTGTATTTAAAGCTAATTAAAAAGGATTAAAAACTAATTTAAATAAAGAAAAATAGCAAAACAACTTGGAAAAATCTGAAAATTTCAGGAAAAGTCTAAAATAATACTAGGAAGCTAGGAAAAATGGAAAAACATGGGCTTGTTTGCAAGATATAGAAACTGATGAACAAAGTGCTTATAAATAAGCACTTTAATAAGCCAAATGGAGTCCAAAAGTCACCAACCCAAAACAGAAGCTACTATAAGCTAAAAGAACTGAAATGGACCAAGTTTCAACAATCATTAACCACTGGTTATCAGTTTGCAATGATTTGATGAATTGAGCCTTAAGCTAAAAACAGTTAAGAGGGTGCCTAGTTTAAGCCTATGAATAAGCACATGAATAAGCTGGAAACATGAAACAAAAACTTGTATCCTACACTAGACCTGGGTGAGAGTATTTGTACCAAAAATCAGGCTATGGGGAGCTCTAATAAGCTTTGTACACCTGCTGCAAGAACTGAGGAAAACTCAGTTCCAACTGTGACAGTGGAGCAGGGGAATTATGGCTAAAAAGAGGAGCTTGTTTGAAGCTTGTAGAAAAATCACTAAAATCCACAAAAATGCAGATAAGTAATGGTACCAGGAGAGGTTTCTAAAATGCCAAATTTCATTTGATAAGATCCCAAGGTGAGCTCAAGAAAATTCCTCCTATGTGAGCCCAAAACACATTTTTCACACTTTGACTTTTTGATGAAAAACTGAAATTTGACTTTGGTGAAGTTTAATCTCAATTTAAAGACTGATATTGGTTTTTATTACTGAAATGAAGTTACTAAAATCTTGGTCTATGAATTCTGAGCTCAAAACAAGTGAATTGATTTTCATGAAACCAACAGTTAAGACCATTAGACAGATTTGATCAAGGTTTGACTATTAGTGCTAACAAGCTCAAGACTAAGACAGATAAGAGTATGAATACTCTAAACAAACATAATTCAACAAAGCTCAACCACTGCAAGGGCTTTTGAGACAGATTAATCAACTAAACCAAACACAACTTAATTGACTGTTGTTAAAGTAAAATAAGGCCAACTTCTAAATTAACCTATGCAGACCATTAAACTAAGTTCAACTGACCTAAGTGCAATCAAATAAACTAGTTTAAACAAGTTATAACTACCTAATACAAATACAAGCTTAATCTGCAAAATGATGTAAAAATGCAAGTGAGACAGATACTCACAAAAGTCCAACTGGCTTGCAGACCAATCCCAAAACCAAACTATGATCTAACCTAACTAAATCCAACCCCAAAGCATCCTCTGCATCAATCATAACCTGTCCAAACTGCTAGAACCAAGATTGCAATACACTGTTGACTTTCCTTGACCAAATCACAAAATTGCTTAAAACTGATTAATAACCTTACCAAAGCTTAAGATAAGCTTAAATAAGCTTCTTTGATTTAAACAAAAGATTATGAGAAGCTTGAATGCAAATTTTTAAACTTGAAAATCTCCACAGTACACAGTAAATTTGAAATTCATATAAAACTTGGAGTAAAGTTCACAAACACATTACAAGGACATTTTATCATAAATGTGATACTTAAGACACTGAAATTACAACATTTAAACTAAGCTACAATATTTATAAAAAAAAACGACATTAAGAAAAAAATAAGAAAACTAGCTGCTCCCTTTGCTTCCTTCTTTCTTCTTCCTTTTATACCCCAAGTCTTCTCTCTCATGTCTTGAGATAATCCCACCTGATTCCAGGGCAATTGGGTCACTTTTGTGGATTTGGCCAATTTGTCAATTTTGGCGGGAATGTGGAATTTGACAGGTGGAGGGTTGAGTGTTAAGAGGTGAGATGTAATTAATGGTTTTTGGAGTTGTGATGAGGTGGGGGGGACAAGGAGATTGATATGGTGAGGAGGGGGGTTGAGGTGGAGGTGTTTGCAGAGAGCAGTTGGGAAGATGAGACTATTGGCGGGCAAGTGGTTTGACCAAAGCTTTGACCAGGGTATTATATTAAGGCAAGGGGTCAAAATGGTATTGGCTGGGGTTCAAAAAGAATGGCAGGGGTCCAAGGTTTGTGAAGGGGTCAAAATTGGATTAAGGCTTTATAAAACACTAGGACCATTTGAGTAATTCTGAAAAATTGAGGGACCATAGTTGCCAACTTATCAAAGATATTCCAAAGACTAATACTGACAAGCTTCAAAAGTACAGGGACCAATTTTGTCATTTTCCAATTTTCCAGGGGCCATTTCTGCCAATTTTCAAACTTGAAGGGCCATTTTTGTAATTTTCTCAAACTTTTCACATTTTTCACCAAAGGACTAATTTTGACAAGTTATGATATTAAAAGGACCTTTGGTGACTTTTCTTTTGAAATTCTGTGCTTAGGGACTGTTTTTGACAACTTTTGATACTTGGGGGACTAAAACTGCAATTTTTGCAAAATTTGATATGTTTTTCATCTGATTTTGATATTTTTGCATTAAAATCACATAAAACACTGATTTGTGATATTTTGATCATTTTGATGTGTTTCTGAGCGTTTTCAGATGATTTTGCAGTTTATATTGTACAAAAATGATGAGTATTTCGACACTCATCAATCCCCCACACTGAGATATTGCTAGTCCCTAGCAATGATTTGAGAAAACATAATGGATTTTAAACTCTTTACCAAAAGCCATCACTTCTGGAGTAGCCAAATGTTTCAGTTCAAGTAAGAACCATGGTACACTGATAACCATGTGATTTTGAGCAAACCACCAGCTTTCAACGGATTTGATTTGTCTTTACCAGAAGCCGTACCCTTCTGGACTAGCCAACTCTTAGATAAATTATCAGAATTATATTTGGTGAGCTGATTACCAATTATGGTTTTTCCACTGCCTTTACCACAAGCCATAATCTTGCGGGCTAGCCAACTCTTCACTTTTAAGGATATGGTGAGTTGAGAACCATACAATTTTGGGCAAATTGCAAGCCATATAAACGGATTTGAGAAATCTTTACCAAGAGCCGTTTGCTCCTGGATTAGCCAATCCTTTAGTCTTACAGACATGGCGGACTGATAACCAAATGAGTAAGTGTAAAACACTTACTCCAAAAAAAATTTTGGCCAAAAACGGGGGAATTGGGTAGATAATATATGAAATTCGTGAGAATTCCCCCCCACACTTATAAATGAATATTGCCCTCAATATTCAAAGTACCGGCGGTTATGCCGAAACAAAGAACGTAAAAGGGAAATACTACGGCCATTATTTAGAAAGTTTTTTTTTTTTTTTTTTTTTTTTTTTTTTTTTTTTTTTTTTTTTTTTTAAATACTTATATATATATATAACATGTGGGGCATCACCCCCACACTTAGGTGGTAGAAAGGGGTAAGAAGTCAGAAATATGGGTGAAAACCCATATGGTGTGTGCTACTGTTTTTGATTTCCGAGTCGCTAGCTTGACTCGACCCCGAATTCATTGGTTCATGGGGAAGCAAAGTGGAAGAAACAATCTCCATCGGACTTTCAATCAAGATGTTTGGACAAACATTTGAAGTACGTGAAAGTTCCACACCGATGAGATATACATAGAACCGGCTCAAAAATGATAATTGAAAATGCCGGGATCAAAAATAGTGTCTTCATTCCCGAAGGAGTGAAGAAGAGAGGAAGTCACCGAGTAGGTGAAGAAAAGAAAGAAAATCATGATAACAATCATGACTAGATCTTCTTCCTCGGGATTAAGTGCAGTTGCACTTATTTGGATTTTCTTGGTTGAGCTCTTTGGGTTGGAAGGCATCTCGGGAGGGAGGATGGGAAGATTTGTCATAACTATGCAAATTGAGATTCTCTCCCCCCGATCATGATTTTTGCCATCCACGCAATCATACTCCAGCGGAGATATGATATGAGAGAGTTCACCGGCGAACTCCTCATGAAGAGAGTCATTCACATGATGTGAATTTGTGAACTCTTGTTCCATTGTGGGCTCATCACTATCCTCAGTCTGAGTATCAAAGAGTGGATTCTCAGAAATTGAAGTGAATTCAGAGTTGAATTCAAATAGAGGATTAGTGAAAGTAGCTTTGAATGTTTCGGGAACAAAGTGATCAACATTCTCATTTGGATTGTTGGGATAAGAAGTGAGTGAACGATCATTATCAATGAGACTTTCAGTCTCTCCCAGATCGGCTTCGAAATCAAAGAGTGGATTGATGTGAGTGAGTTCACCGGAGAACTCCTCAAGAAGGGGATCAGCATCAGATTGAGGAAGTGATGCCTCAACATACTCGATGTCTCCATAGGAAGCACAATCGTTACTAAGATCAGAGAAAGTTTCAAAATGATCTTGAGAACACTCAAGAGGGAAAGGGATATCACACAGATGATCAGAAATTCCCTGTGACTCTCTCGGGATTGGGATAAGGTCCTCAACACTAGACGATTCCATTTATGGAATAGTGCTAAGAAGCTCATCCCCCATATTTAGAGAGTGAGTGGGAATATCAGGTGTGATAGCAATAGACTGAGGGAGTTGAGAAATTATATCTTTCCAAGGAATAACACTCTCCTCGTCACAATCATAGTATTCCCTCATTTGAATACTATCCTCATCATCATCGTCATCATATCTGATTCTGATATTCATCTGCTGAAGCTTACACACCATTCTTTTCATTTGTAGTTTCTTTAGAATGCGTATTTCTTCAGAACTTTGAGGAAGATTACACTCCTCGTAATCATTGAGATGCTGTGAAGGCTCGGAAGTCTGATGACTGATGGAATATTGTGGGGGTTGGAAATTGTCAAAACCGGGAGAATTGGAATTTTGAAAATTTTGATTCATCGGTTGACATTCAAAAGTCACATGAGGACCCCCGCAATTCTCACAACAGAGATAATTGGGAGAATAACTTTCACCAAAGTTTTGATTGTAACATGGTTCCGGCTCATAGACAAGCGGAACCTGTGGTGGACAATCAAAACCGTAATGAGAATCATTCCCACAAAACTCGCATGAGTAGGATTCGTATTGGGGCTGTGGAGGTAGGTAGGAAAAATTGGGTGTTTCATTTGAAATGGGATCGGGATTACCGACAAACTTGTCTCCGAAACCCACATTGGTACATCGCCGACAATTTCCACCGTTAAATGGACCTCCACACCAGGAACATGTCAAATACCATGACATAGAGAATTAAACGGATAAGAGGGATAAGGGATGAAGAATTAAACGGATTAGAGGGTGAGAGAATGGAGAATTAAACAGGTTTGAGGATAAAGAAATGTAGAATTAAACAGATTGGAGGATAAAAGATGGATATTTTTGGATTTTTAAAAAACAAGATGATAAAAACAAAGAATGAAAATATTTTTGGCGTTTGTTAACACTTTAGGAAAAGTGTTAATGAACTTTTTGGAGTTTTTGAAAACTTTACAAAAAACTTTTTACAAAGGATGGGTTATGTGCAAGAGTGGATCTGAAAAAGGCTAAACACACGCTAAAGCCTCCCCGGCAGCGGCGCCAAAATTTGATTCGCGCTGAACAGTCAAGTCTAAGCAGACTTAAAACTGCTCAGACACAAATGCAATGAAGTCCTGGAGAATACAATGGATTCCCGGGTCGTTATGTCCCACGGAGACTCAATGGTGTGTGCAACACATGATCAGACGATAGAATGATCACTAATGATAGCGATCAGAAAAGATTAGGATTGAATAATTACACTACTGAAAAAGTTAATAAACAAAAGCGACTTAAATGCAAATTAAGAAAATTAAAAAGATAAAAAATATTAAATAAACGCTATCACTATTTTTAAAGTGATGAACGTTTAAAACCTAAAACTTAAAACTTACGTTTAAATAAAAATAACGTAAACGTACAAAATAAAAAGTGAAACTTATACAATATAAATCCTAAAAATATGAAAAATACATTTTTACAAACCTAATGATATAAGAAACTTTATAGAAAAAGAAAATTATTTTTACAACTATTTATCTAATTATTATTAATTAAAAACTATTTACTAAGTATTTAAAATGCACTAAAATAGAGGAAAATACAAAATTAACCTAGAAAAATGAAATTATAACTTGGAAAAATCTAAAATATGATAAAACTAATTTTAAAACAGAAAATATATTTTTTAGACTTTTTATGAATTTATTATTAATTTAAAACTATTTAAAACTAATTTAATTTATTAAAAATAACAAATAAAAGGAGAAAAATATGGAAAAATACTTTTTAAGCTTTTTACATTTATCTAAACTTAAGAAAAATGAAAACTTATTTTTTTGAAGCTTTTCTTAATTTTTTGTATTTAAAGCTAATTAAAAAGGATTAAAAACTAATTTAAATAAAGAAAAATAGCAAAACAACTTGGAAAAATATGAAAATTTCAGGAAAAGTCTAAAATAATACTAGGAAGCTAGGAAAAATGGAAAAACATGGGCTTGTTTGCAAGATATAGAAACTGATGAACAAAGTGCTTATAAATAAGCACTTTAATAAGCCAAATGGAGTCCAAAAGTCACCAACCCAAAACAGAAGCTACTATAAGCTAAAAGAACTGAAATGGACCAAGTTTCAACAATCCTTAACCACTGGTTATCAGTTTGCAATGATTTGATGAATTGAGCCTTAAGCTAAAAACAGTTAAGAGGGTGCCTAGTTTAAGCCTATGAATAAGCACATGAATAAGCTGGAAACATGAAACAAAAACTTGTATCCTACACTAGACCTGGGTGAGAGTATTTGTACCAAAAATCAGGCTATGGGGAGCTCTAATAAGCTTTGTACACCTGCTGCAAGAACTGAGGAAAACTCAGTTCCAACTGTGACAGTGGAGCAGGGGAATTATGGCTAAAAAGAGGAGCTTGTTTGAAGCTTGTAGAAAAATCACTAAAATCCACAAAAATGCAGATAAGTAATGGTACCAGGAGAGGTTTCTAAAATGCCAAATTTCATTTGATAAGATCCCAAGGTGAGCTCAAGAAAATTCCTCCTATGTGAGCCCAAAACACATTTTTCACACTTTGACTTTTTGATGAAAAACTGAAATTTGACTTTGGTGAAGTTTAATCTCAATTTAAAGACTGATATTGGTTTTTATTACTGAAATGAAGTTACTAAAATCTTGGTCTATGAATTCTGAGCTCAAAACAAGTGAATTGATTTTCATGAAACCAACAGTTAAGACCATTAGACAGATTTGATCAAGGTTTGACTATTAGTGCTAACAAGCTCAAGACTAAGACAGATAAGAGTATGAATACTCTAAACAAACATAATTCAACAAAGCTCAACCACTGCAAGGGCTTTTGAGACAGATTAATCAACTAAACCAAACACAACTTAATTGACTGTTGTTAAAGTAAAATAAGGCCAACTTCTAAATTAACCTATGCAGACCATTAAACTAAGTTCAACTGACCTAAGTGCAATCAAATAAACTAGTTTAAACAAGTTATAACTACCTAATACAAATACAAGCTTAATCTGCAAAATGATGTAAAAATGCAAGTGAGACAGATACTCACAAAAGTCCAACTGGCTTGCAGACCAATCCCAAAACCAAACTATGATCTAACCTAACTAAATCCAACCCCAAAGCATCCTCTGCATCAATCATAACCTGTCCAAACTGCTAGAACCAAGATTGCAATACACTGTTGACTTTCCTTGACCAAATCACAAAATTGCTTAAAACTGATTAATAACCTTACCAAAGCTTAAGATAAGCTTAAATAAGCTTCTTTGATTTAAACAAAAGATTATGAGAAGCTTGAATGCAAATTTTTAAACTTGAAAATCTCCACAGTACACAGTAAATTTGAAATTCATATAAAACTTGGAGTAAAGTTCACAAACACATTACAAGGACATTTTAACATAAATGTGATACTTAAGACACTGAAATTACAACATTTAAACTAAGCTACAATATTTATAAAAAAAAACGACATTAAGAAAAAAATAAGAAAACTAGCTACTCCCTTTGCTTCCTTCTTTCTTCTTCCTTTTATACCCCAAGTCTTCTCTCTCATGTCTTGAGATAATCCCACCTGATTCCAGGGCAATTGGGTCACTTTTGTGGATTTGGCCAATTTGTCAATTTTGGCGGGAATGCGGAATTTGACAGGTGGAGGGTTGAGTGTTAAGAGGTGAGATGTAATTAATGGTTTTTGGAGTTGTGATGAGGTGGGGGGGACAAGGAGATTGATATGGTGAGGAGGGGGGTTGAGGTGGAGGTGTTTGCAGAGAGCAGTTGGGAAGATGAGACTATTGGCGGGCAAGTGGTTTGACCAAAGCTTTGACCAGGGTATTATATTAAGGCAAGGGGTCAAAATGGTATTGGCTGGGGTTCAAAAAGAATGGCAGGGGTCCAAGGTTTGTGAAGGGGTCAAAATTGGATTAAGGCTTTATAAAACACTAGGACCATTTGAGTAATTCTGAAAAATTGAGGGACCATAGTTGCCAACTTATCAAAGATATTCCAAAGACTAATACTGACAAGCTTCAAAAGTACAGGGACCAATTTTGTCATTTTCCAATTTTCCAGGGGCCATTTCTGCCAATTTTCAAACTTGAAGGGCCATTTTTGTAATTTTCTCAAACTTTTCACATTTTTCACCAAAGGACTAATTTTGACAAGTTATGATATTAAAAGGACCTTTGGTGACTTTTCTTTTGAAATTCTGTGCTTAGGGACTGTTTTTGACAACTTTTGATACTTGGGGGACTAAAACTGCAATTTTTGCAAAATTTGATATGTTTTTCATCTGATTTTGATATTTTTGCATTAAAAACCCATAAAACACTGATTTGTGATATTTTGATCATTTTGATGTGTTTCTGAGCGTTTTCAGATGATTTTGCAGTTTATATTGTACAAAAATGATGAGTATTTAGACACTCATCAAGACCAATGTGGAAAAATATTAATGATATACCATCTTTTGTTCTACAAGCAACTTATAAATCTGCTAATATTCAATCTCCATTTCCTTGGAGAAAGTCTGTTGCTAGACCATATGTGAAACCTACGAGCTCATATTTTCAAAATGGTTTTTGGCCTGGTTGTTTTGACTCTATGCATGATGGGAAGGGATATAGGAAGACTGATGTGAAGCCCTCAGCAGGTGGTTCTTGGACTCAAAAGGGACCTAATTTTCAATGGAGGACCAAGAACAATGGTGGATCTTCTAACTCTACATGGCATAAATCTTATGATCCACAAGGCAGGCTCAAGTCAGTTATGACTTGAGTCTCCATAGTGTACTAATATCTTGTATATATTTTTTTGTTGTTGTTGTAGGATCATCCTCTTAAGCACAAGGAAGTTGGCATTGTTGACAGTGGTTGTTCCAGAAGCATGTCAGGAAACAGAGATATGATGCATAATTTCGTACCCATAGAAGGAGGAGGTAATGTGACTTTTGGTGGAAGTGATGGTAGAATCACTGGGAAAGGCACCATCAAAACACCTTTACTGGATTTTTAGAATGTGTACTATGTAAGGGAACTACAACACTCCAACTTGTTCTCTGTCTCACAAATTTGTGACACCAAGAACAAAGTATTCTTCACTGAGGATGAATGTCTGGTGCTATCTAAAGACTTCAAACTACCAGAAGATACCTCAATTCTGCTGAGAGTTCCTAGAAATCACAATCTTTACACATTCAACTTGAATGATGTTCAACCAGAAGGTGACCTAACTTGTTTGGTGGCTAAAGCATCCCTGGATGAGTCTACAAAATGGCATAGAAGGATGGCTCATGTGAACTTCAATACCATAAACAAGCTTTCTAAACTGGGTCTTGTTGATGGACTTCCTTCAAAAGTTTTCACCAATGAACATAACTGTGTTGCCTGCAACAAAGGAAAGCAACACAGAGCCTCTTACAAAGCTATTACTGCTGTGAGTATTATTACTGAACCTCTTCAGTTGCTACATATGGATCTTTTTGGTCCAACACAAGTCCGCAGTATTGATCACAAATACTTTTGTCTGGTTATCACTGATGGTTTCAGTAGGTTTTGTTGGGTATTCTTTCTGAGAACTAAAGATGAAACATCTCCTGTTTTAAAAGAGTTCATTACCCTTGTTGAAAATCAGCTGAACAAGAAGGTTAAAGGTATTCGGTGTGATAATGGGACAGAGTTCAAAAATGCTGTATTGATAGAACTCTGTAAGTCTAAAGGGATAAAAAGGGACTATAGCACTCCAAGAACACCACAACAAAATGGGGTAGCTGAACGTAAGAATAGGACCCTAATAGAGGCAGCATGATCCATGCTTGCAGACTCTAAATTACCCACTATGTTTTGGACTGAAGCAGTTGGCACAGCTTGTTATGTACTGAACAGGGTATCCATCACTAGACCTCATTTCAAGACACCATATGAACTTCTCACTGGGAAAGTTCCTGCTATTCACTACCTTAAACCTTTTGGATGTCAAGTGACTATTTTGAATACTAGTGATCCACTGGGTAAATTTGATGAGAAAGCTGATGAGGGGTATATTGTGGGATATTCAGCTCACAGTAAGGCTTATAGGGTATACAATTTCAATGCTAAGAAGATTAAGGAGACTTTGAACCTGAGATTTCTTGAAGATAAGCCTAATGTTCAAGGACAATGTCATGTTTGGTCTTTTGACCTTGATTACTTAACTGATTACTTAGGTTACTCTAGACATGTGGCTAACCCAAATGCAGGTACACAATAGTTTCCCACAGACAGTGCAGCCACCATGGATGCTGACTCAGATAGTGATTTTGAGGATGATGAACATCCTATTATTGTACCTTCCTTCTCCCCTAATAATTTTGCAGGTGATACTTCTAAAGTTACTGCTGATGAGAGTGAAGATGAGTCGCATTATGCCGAGGACCTTGCTAGACTCAAGAAGCAAGAGTATGCAGCTAATCTTGAAGCTGAGAAGCTTGGTGGAGAATTTACTAATGAAGCAGTCAGTGGAAACCATGTTTCTCCTGATGGGTATTCTGTTTCTCCTAGCACCAACAAATCTGCTGACAGCCCTGCTACATCTACTCCCATTCCTACTAGAGTGTCAACAGACTTTGGAGAACCTTATACACGATTTCCAAGTCCTTCAGATCTTGGTAATCATCAACCCAAAGCTGGCATCTTTACCTCACCTTCCTATGACAGTGATTTTGAGCCAACTAATCTTGATACATCCATTGAAGTCAACCCCACTGCTACAAAAAGGATCAACATTGCTCATCCTCAATCTAATGTTATTGGTGATCCTCAAGCACCTGTTAGAACTAGAAGGACTGTGACAAGTTCTAAATATGGATAGGTTGCTTTTCTTTCCTATGTCTCAAACCAGCAGAGGGACAATCACACAGACTTTAAGCATTGTCTGTTTGCTTGTTTTCTATCTCAAGTGGAACCAACCAGTGTTACTCAAGCTCTTGAAGATTCTAGCTTATGAAGCTCCAAAAGCAAAGACCAATCTTGAACCAGATCCTGCTGTGAATGTTCATCTTTACAGATCCAAGATAGGTTCATTGATGTATTTGACAGCTTCTAGGCCTGACATTACTTTTGCTGTGAGTGCTTGTTCTAGACATCAAGTCACTCCACTTGCTTCCCATCTGAATGCAGTCAAGAAGATCTTTAAGTACCTGAAAGGCCAACCCCATTTAGGTCTTTGGTACCCAAAAGAATCTCCTTTTAAGTTGGAGGCTTATAGTGACAGTGATTATGCTGGTGCAAATCTGGATAGGAGATCCACAACTGGAGGTTGCCAATTCCTTGGAAGAAGATTGATTTTTTGGCAGTGAAAGAAACAAACTATTGTGGCTACCTCATCTACTGAAGCAGAGTACGTTGCTGCTGCAAATTGTTGTGGTCAGGTACTATGGATACAAAATCAATTGTTGGATTATGGGTTTAACTTCATGAACACAACAATTTTTATTGATAATCAGCGTACCATATGCATAGTTAAAAATTCAGTTTTTCACAGTAGAACTAAGCATATTGAAATCAGGCACCACTTTATAAGAGATGCATATGAAAAACATTTGATAAAAGTGGATAAAGTTTACACTGATGACAATGTGGCAGATTTGTTGACTAAGGCTTTTGATGGACCAAGGTTTCTACACCTCGTGGTCAATATTGGGATGCTTAACCCTTAACTGCAAAGTTTAAGGGGAGGCATAGGCCTCAGGGGAGGATGATTGTTGTAAAATTTGTAGATTCTTTGTAGATTAGTTTGTATACTTGCTAACACTAACCAACTAATGTTTTGTGAGTTTTGTGTGTTTTGGTTTGTGTGTTTCTCTATGTCTGTTTTGCAGATTGAATATATATGTTGAAGTTCATCAGGTTTGGTTAATTGGAGAATGGTCAAGTAAGCTTAAAGCTTGTTTCTAGTGAAGATAACTACTGAAGTGATCTAATTATTTCTACTGAGGAAAAGTACTGAAGTTAAATTGTTCATTCATTCATTCAAGAAATAGTTTACAGCTTACAGCTTACAATCAACTTCAAATGAAAATACAAGACCATTTCTATACAAGATCTACTAAACATATACTAGCTTCTATAATCTATGCCAAACGCTGGATATGCATGACCAGTACGACGAAGAAGCTAAGGATCAAAATGGGAAGGATGGATTGATGAAAACGAAGATGATGAAGATGAATACAGTAGATGGATGCGTGATATGATAATCTTCCGTTTTTCCAGCTACTCGTTCCACCATAAAGCAACCACTCCATCTTCCTTTTACCTTTTCCCTTAAACGATATGAGATGATGCACCAAAACATGGTGCAGGAAGAGCTAACACCACCTCTATTCTGGCACGTGGCCTTGGTTAAGGTTGAGGTGTTGAAGGTTGGGGTGTGAGGTTCTCTCCTTGTTGGAGTCATCGGAGTCATCAGAAGACTCACTTGGATCCACTACACTATCATCTTCAGAAGAAGGGAGAAATGGGGATTTCAAACGTCGAGGGTCATATGGATATCGAAATAACTGGTGTGAATCATCACTGGATGATGATAATGATGATGATGATGGAGAAGAGGTTGGATCAATGACCTCTGGTTTGGTATTCATGGTTACTTTTGATGATTGTGGTATTGTTGGAGAAATTAGGGTTTGTGGAAATATTTGGGGGTAATTGATGAGAGTTAAGTGTGCATTGGGATTGTTTTATAGACGGATTCAAGGCTTAATGTGATTAAATGCGAGTTGGGTGGCACAGTAATACTCAAGATATTTACTGAAGATATCTTTTAACTTGAGTGGTTCTGCTGATTGACCTCCTTCAGTAGATTGACCATAGTATCTGCTGAAGTGGTAATTTAAACTTGGTAAGAGTTGCTATACAAATAAGATATGGTCAACAACTTGTTCCAATATTTTTGAGCATAATTTGGGCAACTTCTACTAATACCCTATTCGTATATCTTTGCTTCAAATTAACTGATTCCCTCTTCAATTAAGTTTAAAACACTTCCAGTTGTGTGAATCATAACCCTAATTCACAATCTCTCACATGGTACTTCAATTTAAGAAAGATCATAACAACGTCGCTTTTCTGGGAAAAGCAAAGGGTGATGAACTATATGAACCAATGGTGGAGTTCTTGAAGAGATCCAAGATTCATTATGCTTTAACGCATTCTCCTAATGTGATATATGAATCGTTGGTTACACTGTTTTGGGCATCTGCTACGAAACGTAGTGACACAGAAATAGTTGCTATGGTTGACGAAACAGAGTATGTTGTGACAGAGGAGTTGATAAGGAGACAGCTTCGCTTGAACGATGTTAATGGGGTTTATCATTCTAATTCCGAGGAGATACTTGCTGGGCTAAGAGCTATTGGATACCAGAGTATGCGTACAGATATATGGTTCAAGAATAAGCTTTGCCTGATGTGGAGGTTTTTGGTACACACACTGCTCCAGTGCATAAGCAATAAATCAGGAGGATGGGATCAATTTTCTACTCAATTGGGATGTGGTATTGTATGTCTTTCTCAGGGGTTGACTTATAACTTTTCTAGGTTTATTTTTGATAATATGGTTGAAAATATTCAAAGGAAAAAGCATAAGTTTTTAATGTACCCTAGGTTTTTGCAAATGATTTTAGACATTACTACCCAAGCCCAAGCCTTTTGTCCCATAGGAGCTTTAACTGCTAAATTATTTGCTTCAATGAAAACTCACTATGAGGGGGAACATCATCCTTTGCTAGCAGCTATGTTGCCTCAAGGCAATGCGGCTGTTGATGAGGGTCATGTTGTTGGTGATCCACCTTCTACCAATGTTGCTGCTGATGGTACTCCATCAGTTGCCTTGGATGAAGGCCCTTCTAATACTGCTGAAGCATCCAATGTTTCTCCTGACCAACCTCCACCTACACCTTTACCTAGACCTAGTCCTAGTCCACCACCTACTCACGTTACTATTGATGAGTTTGAGACTGAACTAAATAGGATGGCCACACCTTGTCCTGTTAGGGAGCCATTTGATGAAGGTTCTCCTATTATTGAGCATGACCATGTTTCTCCTGAAAGGTCCAATGAAGCTTCCATTACCACTGAGCAATCTGATGGTGGAGCTGAGGACCCTATTACACTTACATCTGTATATGCTCTAGTGAACAGGTATGTGGCAGAGGTTGCTGATCTGAAAAAGGAGCTTGCTGAGACTAAATCTACTCTTGGTGGTGAGATTGTGGAGCTGAAGAGTAAGGTTAAGAACTTAGAGGAACAACTTGGAAAAAGTAGCAAGAGGAGGTTTCTGGTTTCTTCTGATGAGGAGCAAGAGGATGTTAATTTGGATTCACTTGAAATTCTGGCTGATGTGGCTCATAAGAATCATGTTCCTTCACCAGTTGTTGCTGAAACTTCAAAGAATAAGAAACCTGTTCAGTTTACTAGACGAAGAAGAAGAAAGTATTTGAACAAGGATACCACTGAAGCTTCAAACGAACCAAGTGTTGACAATGTTACATCTGTACAAGAACCACCATGTTCTACACATTCAGCAGATGATTCAGAAGTATTTCTTGCTGGAAGAAGTTTTAACCTGACTCCTGCAGCTGATGTCTTTTCTACACATGTTGAAGATCTTTCTCAACATGTTTCTCCTAGTGCATCCTTGGGTGTTTCTTCTGAAGTTCCTATTGTTGATACTCCTAAAGCTAATGCTACTCATGTGCCTGCTGACAAAAGAAAAGGAGTAATGATTGAAGATGAGCTTAGTTCAGATCTTGTGAGTGAACAGGAAAAGCAAGCTCAAGCAAGGATGTTTGCTGAGTATGCAAATTTGCAGAAGAGTGATGCATTGGCTCGATAGCTTGAAGCTCAGTTTACTACTAATTTGCCTCCTGAGAGACAAAGAGACATTGATGAACTGGCTACTTAGATTACTGATGAGCAATGGGATGCTTATATTCATCAAGCTGCATCCAATTCTACTCTTGCACAAAGTATCTTAGGCGCAGACTTTGATAGTGAACATTTTGCTGCACAAATGATGGCTCTTGGACAACAAAGGAAGCAAGTTGCAGCTGCAAAGAAGAAAGCTCTTGCTGCATAAAAAGCTAAAGCTAGAAGAGAGAGACCACCAACTGCAGCCCAAATGAAAGCATACATGAGGAATGTGGTGTATAATCCGAGTTCTACTATCTATAACTCTGGTTTGAAAAAGAAGCAAGTCTGGGCTTTACCTGATGCTGATTTGCATAACATTTATCAAAGGATTATGAAGCAGACTGCACCATCTTCTAACTTGAAAAGGAGTGCTGGTAGTGTGGATGTTCCTAAAGCAAAGAGACCTAAGACAGTTCAGATTGTAGATTCTTTTGATGATTGATTCGTTGTGAAGTGAGTGGTGAAAAACAAACACAATATCAATATATCAAATTAACCGTAAAATTCGACAAATTAACCCTTTAGGAAAAAGGTCAACGTGCCAAACCTCACGGGTGTGATAAAAGTGATACCGGGAAAGTGATTTCCCCGGGTCGTGTCCCAACGAGGTGTGAATGGAAGGATTCGTTGAGTTTCGTGATTTGAACTTGAATTGGTTTTTAATGATTTTTGGATTGAATTACGAATTCTACAAATTAAATAACGGGAAGGTAATTAAGGCAAGGGAACCCTAATAAACTAAAAATAAACTAACACTAAGCCTAAGAAATGATAAAACGAAGCTACACTAAGTCCTAGGGTGCTAAAACGTAAAAACGTAAAAACCGGCAAACACCCCGAGCCATAAACGTAAACTTTTTGCAATTTAAGGGCTACGGGTGTGAAATCAATTTTCCTACGTTCTATTTAACTAAAAATAATTTTAGAAAAAGACCGGGTATTTTTTTGACTTTTAAAATAATTTCTACGAATTAAAAACTAGTTTAATCTAATTAAATGATTAAAAATACTAAACTAATATAGAAAAATCTGAAAATTTCACAAAAACTACTTTAAGTTATGCTACTTATGAGAAAAATAAGAAATCAGTGGTTGCTATTCAAAATAAGCTCGAAATAAGCTAAAGAAAGCTTATAACTAAAACTGCCAAGGTGACCTTATAAATATAACAATGCAAAGTATGACTGATAAAGTCCCAAGGGCGCGTTGGTGTTTGAGTGTTGTGAAGTGGTCGTGTGCTGTGAGTGGGGAGACCAAGGTTCGAATCCTGGCTCCTCACTTTTTGAAAATATATTTTTTTTTCAACTTTTTCTTTTGGAACTTAGAGACACAACCAAGTTGAACTTTTCTTGTGAAAACTTTTTGTAAAATAGCTTCAGAATAAGCAGTTGGAACTGCTTATTTCCAACAGTTGCAACAAAATTAATCCACACTCCTTTTAATGATTCAAATAAGCATTTGGCTAAACTATGTTTAAGTTGCTTTGGAAACTTGAAGATTCTAACAAAATGAGGGACTTTTGCAAACACTTATGCTTTGAAAACTCACAATAAGCTGTATAAATAGCTTATATGTGACTGATTTGGGTAGTAAGCTAACAAACACACCAAGAACAGTTTTACCAAATACTCTTGAAAACTTAGTTAAGTGGTCACCCAAACACTCTTTAAACCAATTTTTGATTTCACCAGACAAGTAGTAAACTTTATAAGCTAACTGAGGAGATAAATAAGCTAAACCAAGTTCACCTAAATCTAAGTAAGCTAAAAAAAAGAAAACTAACTAAGGGGAAGACAGTTGGCATAAGCTGTTAGACCTAGGACATCCTAAAACTAAGTTAAACTAGAAATAAGCATTAAGGGAATCCTATTAAGCACTAATGAGGTCTAAATAGCTAAGGCCTAAGTTATCTAATAAAAGCTAACAAGGATTAATACTATCCTAAATAAGCTGGTAAAGATTTGATAGTGACCTGTTGCATCTGCTGGTTGCAGTCTCAAAACAGCCTGAGGAGGGCCTGTTCAAGCTTATTTTGTGAGCTGAAAAGTGAGCTTCCAAGCAAAGTACAAGCTGCAAAACAAAGTTAGGGTGGTGGAGATTCACAAAAAACAGATTGGGAGGCCAATTTTACACTATACAGCTTATGAATAAGCTGTACACAGTGGACTTTTGGGGACCCGTTTGCTGAGACACAAATGCAAATGGACAGATTTTCTTCTTCAAATTTAACTATGCTAGCTAAGATTATGATGCTTGCAACTGAAACTAAGATGAGTTGGGTATGCAAAGGTTTGAGAAAAACACTTTTTACCACTTTTCACTACCAAATAAGCCACAAAAGAAAGGATATGAACAGCAGCTACTGCTACTGTTCTAGTGCAGCAAAGATCTCTCTCTTTTTTTTTTCAAAAAACCTTCCCAAAAGGACTTGAATCAACTTAAATCTAACTCAAACTGTTTTGTAGACTTAAAACCACTTTGACTTGTAAAGTCAAAGTGGGTAGAATTTGTTTTTGACCCAAGACTGAGTTAAATCCAAACACCCCTGCAGAAATTGATTTCAATGAAAAAAATTACTTTCTTGATTCTGCTTTACTGATTTACCTAAAGCAGTGATTAACTTAAGAGTTTGAACACAACATAAGTAACTAATAGTGATTTAAATTGTAGGAACAGGCTTCATAAAAAAAAACTACTTTTCATTAAAAACAACAGATTACAATTTTGAAATAAAACATAAAAACTAAGTTAAAAACTAAGACTAGGGGGTGCCTTTCTTGGCTACAATGTGATCCTATTTATACTAAGCTACTAGGTCTTCAAATCTTCACTTGAGTCTTCTGATATGTTTCTTTTGTGAGTGAAAGCAGACCACAACACCATCCTTGTGCTTCTTTGGATTCATCCAAGCCATCCAATAAGTAGGTATACTTTGGGAGCAATCTGGGCCATCAGTTGGTGCTTTGAAGCTGGGATTGGTGAGGTGGTAGTGGGAGAAAAAGGATAGTGGGTTTGGGATTAGGGTTTAACTGGGTAAAGGGTTGCTATGGAGGTGGAGTGTTTGGGGAGAAGGAAAAGAGTTTGTGGGGAGTGGTAAAAAGGGAGCAGGGTATCTAGGGTTCCTTGGGTGTTGGGGTCTGTTTTGGGCGGAAAGATGGGGAAGACAGGGGTGTGGGTTGTGTTTATCATTGACCGGATTTGGATTAGACCATGGGTTGGACCGGGTAGGGATTTGGATATTGGGCCAATGGTAGTAATTTGGACTTAGGATATAGATATGAATCCATTTAGACTTTAGGGGTTAAACATGTACATTCTGAAATTCCAGGGGCCCAAATGTAATTCTGAAAAGTATTATCCAAGGGCCAAACATGTGAAACTCAAATATGTTGAGGACTGAATCTGCCAAATTGTGAAACCTAAGGACTAAACTTGACAATTTTAAAAATCCAGGGATCAAAACTGTAATTTCTCAAAACTTTTGAAATTTTTCACCAAAGGACTAATTATGACAACTTATGATTTCAAAAGGACCTTTGGTGACTTTTCTTTTAAAATACGTGCTAAGGGACTATTTCTGTCAATTTTTGAAAGTCGGGGGACTGAAACTGCCAATTGTGCAAACTTTGCTCGTTTTTCATTTGTTTTCGATAATTTTGCATCTAAAACATATAAAACACAATTTTGAGATATTTTCAGTATTTTGATGCATTTCGGAGTGTTTTTAGATGTTTTGCAGTTCAGATTTGACCAAAAATGATGAGTGAATAAGCACTCATCAAATCCCCCACACTAAAACATTGCTAGTCCCTAGCAATCTTTTGAGAAAACTTAATGGATTTGAATCTCTTTACCAAAAGCCATTACTTCTGGAGTAGCCAAATGTTTTAGTTCAAGTAAGAACTATGGTACACTGATAACCATATGATTTTGAGCAAACCACCAGCTTTCAACGGTTTTGATTTGTCTTTACCAGAAG
Organism: Chrysanthemum seticuspe; assembly: GCA_019973895.1. Taxonomy (NCBI): domain Eukaryota; kingdom Viridiplantae; phylum Streptophyta; class Magnoliopsida; order Asterales; family Asteraceae; genus Chrysanthemum; species Chrysanthemum seticuspe. The sequence continues at coordinate 277,886,004 of BPTQ01000006.1, read as the reverse complement.
CCGTTTGCTTCTGGACTAGCCAACTCTTAGATAAATTATCAATATTATCTTTGGTGAGCTGATTACCATTTATGGTTTTCCAACTGCCTTTACCACAAGCCATAAACTTGCGGGCTAGCCAACTCTTCACTAATTAAAGATATGGTGAGCTGAATACCATACAATTTTGGGCAAATTGCAAGCCGTCAATGGATTTGATAAATCTTTACCAAGAGCCGTTTGCTCCTGGATTAGCCAATCCTTTTGTTTATTAGACATGGCGGACTGATAACCGAAATCTGAATAAGTGCAAAACACTTACTAAAAAAAAAATCTTGGCCAAAAATGGGGGAATAAGATGGTAAAACATATGATAAAATTCGCGAGAATTCCCCCCCACACTAGAAATGAATATTGCCCTCAATATTCAAAGTACCGGCAGTTATGCCGAAACATAGAACGTAAAAGGGAAATACTACGGCCATTATTTGAATTTTTTTTTTTTTTTTTTTTTTTTTTATATAAAACCTTTATACAACAGCGGGGGGCAACTCCCCCACACTAGGGTGGTAGAAAGTAGAAAGAAGTCAGAAATACGGGTGAAAACCCATATGGTATGCTACTGTTTTTGATTCCCGAGTCGCTAGCTTGACTCGATCCCCGCATTCATTGGTTCATGGGGAAAGTTTGCAGATCCGGGACAACCATGGGTGGTATGTCCCCTCCAAAGTAATGTTTCAATCTATGTCCATTCACCTTGAAGTTTGGTCCGTCAGTTTGAGATAACTCGACGGTGCCATATGGAAAAACTTTGGCAATGGTGAATGGACCGGTACAACGGGTCTTAAGCTTCCCCGAGAAGATTTTCAATCTAGATTTGAAAAGAAGGACTCGGTCACCAACGTTGAAAACGCGGTTCTTAATCTTTGAGTCATGGATCTTCTTTGTCTTTTCCTTGTAAATCAACGAGTTCTCGTAGGCTTGATCACGGAGTTCATTTAATTCATTGAGTTGAACTTTCCGGTGATCACCCGCGGACTTAAGGTCAAAATTTACATGCTTCAAGGCCCAATAGGCTTTGTGCTCGAGTTCGATCGGGAGATGACACGCCTTTCCATACACAAGCTTGTAAGGAGTACACCCGATGGGTGTTTTGTAAGTGGTGCGGAAGGCCCAAAGTGCATCTTCAAGTTTGTCCGACCAAGAGGCACGGTTTTCACCTACGGTCCTCTCCAAGATTCTTTTCAAACCACGATTCGAAACTTCCACTTGCCCACTAGTTTGTGGGTGATACGCGGTAGAAAGACGGTGAGTGACACCGTACTTAAGCATGACTTTTGCGAATTGGTCGTTGCAAAAGTACGTACCGCGATCACTAATGATGGCACGGGGAGTTCCGAAACGGGTAAAGAGAGACTTTAGAAACTTCACAACTACTCGGGCGTCGTTGGTGGGGAGCGCTTTCGCTTCCACCCATTTAGACAAGTAATCGACCGCCACGAGTATATACTTGTTCCCTCGAGAAGACGGGAACGGACCCATAAAGTCAATGCCCCATACGTCAAAGATCTCGCACACTTGAATGGCATTTTGAGGCATTTCATCTCTTTTAGAGATGTTGCTATGACGTTGGCAAGAGTCGCAAGATTTGACGAGGTGATGGGCATCTTTGTAGATCGTGGGCCAATAGAAACCGGAATCAAACACCTTTTTAGCGGTGTAGTTCGGGCCATGATGTCCCCCCGTGGGTCCATTATGACAAGCCTTGAGAATTTCATCGGCTTCTTGGCCGTGAACACACCGTCGGATGACTTGATCCGCACAAACCTTAAACAAGTAGGGGTCGTCCCAGAAATAATGCTTAACATCTTTGAAAAATTTGTTCTTTTGTTGGGACGACATCCCTTTCACAACAAAGTTACCCGCATGATAGTTTGCAAAGTCGGCAAACCATGGGGTACTCGAATTTTCATGATGAGATACCACATTAAGAGTCTCAAGAGGAAACGTTTCATTTATTTCCTTTTTCTCGAGCACACCTTGATGTGGATTTTCAAGACGAGAGAGATGATCAGCCGCTAGGTTTTCCGCTCCTTTTTTATCACGAATGATGATATCAAATTCTTGTAGGAGGAGAACCCATCGGAGCAATCTCGGCTTTGCATCTTGCTTAGCAAAGAGATATTTGAGAGCCGAGTGATCCGTATACACTATGCTTTTGGACAAGATCAAGTATGGCCGAAACTTCTCGAAAGCATACACCACGGCTAGCAATTCTTTCTCCGTCGTAGTGTAATGTGCTTGAGCTTCGGTCAAAGTTTTGCTAGCATAATGTATAGGCTGGAAATGTTTTGATTTTCGTTGCCCCAAAACGGCACCTATGGCGAAATCGCTTGCGTCGCACATAAGCTCAAATGGTAATTCCCAATCGGGGGCAACTAGAATTGGTGCTTCCGTGAGCTTCTTCTTAAGAGTTTGAAAAGCTTAAATGCACTCACTAGAGAAGATGAAAGGAGTATCCTTTTCAAGAAGTCGGGTCATAGGCCGGGATATTTTTGAAAAGTCTTGAATGAAACGACGATAGAAACCGGCATGACCAAGGAAACTTCTAACTCCTTTGACGGTTGTGGGAGGAGGTAATTTCGAAATGACATCGACTTTAGCTTTGTCAACCTCAATCCCGCTCTTAGAAATCTTATGGCCAAGGACAATTCCTTCCTTAACCATAAAGTGACATTTCTCCCAATTTAGACTAAGATTCGTGTTTTCACAACGTTCAAGCATCTTGTCCAAATGGGAGAGACATGTTTGGAAAGAATCCCCAAAGACCGAAAAATCATCCATAAAGACTTCCATAGTCTTTTCGATCATGTCATGGAAAATGGCCATCATACACCTTTGGAACGTACCGGGAGCATTACACAAGCCAAAAGGCATGCGTCAGTAAGCAAATGTTCCATAAGGATACGTGAATGTGGTCTTTTCTTGATCTTGTGGGTCAATGGGAATTTGGAAGTAACCCGAGAAACCATCGAGAAAACAATAGTATTCATTTCCCGCTAATCTCTCAAGCATTTGGTCCATGAAGGGTAATGGAAAGTGGTCTTTACGGGTGGCTTCATTCAACTTTCGATAGTCAATGCAAACACGCCATCCCGTAACCAATCGAGTAGGAATCAACTCGTTTTCATCATTTTCAACAACGGTAATGCCCCCTTTTTTGGGCACACAATGAACGGGGCTCACCCAAGGACTATCCGAGATAGGGTAAATCAATCCGGCATCGAGAAGTTTTATGACTTCCGCTTTGATAACCTCATGAATTTTAGGATTCACCCTTCTTTGGTGTTGAACCGCCGGTTTGAAGTCATCTTCCATGAGAATTTTGTGAGTACAAAATCTCGGGTCAATACCCTTGATGTCGGAAAGGTTCCAAGCGATGGCTCGCTTGTGTGACTTCAAAACCTTTATGAGAGCGGATTTTTCATCCTCACTCAAGTCTTTAGCAATAATGACGGGCGATTTATTGTCACCCTCCAAAAATGCATACTCGAGATGAGGTGGTAAGTCCTTAAGTTCGACCTCGGGAGGATCATTAGATTTTTCAATCGTTTTGATTTCCTCTTTATGAAGTTCTTGAGGAGGGAGTGATGAAGGATCTTCATTGAGCAACTTCTAGATGAGAAGAATATCTCCCTCAATGTCGATGGGAGCGTGATCAACTTCCCATGGAACAGAATCACTAGCCAAGTATGCTTCAATCTCTTCCAAAATAAAGTCACTTCCCTCAAACGGAGTGAGGGGAGAGGAAGAGAGAGCAACGATGGGATCAACCGAAGTGGGATTGCCACTCGAGAATCCAAGAATTTCTTGAGAATACTCCTCCGACACAATGTCAAGGACATCAATTTTGTTGACGGAATTGTCTTCATAATTGGGGGAGTATTTCGTAACTTGATTGAGATTGAAGGTAACGGCTTCCTTGTTTACCCGCAAAGTGATTTCCCCTTCATCAACATCGATCAATGCCTGACCCGTTTTTAAGAAGCACCTCCCAAGGATGAGGGGTACTCGGGGATCGGCATCAAATTCGACAACAACAAAGTCGGCGGGGAAATGAAACTTGCCTACTTTCACAAATACATCCTCGGCTATTCCTAGCGGACGAGAACTTGTACGGTCCGCAAGCTCGAGGATCATACATGTAGGTGTAAGCGGAGGTAATGAAAGCTTTTTCCACATGGAGTGTGGCATCAAATTAATGCTAGCACCAAGATCGGCCAAGGCGGAGCATTGAACTATGCCTTGAAAATCACATGGGATGAGAAATTTTCCGGGGTCTCCTAACTTTTCGGGAAGTTTTTTAAGGATGACCGCCGAACAATTTTCGTTCAAAGAAGTTTTAGCCATTTTGGAAATCTTTTCTTTGTTATTCAACAAATTTTTGATTGTCGGACCGAACTTTGGCATAAGAAGAAGAGCGTCCGCGAAACTAATCTCGAAGTGCAAATCTTGAAAGATTTGGATAAGCTTCTCCATTTGTTGACTAGTTTTATCACGGAGCTTTTGGTCATTAAGCCTTGAAGGATAAGGAAGTGAAGGCTTAGGAATGGTCATCGGAACAACGGGTTCCGGAATTGGAGGTAAGACCACTGGAGATTGGACTTGTGCGGTACTTCGTGGGCTTGAGTTTTGCACCTTGTCCGTTGTATCCTTGGTAACTTGACCCATTGCTCCTGGTGGAGGAGGAATTGGAGTCGAAGGCCCATCATAAGATTTACCACTTCGGGTAGCAATAGCATTCAATTCACCTTTTGGGTTGGGAATGGTATTACTTGGAAGGGCACCCGAAGTTGAAGGTTGATTCTTTTGACTCATGAGACTAGCAATCATGCTTTCAATCTTGCTATGAGATTGATCAATCTTGTTACTAGTAGCTCTAAGCTCGGAAGTGAAATCATTCTTCAAAGTGGTAATTTGATTTTGCATGGACACCATCTTAGCTTCATTGCTTTTGATGTAGTTAGCAATGTCAATGGAAGCTTGAGGAGGTTGGGCATGCACATTTTGTTGAGGAGCTTGGAATCGGTTTTGATTGAAATTTCCTTGATTTTGAAAACCTTGATTTTGATTTTGAAAATTCCGATTCTGACTCTGATTTTGATTGAACTGATTATTTCTATTTTTCACATTTTGATTGTTCTGATTTTGATTAAACCCGGGTGGTCCAAGGAAATTGTTAGAACGATAGCTGAGAAGGTTTCGGTCCCCTTGCGGTTGGTAGGAATTACCTCCCGTATTGTAGGAACCAGAAGCGGCATAAACGCTCTCTTGAGTGAAGCCACCGGAGGCTGGACACTCAAAATAAGGGTGTGGACCACCACAAGTTTCACAACTCTTGTTTACGACATTCACTTGTTGATTGTTATTATTTTGACTCATTTTAAGTACGGCAGTGGATATTTCTTCAATCTTTTTGGTTAGAGTCGTGTATTCCGAAGATGGAAGGGTGGTAGATCTCCTTGACTCACTCCTCTAGGCTGAGGAATCCCAATAATTGTGGTGGGCAGTCATGTTTTCAATGAGATCATAGCACTCTTCGGGTCGCCTTTTCATAAAGGTACCACCGGCAGCAGCATTTACCGTGTCACGATGTCTCAATGTTAACCCGTTATAGAACGTATCTATTTGGGTGACAAGCAACATGTTGTGGTTCGGACATCGATCAATCGAAAGCTTGTAGCGTTCCCATGCCTCAAATAAGGACTCATCGGGATGCTGCCGAAAATTGCTGATTTCGTTCCGTAGTTTCGTCACCATCGACGGTGGAAAATATTTCGCCAAAAATTTGGAGACCATTTCGTCGAAACTATGGATTGAGTTCTTGGGAAGACGATCAAACCATGCGGTGGCATGAAGCGTCAAGGAATATGGAAAGAGGTATAAGCGAAGGGCGTCATCAGTGACCCCATTTTGCTTCATACTTTGGGTGACGGTGAGAAATTTGTCGAGATGCTTGTTGGCATCGTCACCCGGTGATCCGTGAAATTGGCAAAAACTTTGGACTTGTTGAATCATGTGATGCTTAAGTCCAAAATCCGTGGCCTCGATGTTGACCGGGGCAATTGGACCGCCCCGTCCATCCATCGTGGGTTGGCAAAGCTCCTCCATCGTTCGGAGATCGGGAGCTTGATTTTGTGGCCCAGGTTGTTGGACTTGAGGTCCGTTCCCTAGGTTATGTGTCATTGTGATTTGTTCGACGGTACGTATCTCGGGTACGTTTGCTTGGTTACGGTTACGTCTACGAGCTTGCGAGCGAGTGCGCATGCACTTCCAAAAACAACACTTTCAATTAAAACAAGACCGAGGCAAAACAACAGTGAACTTAAACCAATAATCCCACGTGAAATGATCACTTCTATAAGTAAAACGCACAAAGGAGCGGAGAGACTTTGTAGGTCAGCGCGAAGCTTATTAAAAACCCGTCTCTTTTTAGCCGCAATTTAATGTCAGGTCGTCCTTATACCCCTCACACAGTTTGTTAAACCGATAAAAGTAAACCAAAACACGAGCGACACAAAGGCAAGTTTTAAATCTTTAGTTCGGGAACTTATAATGATAACACCTCAGTTAAGAATGTTATATTGATTGTGTCTTCTATTTATTTAAAACAACAAGGAAAATCTTTTTGTATTTTTAATCTTTTACATATATATACAAAGAAAAGAAAAATATTTTTGTATTTTTGTATTTTTGTAAAAACAATAACTTCACGAGGAAGGTTCTTCAAGTCACAAATCGCAAAAACTTCACGATATTGTCGCAACACACCTCCCCGGCAGCGGCGCCAAAATTTGATTCGTTGTGAAGTGAGTGGTGAAAAACAAACACAATATCAATATATCAAATTAACCGTAAAATTCGACAAATTAACCCTTTAGGAAAAAGGTCAACGTGCCAAACCTCACGGGTGTGATAAAAGTGATACCGGGAAAGTGATTTCCCCGGGTCGTGTCCCAACGAGGTGTGAATGGAAGGATTCGTTGAGTTTCGTGATTTGAACTTGAATTGGTTTTTAATGATTTTTGGATTGAATTACGAATTCTACAAATTAAATAACGGGAAGGTAATTAAGGCAAGGGAACCCTAATAAACTAAAAATAAACTAACACTAAGCCTAAGAAATGATAAAACGAAGCTACACTAAGTCCTAGGGTGCTAAAACGTAAAAACGTAAAAACCGGCAAACACCCCGAGCCATAAACGTAAACTTTTTGCAATTTAAGGGCTACGGGTGTGAAATCAATTTTCCTACGTTCTATTTAACTAAAAATAATTTTAGAAAAAGACCGGGTATTTTTTTGACTTTTAAAATAATTTCTACGAATTAAAAACTAGTTTAATCTAATTAAATGATTAAAAATACTAAACTAATATAGAAAAATCTGAAAATTTCACAAAAACTACTTTAAGTTATGCTACTTATGAGAAAAATAAGAAATCAGTGGTTGCTATTCAAAATAAGCTCGAAATAAGCTAAAGAAAGCTTATAACTAAAACTGCCAAGGTGACCTTATAAATATAACAATGCAAAGTATGACTGATAAAGTCCCAAGGGCGCGTTGGTGTTTGAGTGTTGTGAAGTGGTCGTGTGCTGTGAGTGGGGAGACCAAGGTTCGAATCCTGGCTCCTCACTTTTTGAAAATCTATTTTTTTTTTTCAACTTTTTCTTTTGGAACTTAGAGACACAACCAAGTTGAACTTTTCTTGTGAAAACTTTTTGTAAAATAGCTTCAGAATAAGCAGTTGGAACTGCTTATATCCAACAGTTGCAACAAAAGAAATCCACACTCCTTTTAATGATTCAAATAAGCATTTGGCTAAACTATGTTTAAGTTGCTTTGGAAACTTGAAGATTCTAACAAAATGAGGGACTTTTGCAAACACTTATGCTTTGAAAACTCACAATAAGCTGTATAAATAGCTTATATGTGACTGATTTGGGTAGTAAGCTAACAAACACACCTAGAACAGTTTTACCAAATACTCTTGAAAACTTAGTTAAGTGGTCACCCAAACACTCTTTAAACCAATTTTTGATTTCACCAGACAAGTAGTAAACTTTATAAGCTAACTGAGGAGATAAATAAGCTAAACCAAGTTCACCTAAATCTAAGTAAGCTAAAAAAAAGAAAACTAACTAAGGGGAAGACAGTTGGCATAAGCTGTTAGACCTAGGACATCCTAAAACTAAGTTAAACTAGAAATAAGCATTAAGGGAATCCTATTAAGCACTAATGAGGTCTAAATAGCTAAGGCCTAAGTTATCTAATAAAAGCTAACAAGGATTAATACTATCCTAAATAAGCTGGTAAAGATTTGATAGTGACCTGTTGCATCTGCTGGTTGCAGTCTCAAAACAGCCTGAGGAGGGCCTGTTCAAGCTTATTTTGTGAGCTGAAAAGTGAGCTTCCAAGCAAAGTACAAGATGCAAAACAAAGTTAGGGTGGTGGAGATTCACAAAAAACAGATTGGGAGGCCAATTTTACACTATACAGCTTATGAATAAGCTGTACACAGTGGACTTTTGGGGACCTGTTTGCTGAGACACAAATGCAAATGGACAGATTTTCTTCTTCAAATTTAACTATGCTAGCTAAGATTATGATGCTTGCAACTGAAACTAAGATGAGTTGGGTATGCAAAGGTTTGAGAAAAACACTTTTTACCACTTTTCACTACCAAATAAGCCACAAAAGAAAGGATATGAACAGCAGCTACTGCTACTGTTCTAGTGCAACAAATATCTCTCTCTCTTTGTTTTTCAAAAAACCTTCCCAAAAGGACTTGAATCAACTTAAATCTAACTCAAACTGTTTTGTAGACTTAAAACCACTTTGACTTGTAAAGTCAAAGTGGGTAGAATTTGTTTTTGACCCAAGACTGAGTTAAATCCAAACACCCCTGCAGAAATTGATTTCAATGAAAAAAATTACTTTCTTGATTCTGCTTTACTGATTTACTTAAAGCAGTGATTAACTTAAGAGTTTGAACACAACATAAGTAACTAATAGTGATTTAAATTGTAGGAACAGGCTTCATAAAAAAAAACTACTTTTCATTAAAAACAACAGATTACAATTTTGAAATAAAACATAAAAACTACGTTAAAAACTAAGACTAGGGGGTGCCTTTCTTGGCTACAATGTGATCCTATTTATAATAAGCTACTAGGTCTTCAAATCTTCACTTGAGTCTTCTGATGTGTTTCTTTTGTGAGTGAAAGCAGACCACAACACCATCCTTGTGCTTCTTTGGATTCATCCAAGCCATCCAATAAGTAGGTATACTTTGGGAGCAATCTGGGCCATCAGTTGGTGCTTTGAAGCTGGGATTGGTGAGGTGGCAGTGGGAGAAAAAGGATAGTGGGTTTGGGATTAGGGTTTAACTGGGTAAAGGGTTGCTATGGAGGTGGAGTGTTTGGGGAGAAGGAAAAGAGTTTGTGGGGAGTGGTAAAAAGGGAGCAGGGTATCTAGGGTTCCTTGGGTGTTGGGGTCTGTTTTGGGCGGGAAGATGGGGAAGACAAGGGTGTGGGTTGTGTTTATCATTGACCGGGTTTGGATTAGACCATAGGTTGGACCGGGTAGGGATTTGGATATTGGGCCAATGGTAGTAATTTGGACTTAGGATATAGATATGAATCCATTTAGACTTTAGGGGTTAAACATGTACATTCTGAAATTCCAGGGGCCCAAATGTAATTCTGAAAAGTATTATCCAAGGGCCAAACATGTGAAACTCAAATATGTTGAGGACTGAATCTGCCAAATTGTGAAACCTGAGGACTAAACTTGACAATTTTAAAAATCCAGGGATCAAAACTGTAATTTCTCAAAACTTTTGAAATTTTTCACCAAACGACTAATTATGACAACTTATGATTTCAAAAGGACCTTTGGTGACTTTTCTTTTAAAATACGTGCTAAGGGACTATTTCTGTCAATTTTTGAAAGTCGGGGGACTGAAACTGCCAATTGTGCAAACTTTGCTCGTTTTTCATTTGTTTTTGATAATTTTGCATCTGAAACATATAAAACACAATTTTGAGATATTTTCAGTATTTTGATGCATTTCGGAGTGTTTTTAGATGTTTTGCAGTTCAGATTTGACCAAAAATGATGAGTGAATAAGCACTCATCAATGATGTTACACAAAAGATGATTTCTTCTGTTGTTACTTCTGAAGCATCTACTGGAGCTATACATTCAGCTGAAAGGGTTCACTCTGCTGAACCTCATGTTGTTCCTTCTGTAGTTTTACCTACTGTTGCACCTGTTGATATAGTAGGAGAAGGAATGGGTAAGAAAGCTGAACAAGAAGCTGCTAAATCTAAGAAGGCTAGAGAGATACTTGAGAAAATGTATGCCTTGCGAGGTGTTGTTCCAAATATTTCTACTATTACTTCTTCCATTCCTGCTACAGATATTACTGATGATTCTGAGAGGATACCATCTATGGGGATTTATATACCTGGTAGGAGGAAGAAAATGATGTCTAAAAGAAGACACATGTCTCTAAGGAGATTTGTGAGATCTGCTGGGACACATACTTCTAGGGTTAAGAAATCTCACAAGGGTGGTTCTTTGGATCTAAAGGCTGATGTTTCAACTTTCATTACAGAAGGATCTGCTGATTTTTTTCCTGAAGGGTCTCATGATGTGTTGACTGCTTGGACTTTGATTGATGGTCAGCTTAACACTATTTTTAGGCTGGATAATTCTTCTATGCAGTTTAACTTCTTGAAGGAAATATTTCATTTGGTGGATAGGCAGGATTTGAATACTTTGTATTGTCTTGTCACTAAGCATTATGCTAATCATTCACCACGGGGGTCTGGTTTATACTTGTTGGGTGATCTTCAAGTTTTGTTTGACTCTCAATCTCCAGATGGTAAAGGGTATTCTATTTGGAAGAATTCAAATAAGTGGAAGGTTGAGACTTGGAGATTTTATCCTAAGCCTTGTGTGCATGTGGTGGAGACAAAGGGTGGGATGTCTGTGTGTATGTTTTCAGATAAAACTTATCCTTTGTCTGTGTCATTGATGAAAAAAATGCTTAGAAAGAAGTTGGAAGTTCCTACTGAACCAGTTGGGAATGATAATGTAACACCCCAACCCGACAAGGGTAAAGATATCGCAAATACGGTTTCATATCAGAACTTTAAATACTATACAATAGCGAAAGTCTTTACAAAATATTCAAAAAGAAAACATAACTAACTAAACTTCAAAATAAATCTAAGATCTCTAAAGGTCAAGTCTTGCTCTCAGCTCTATTCTTAACCCAGATCAGCCATCCCACAAGCTCATCTTGAATGCCTAATACCTGCCGCAGGAAAAGAAAAGTGCGGCTGAGCTTACAAAGCCCAGTGAACAGATATAACGAAACAAAAACTAAACAAAACATAAATACGAATTGAAACAAAGAAACGAATAACAAAATCGTAGCGGAACGAGAATAATGAATCATGGAGGATTCTGAGAAAACACATTTACACAGAAATCCGGAACAACAATTAGCAATCAAGGACAAACACATAGCATATTGATGACTCCAACGCAAACACATCAAAATAACTAGACACTTAACATATCAAGAAGAAATAGATTACATATAAACCAAACGAAAAGTCTAAGGCTAACGGAAACACTTTCTAGAAAATAAACATGGCATTCAACAAACTAATTAACCTTCACTTAACACACTTAATTCAATATTACAGCAGCGGAAATAGCAGTCCAAAACATGGCAGTCTCACAAACAAATAGAATCATAGTAGACAAACTATAATTAAATAGACCAAACAAAACATAGCATAACCATTAGCAATTATCAAAACAGATATCATAAGCTAAACCAGTTCTCAGATCAAATCCTAACATCAGCAGAGTTAAAGCATGGCAGGTCACATAAGAAATAAAACACTAACGTATAAGCAAAGTTCACAAAATTAACTGAACAAATTATACATAGCAAACTTATAGAATACTCACTTTCACACTAGCACATACATCTCACCGATCAACGAATTCACATAACGATAAACTAACATGACATCAGATGACAACATATGAATCATATTTAAACATATTAATCATAACCTAGCATAGTAGACGGTAGTAACATAAACATACAAAAGCATAACCACATATAATAACATATAATAAGCCGAGCACATAATTATTAACACTTGAACATACCGAATCATAATCAGAATACTTAACATAGAAATAACATATAAAGATTTAGTTAACTACCACGAGCCCAAAACATATCATATCCAACATCATAACTATATAGAAACAATCTCAAAATAAGTCGGAGTAGCTAGATCCCAGAGTTTTATGAAGACGCGTATTGCACACGACATCATTCACCTAAACAAATCATATCGGATAACAGATCAGATCTAGGATGCATCCATACGCCCCACAAACATACATTGATAATATAACATAAATTGAGCTCATAGCAAATATCAGATAAGGGACGTGGCAGAACTTCACTCTACTGCCCTAGATTCATGTCAATGGTGCATCACGGACATGGAACCCCCATGACTAGTTTAATAATTGGCTCGGGTGTCAAACTAACTTAGGTCAAATTAGAATGTCAAAACTGACATAGATCATATTTTATCAAATGTTTAATCATGTTTTCAAAATCAAAGTCTTCATATCATATAGTTCAAAATCAATGTTTTATGATTCAACAATCAAAGTTCAGATAAGCAACAGCTCAAAAGACACATTAGTGTTCATAGCAAGTAACATATCAGATAACTCATATCATAAGGTTCATATTCAAATATAACAAGGTTCAACAAATATGCACATCAAAGTCTTCCTAACATAAAGTTCAAATCAGATATTTCATGGTTCAAATAAGCAACAGGTCAAACAATCAGGAAAGGGTTCATAGCAATGGCATAGGGAATCCTAATAAGTAAAATAGGAAAGCGAACGAAAAGAACATCATAAGGAACCTTTACTAAAAAGGTCAGAATATCTGTACCTTAAAGCAAATGAGAGGAAAGCAAACGAATGTAGGAATACGAAGATGTAACGTCGCGTCTCCTTCAATGAATCTACACGGATTACGGTTCGTATAATACTTATTAGCTCATTTAAGTCATACCGGATTTATTGCTTATATAAATCGTATTAATATTTTTAGAGTTAAGTATAACAATTTATCATAACTTAGGGTTTAAAATGTAACTTATCAAAGTTTAGGGTTTATTGCGACAATTAACTAAACATCAAGACTCAATAATATTATTATGTTAGTCGAGGGTATAGCATGAAAATATTTCAAGTTACTAATTTAATACACATATTATTCAGAATGACATCATAATCCCTTTAGTTTCATAGTTTTACAGTTTGTACTCCTCTAGTTACAATATTTACAAAACAAACCTTATATTTACATAATTCATGATTTAATCCCTCTAATATTCATATTGTACTATTCAGCCCCTCAGATTTCAGAATTTACACATTTAGCCCCTTAAGTTTACAAAACATATATATTAAATCATAATTCCATAATAATTACACAATAGACCCATAAATACTCAAAATTACCCAAAACACTCTTAATATCATTATTTACTCAAAATGACTTCAAGTTTCCAGAATTTACATTTTAGTCCCTCTACTTTAATTATTTCTAAATCGGTTTCATAATTATACAAAAGTACTCTTTAAACCTTTTAAATACAAAATTCACACATAAGGCCTTCACTTTATATTTTTACATGATTAGTCCCAGATTATGACACATTACAAAAATACCCATGAGTTTTAATAATTACAAAGCAAGCCCTTTACCTTAATTTATACAAATCGGTTTTATACAAAAACAACTAAAAACCCTAGCTCATTGTCCAATCATTGTACTAATCATTACACAACCTTAAAACATAATTAATGACCAGATTTTTATAATTAAACCCTAACCCTAGTCGATCCTTAGGGTTTCCTTATTTTATTTTCCCTTTTCCATAGATAGCGATTAGGATAAATTCATATAACATGATCAATGCTTCAACAATTCGAAGCACCATTTTTCGGAGTTAATACACATTATATAGAGTCCACGAAAAATAGTCTTCATGCCCAGAAAATTCGTTTCTAATTATTTAGGGTTTCAACACGCTTTTAGGGTTTTAATTCCAAACAATTTCATACGACTTGTTAATTATGCATGACTAATTTTTATAGGTTCTATATGACTTTTAGGACTGAAAGTAACATTAGAAACATACCCTTGATGAGATGTGGACGTTAGAACAAAAGAACACAAAAACTCTTCTCGGCGAAACCCTAATCGACCAAAAACTAACCACGATCAAACCAGCTCCTTAGGACCTTGAACCCGATTTTTAACACCTCCTTCACCTTCAAACTCGTCCAAGAAAAATAGCCTTAAGCCTTGGAAACTGGATGTCGAATTTTGTAGGGTTTTGGAGTCGGTTTAGGTATAATCGGTTATTAGGAATATAGTGAACCGTATATTATGTATTTATATGATTTTCCAATTTTCTTGTGGGCTTAACATTGTAATGGACTTATAATAAATGGATTCTTAATTTTATAAACTTGTATTGGGCTTTTATTAATTAAATTCTTTTATAAAACTAATTATATATATTCGGCTATATATATATAAAACACAAAAATGATTTTATAAATATTATAAACTATAAGAATGATCTTTACAAAGTCTTTAAAATTTATTTGGATCATGTGTGATATTTCTTAATAATTTTCTGAGTTTACATAACTTATTTGGTATCCTTTTAAATTAATTATTCATACTTTTGATCATAAGGGTATTTTGGTCTTTTTGTGAATTTTAGAAATTCAGGTATTACAGATAAGCTCCATGCTGAACAATGTGTTGGATTGATTAAGACTCAGCTTCTACAACACTTAGCATCATCTTGATTATGGTATCTTGTATTCTTTGTAATATTTGTTTATTTGATTCTTTGTTTTATTCTTAGTTAAATATATATATATATATATATATATATATATATATATATATATATATATATGTATGTATATTCTTTGTCTGTCTAACTTTTCTTGCAGGTTTGTTGTACATTATTGTTGGTTATTGACTCACCAGATGTACCTTGTGTATATCAAAGAGTTGGCTAGTCCAAAGGGTACAGCTTTGGTAAAGACACATTAAATCTGTTGATAGCTGTAATGGTTTGCTCAAAATCATAGGGTCTGCAACCACCCATGCTTAATTGCTGAGGGTTGTATGGTCATCAATTCACCATGGTTTATTCCTTTTTGGAATCCAAGAATTGGCTAGCCCACAAGTATATGGCTTGTGGAAAAGGCAGTGGAATACCATATTGGGTTCTCAATTCACCAAAGGTGATTTATTTCTCCTCAGAATTGCCTAGTCCTGAGCAAACGACTACAGGTAAAGACATCTCAAATCCGTTTATATGGTTGCTGATTTGCTAATAAATCAGATGGTTATCAGTGTACCATAGTTTTCGAACTTAAACATTTGGCTACTCCAGTAGTGATGGCTATTGGTAAAGAGTCATCAAATCCATTATTTTCCATGATTCACCTCTCACAGGAGTTAACACACCTGGAAAGATCTGGAGTTTCAAAGTTCTTCATCATAGAGATGAAATTGTTTTGGTTTCTTTGTTGCTGATGTTCGCGTACAATCCTCAAGTTTTGCCGTGTTACAGATCTATCAAGAAACTGGAACTTAACCTAGTGAAATTCCATTTTAGGGGAGGATTGTTGGGAATTCTACTAAGTAAGAATTCTGCTGATGTTACTGCCGAAGGATTCTGCTGAAGTGCAAGGTTTATGCTGAAGAAGAGAATCTGCTGAAGTAGTAAAGTGCGTAGTTTGTTTCTGCGGATATAAATATTCCGCGTAATTTATATTTAGTTAGGATATGCATGAGCTTTATTAGGAAGTGATAATGTATATCATATTTAGTTTTATGTTTATACGTTTCTTGGGAAACGGGTTAGGGTTCCTTGTCTATAAAAGGAACACAATAGTATGAGTTATGTACGACTTGAAAAAACAAAGTTTTAGTATTATAAAACGATCCATAGAGGATCAACGAAGTTCTTAGTTATTTGTGTTATTACTTGTGTTTAAATTCTGCTATAGAATACAAGTATTCGAGACTTTCTATTAGTTTGTTTGTGATTACATAAGCAATACTAACGATCTACGAGTGCTCAAGATCTATCAAGGTCTAACGTTTCAACATCCCGGACAACTCATCGAACGTGACGTGAATAGTTTTTATGATATCTCGAGTTCTTTTGTTGTAGATTCGGTAACCCTTCTTGTTGGATGCTGTTGGAATCACTCCTAAACAGTATTTCAAGTATTTATATTTCATATGTAATAGGTAGCTTTATTATGGCCTTTATGTTTGTTTAAGGTCAAGCTTATGTAGAAGGCCCATAAGCTTAGGCCCAAGCCCACATAAGAAAGGATGGGAACTAGGAGTGTTGCCCTAGCTTCCCTCCTATAAATACTCTTGTAAACCCTCATTTGAGGGTTGGTTGTTCAAGTTTTCTTTTCACACATATTCCTACGCCTAACCGTGCTACTCTTATCGTGTATGTGTGCTTGTTTACTTGTTCAATCGCCTTATCTCTTCCTATACTACTTGTGTTGTAAAACTTGTGACCTAACAGTGGTATCAATCGCCTAATAGTTGGGTGAATCGTTATTGCTTTTGAAGTGGGTTTTGGTCCTACGCGTAAGGCTAACGAGTGATACTTTGGTTCGCTTAAAAACTTGTTTTTTTACTCTTTTTAATCCAAGATTCTTGTACTTTCAATGTTTTGAGGTGTTAAAATACTTGTTTTTGGCAAAAAGTTTCAAACTTTACGCGTGGATCTACGTTTTTAAGCTTGTTTTTGTTCGAGGGTTTCATCCTACGCATAACTGTTTCAAGAGCTTTGGATCATCAAGTTTCACACTTTTGTGTCTTTTGGTGTTATTGAAGCTATTTCATCACACAAAAACTGGTTTAGAAACATCTTTGGGCAAAATCAAATTTACGAGCAATCCTACGCGTATCAAAACCCTAAAATTACGCGTAAGATTTTCCTTGGTTTGATCTTCATTTTCGTGGTTTACTCCGTGTTTTCTTGCTTGGATAAGCCTGAAAATACGTCGACTTTGGATATCCTTTGCACTGTGATAGTGTAAAAGATCACTTGGGATAAAACCCTAAACTTACGCATAAGCTTAAGCTTACGCGTAGAAATCCTACGCTTAAGATTCATCTTACGCGTAGACCTAGTCCTACGCATAAGGTAATCCTACGCCTAAGTTTCTACGCCTAACTTACTGTTTACGCATAACTTTAGCCTTTTTCCTTGCTTACGCGTAAGCTAAAACTACGCATAACTTGTACTGTTTACGCGTAACTTTAGTAATTTCTACGCATAACTGTTATATTGCTCTCATGTGATTTCTACGCCTAAGGATACTTCATCAACAAAGGTTCATTCGACTACAAAGATCCATCAACACAAGTTATCAAAAAAAAAAAAAATTCAAATTTTTACGCAAGATTCAAATTTGAGTAAAATTTAATTTTTCGAGGAGGCTAAACGTTCAATTTTTACGCAAGATTCAAATTTTGGTTTAACCGTGAAAATTTTGGTCAAAAATTCAAATTTTTGGGCCCAAATTTAAATTTTTCGGGTAAAATTTGGCGTCAAAATTGTCATAACTCAAATTTTTCTTTCAACCTTAGAATTGGATTTTATAGTGAATTTGAAATTTTGAGAGTCAAAATTTTCAAAATCATATTTGGAGGGAAATTGAAATTTACTATATCGGCCTTCTGTGTGCTATATCGTCTTCGCACCTTTTCTTCTCTTTGATTCTTCTGCAGGAAAGTGAAATGAATTATGATCATAAAGATCCATTTGTGGCATTGCAAGAAGGATTCATGGCTATATCTCTGGCATTCAAGCGTCAGACAGCATCTAATTCCCAATATCCCGCAGTCGTCCAAGGTGCAAGAGTTGTTGTACATGAAAGGAATGCTCAAATGGATGTTGAGAATGTTGTGAGTACTGCATCTGTCGGTAATGCGGACAAGGAGGTTGTAGCATTGGAAAAGCAGGATGACAGCAGCAGATCCGGAGAAGATATCATACTTAACTACGACACCGAGCCAAACTGTGACGAAGAACAAATGGTTGAGGAAGATATCTTACCCACCTATGACACTGACACAGAATAGATGGTCGAGGTACAATCTATTGTTGATCATACTCTGCCTGCAAATGCGATACAACATACTGAGCAACCTGATTTCAGTAATGAAGGAGAGGTTGACCAGTGTGTTGCACAATGTCCAGACAACTATCTCATGTCTGAGCCCTTACTTGTTAACAATTCAACTGAAACGTCAAATCAAACTCTTGAATCTGAAATCATTCTTCTCAAAAAGAACATTGCTCAGTTTCATAAAGATTTTTCAAAACTAGAGGCTCATTGCATCTCTCTTGAACTTAAATTACAAAACAAATCTTTTTCCTCAGAACACAATGGTCAATATTCAAATGAACAAAGTAATCGTGTGGATTTATTAGTAAAAGAAAATGAGCATTTAAAGGCTCAACTTCAAGCAAAGGGGCTTGCACATGTTGCTTTACAAAACAAACTGAGAAGATTCACTGACAA
The DNA here is from genome assembly GCA_019973895.1 of Chrysanthemum seticuspe. Classification (NCBI taxonomy): domain Eukaryota; kingdom Viridiplantae; phylum Streptophyta; class Magnoliopsida; order Asterales; family Asteraceae; genus Chrysanthemum; species Chrysanthemum seticuspe. The sequence goes on along the minus strand of BPTQ01000006.1, from coordinate 277,867,243 downwards.
GAGTGTGGATACTAATTTTGCAAAACCAACAATCTTGGGGAAATCGTCTCTAAAACCAATCAGAAATCAATCAGTTGCTAGACATCCAACTGCTTTTAAATCTGAACGTTCAAAATCGTCAAAACCACGGTTTCCCTCCCAAGTTGTTGAGAATAATCATTTGTCAAAACCAGTCACTCCACATTCTGGGCCCAACAATAATGCTTCTGTTTCTGTTAAACCTGCTTCTGTTATACCTGTACATGTGGCTGCTTCTGGCCAATCTAGGATTAGTTCGAACACTGTGTATACATCGAGCATTAAACGTAAACATTCATATGATTCAAATGACGCATACAAGAACTATGATCTAGAAAAGGCTAGGAAAAGGGCACTACTCCAAAAGGATGGAATCTTAGGTTCACGACCTAGTGTATCATCTTCGAGTGTATTACTGAACACTGCTTGTAGTAGCAAACCAAAACCTAAGTTAACTCAAACAGTTAGAAATAAACCCGTTAATCTAAACGTAAAATTTCAGAAAACTAATAGGTGGATCAATATAGGACGCAAATTCTTCCCAAAAGAAGTTTCAACATCCCTTAGATCTAACCTTAGATGGATACCAACAGGTAGAGTTTTCAAAACTGCTGGTCTTAGGTGGATTCCTACAGGCAAGATACTAAGTAGTTGCACCAAAACAAGTGAGATACCCACTACATCCATCCGTGAGGCAGGAAAGGAAATCATCAAAATAGCATGTTCAGGTGTCAAGAAGATAATTGACACTACATCTTTATGCCTCTAACACCTGGAACCCAGTTACACTTGGGGATCCATGTTTCTTTTCTTTCTTGCCCCCCCCCCTTTCTATTTTTCTATGCAGGTACAACAACGATGGCTCCTACTGCAAAACAGCATAGGACCCGTTTCTCTCCGTCAAAATAACATGATCCATCAGCTGCATCACAAGTTGTCCTTAATCGTCAAAAATTGGAAACAATGAGTGCTCCTCTGGATAAAGAGTCTTTCAAAAGTCGTGCTTCAGATGTATCGAATGTTTCCGCTGCACAACCGATAATACTCTAATTTCTGATACATCTGACTCTACAACAACAACCGTTACTGTAGCTGCACCTCCAATCGAATCTCTGAAAACAGAAGAACAAAGTGTTTCCTACAACAATGTCACAGCTGATGATCAACTTAATGAACTGAGATGTTTTTGTCAGCAGTTAATTCTCTCGAGATATTTATGGTACTTCAAACTTGTTCGGTTGCTTGGATTTACATGGTTTCGATGTCTTCAATTCATCATCAACATATGTCGTATATGATTCTGATTCATTGAAAACATCGAGGGGGAGAGAGTGTAGGCGTCCCTTTCCTTCTTCGTTTTTCCACGTGCTTCTTTGCGAAAATCCAATGCCTTCTTGAATTTCTTCAATTAGGGGAAGAAATTAGACGATATGTGGCTCAAAAGTCTCACTTTGGTGTTATCGTCTCAATTTCACGGGTGATCTTGTGTGAAGTTACCCAAATATAACGTTAAGATGCCTCACACACGGTCTTGGTATCGAGTTATTGCATATTCACAGTGACTAGTATTCCGAAAGACCACAACATTCAGGGGAAAGTCTTTTCATTTCGTCTTTCGTGGTTTGTTTGATGTGATGCGTCTACATACGCGAGAAGATCTTGTTGATTTCTGGCATGTTACCCTCGAACGAATCTTCCGCAATTAGTCAGATTTTCTTTGTATGGTTTACTGCTCATCTACAAATTCCGCTGCATACTGAAACCGTCAAAAGTTAGAGGAAATGTAGACTTCATCAAAAGTTTCAAATCTGCTAAAGACAGTTGTCAGTTCGAGGGGGAGCTATTTCTGAAACATCGTCAATTGGGGAAAGGTTAATTTGTTATACTTATTTCATCTTTTCCCTAAAATGGCTTGTGCACACATAACAGTGTACAACCCGTAATTGTCAAGAAAGGACCCTGTGGTACGCCTCAGTGCCACAATCCTTATAAAAGGAGCGAAAGCTTCCTATTTTTGAGTAAAACATATCAAACCTTTCATTTTTTCAAGGTTTTGCTCAAAAAGACAAGTACTTCCCCATATGATTTTAAAACCTCAACCGTTTATATCACTAGTTGAGGGGGAGTATTTGATAAAAACTTAGTTCACAAATTGTTCATAGTGGTCACTCTTCCCGCAACACTCGAAATGGTCATATTTATTCTCAAACGTTTCAAAAATAACACTTTATATGCCATTTTTGAGGGGGAGAAAATTGTGTGATAAGAAATATGTTGTGCAAAATGCAAATGAATCTGTGTAACTCAGAATTATACAACGAATTGACGGTACTAAACTGTTAGTAACTCGAAAAGACTTGTCCTGGACGGGTAATAATTTCAAGCTAGTTCGCTAGTGATGTAAACGTGTCTCGTAAAGGACTTGTCTGAGTAGAAAGTACCATTCGAGAAACTTTTGATAGACATGAACTCTGACGGGTTTGACAACCTTCCAAGGTTTGTCTACACCTTCAAGGTAGTTATTAGAGCTAGTTGTCACCTAAAAGCTGACAATGTATCTCTTTAACTATTCAACGTAACCGTGTCTCGCGGGAGATTGTCTATCTTTAGTGGATCAATTCAAAAAGTGCGCGCTCTTTCCTCACTGTGCATTTAACCATTAAAACTATTAAGCACATGTGGAGGGGGAGTATTTATGCAAAACATCATCTCTCACTGTGGTTCAAACATGTTTTTCATTAACAAACCCTTTGAGAGATATTTTAACATACAGTGGTTTTAATGGGAAACATAGGTTAGTCATGGAGTTATAAGGTGACTAAGGTTAGGGATCTACCCAAGGACACTACCATTAGTTAGTGTTAGAAGTCCTTAGGAATGATTATAAAAAGGAGAAAATGAGAATCGGAGAAAGAAGGAGTTGAAGAATCAAAAAGAAATGTAAAGTAAAGGGTGAAAAGAAATAGCCCTCCAGATTATTCAACTTAGGGAAGACACCGGGTTCAATTCATATGCTACTGGTTGTCACTTAGTGACACCGGTATTGAAGATTAAAAGTCGTCATGGACCCAGTGACGCATGCACTAAACCTTCTTAGCCACTCAAGTTTTTCTCAACTGAAGCTTGTTTCATTCTCACAGGGAACCCTACGTAAACTATTGGCTTTCTCTTAGAGATCGCTGGTATTGAAGAAGGAGACCCTCTCCCTAGTCTCCGCTCAGGAAAACCAAAACGCACTATTGAGTCTAGAGCCACGAGATTCATCAAAAGATCTCTTAGGAACACTTGACATTTAATTACTTGATGATCAACAATCAACATCAAACAGCCCTGACAGCAGGTCACTTCGGTAACTCCCCGTGGATTACGCGGAGTGTGTCTCAAGCGGTCTACAGTCGTGAGGTGATGCTTCGGTGTATCTCAGCGACTCATCTGAACTGTAGATGTATTTCGGTACATCGCGTTATCTCACTTGTGGGACTCCAGTTCAGGAACGGCCTTTGTAAGAATTAGAGTTGTGTTTTCACACTATGCTGTTAACACTCTCGAAGTTCAAACTTGTAAGTGCCGGAAACCGCTTATTACTAACCGTTTGAAATGTTTTCTTCTTATGGAAGCTCCGGAGCGGGATGATCGTGCTGATTCTTCTCATGCTCACGCCAACATCATCACTAATAGAAGTTCTATTCAAAAGCAACACAACCGTCTGAATGATTCTTCGTCAAACCAAAGAATCTACAATGTTAAAGACTTAGAGAACTTCATCAGTATTGAATTCCAACGTCAAAGAGCGTGTGAGCATGTTGAAGAATGACGTGGAGACACTGGAGCAGCGAAGCAGACCTGAGGCAGACTGATGCAGACAACAACATACTATCACTTTCACCACAAAGAACAATGATCAAAGAACAAAGTTAAAGATGACGTCAAAGCATAACTGTTCAAAGATAACTATCTCTCTACACTGGGGAGATTGTTCGAATCAAGGCAATTCCTCTCACAAGAAAGAAGAATGTCAGAAGACGTCACAGCTACTATTACATCAACGCCTTCACCGTTTACATTCATATATACTTGAGGGGGAGATTGTTGGAATCACTCCTAAACAGTATTTCAAGTATTTATATTTCATATGTAATAGGTAGCTTTATTATGGCCTTTATGTTTGTTTAAGGTCAAGCTTATGTAGAAGGCCCATAAGCTTAGGCCCAAGCCCACATAAGAAAGGATGGGAACTAGGAGTGTTGCCCTAGCTTCCCTCCTATAAATACTCTTGTTGCCCTAGCTTCCCTCCACATAAGAAAGGATGGGAACTAGGAGTGTTGCCCTAGGTTTTCGTTTATGGACAAGTTCGTATGGAGTTTTTCCATGAGATGTGTGTATGAGGGAACAATTTTTGGTATAGCAAGCAGTGGCAATGGCTTCAGCCCAGAGAAACATTGGAACCTTTGAATAAATTTGCATTGTTCTTGCGGCTTCCACAAGAGTTCGATTTCATCTTTCAACTACACTGTTCTGTTGAGGAGTTCGTGGAACACTTCTTTGATGACTGATTCCAACACTTTCATAAAATTGACTTAAGTCTTTGTTGAAAAACTCTGTGCCATTGTCTGTTCGAACAATTCTAACCGTATTGTTAAGACGAACCTGAAGATGCTTGATAAGTTTGATGATGACATCTGGAGTTTCATCCTTTGTCCTCAAAAACTTTACCCAAGTAAATCGAGAGTAGTCATCAACAACGACTAAAATATATTTCTTCCCATTTATCGTTTGCACTCTCATTGGTCCGCACAAATCCATATGAAGGGTATGGAGAACTTCCATTACTGAGTTTGTGGGTTTGGGTTTGTGGGCATATTTCTTGCTTTTTCCCAATTGGCATGTTGAACAAAGATGATCTTTTTCATACTTTAATCTGGGTAAGCCTCTTACAAGATCCTTTCTGGAAAGATTATTAATGGTGCCGAAGTTCAAGTGATTGAGACGAAGATGCCATAACCATGATTTTGTCTTTGAAGCCTTTGACAACAAGCTGATTGGAGAAGACTTCATCATGTCTTCGATAGAGATGGTGTATAGATATAAACCACGAGTTCCTCTTAACAGTTCCACACCATCAAGTTCACTAACGAAACAAGTATGTTTTCTAAATGCCACTTCTAGATCAGAATCACATAATTGACCAACAGAAAACAAGTTATGACCAAGACCTTCAACATAATATACCCTGGAGATTACACTATAGCCAACAACATAGTCTCCATAACCCATAATTGCTCCAAAATGGTCGTTCCCGAATCTAACAGTCCCGATGAATTTACTCACGAAGTTCATGAGCCGCGAGCGATCTCCAGTCATATGCTTGGAACAGCCTGAGTCCAGGTACCACAGAATGATTTGAACGATCTGCAGTTGAACACAGACAAGAATGGATAACTGGATAATTGGGATCCCCATGCAAGAATGGGTTCCATTTGGTTAGTAACAGTGATTGGAACACTGATCGGTCCCAAACGGTCAACCCAAATTAACCAGGTGAATGGTCAACAAGAGTCAATCACTAGAGAATGCAATGCAATTATGTCCAGAGGAGTTTAGTGTATCCCCGGGTCGTTAAGTCCCAACGAGGTGTGTAAACTGTAATACAACGAATCTGTGATCGGGTGAATATTGAACATGAAAATGTTATGATTGATTACACTAAGGAAATTAAATCTAATAAAGACTTTGAAGTCATTTTAATTCTATATTTAAAATCGTTAGATAAAAAAAATGCAATTTACATCCTACGAGTGCAAATATAATTTTCCTACATTCTAATTGACCAAAAATAATTTTAGGAAGAAGCCGGGTATTTTTTTTTCGACTTTTATTTTATTTATTACGAATTAAAAACTATTTTAAACTAATTAATTAATAAAAAATATAAAACATTTTTATAAAAATATAAAAAACATTACATAAATTACTTTAGACAATACTGAATCTAATAAAAATAAAAAAGGTATGCAGTGCTTATGTAAATAAGTAAAAAAAAAACAAAAAGACTAAAAAGCTTTAAACTGCCCTAAGTAGTTAAATATTAAATAAGGAAAACTAAACCAAGCAACATCCCCTAGAGCAGATGGTTGAGTGGTTGCTTCGTGGGGTACTGGTTGTGGGTAGGAGGTTGTGGGTTCGAATCCCACTTCCTCCCTTGTTTTAACTTATTTTTCATTTTTTTTGGTTCTTTTCTTCTTGTGCAGAATAAAGCAAGAATAACTACACCTATTTAACTCAATTAAAAACTTGGTCAAGCATTAACAAGTTGTAACAGCTTGTTGTTAACAGCAAAATGAAAGAAAAAAATTATGAAAGGCCTGTTTGGTTCAGGGTATCTAAGGGACATACAAAAGATACAACAAGCTAACATTAAGCTACTCCAATAAACCTCCTAAAGAAACATCAATGGGGACCTAAAATAAGCTATAGTGGAACATCAAAAAGCAAAAAAAAATGAGGACAACCTGTTGTGTGGACAGAAACAAAACAAATACACCATTTGCAAACTTTTAAGCATAAAAATATCACAAGTAAAGCTGATAGAACTGCTGCTGTAACAGCGAGCTAAAACAGCTCACATGGGCATGTTTGTGCTTAAAATTACGCAAGCTAGGCTACAATAAGCTTCTAAAAATGCTAAAATCTAAGGAGGACTAAGCTAAACCATACAACAAGCACTTAACTAACTTCAATAGGCCACAGGAAACACTAAATAAGCTACGATTTAACTCTATAGCTGCTGCACTGCAGCCTAAAACAGGCCTAACGGGGTGCTTTTAAGGCCAAATTCTATATCAGCTACAGTGGAAATAAGCTGTTGAGCTTATTGATTCTTGAAGACAAGCTGGGGGGCAAGCTTTTGCCCCCACAAAATTCCAAATTAAAGCTAAAATGATTAAACTAGGGGCTGTAGATGTGACAGATGTAGTGGTTTAAAAGACAAAAACAGTCTAACAGAAGCTATCCTACTTACATATTAAGCTTAGAAACATAATCCTAGTGCTACTAACTACTTATCCTAACACGATAATACGCTAAAAACAACCACAACTTACCTGAACTTGAACTCAAAACCTGTCTGTTGGGACTGCAGTTCAGTGGCACAGGAAAGGTACTTGAGTGCTTATAAATAAGCACTTAAAAGCTTCCTAACTGAGAATCAAACAGGACTTAAGAAAGATCCATTTTGACAACCTTGAACATCAAATAAGCTGAGAAAAAAAAACATAAGAACAACAGCTCAGGGTACTGATCTTGTACTAGCTTTTAAAACTGAAAACCAAATTTCTTTTTATTTGGGACGAATCTTCAAAAGCTTCTTTTGACCTAGAACTGTACCAACCTAAACACTGCCTTAAAACAGAATTTGATAACTTTCATAAAAACAGTTTCATGCGACCAAAAATAAGCATCCTTCAAACATTACTTGACTGATTTAGAACAATTGAGCAGCGAATTTAAAAGAAAGCATAAAAGAAAACTCAATTCTGCTTAATTGAAAAAGAGGTACAACGCTTGAAATTAAACTGACATTACACTTGGAAATTAAAGATTGCATAATTTAAATAACAGGAAAGTAAAGTGGACTAGACAGAATTTCTAGACTCCTTACAACAATGGCATACAATTATTATTTATACTACAAGCCATGGGTCTTCTCTCTCTTCTCTTCTTTGTCTTGTCCTTCTGTTGTAAGGTTGCTGCTTCCAAAGCCCGACAATGATGGGGCTAGAGGCTGTGTTGGGAGTATGGGAAAGGAGACAGGCGTGGGAGTGCAGGGGATGGGTTTTTATTATTTCTGGGTTTGGTGATAACTAGGTAAAGGATGGGATGGAGGTTGAGTGTGTCAGGAGAAGGAAGAAAAGAGGAAGGAAAAAGGAGGGAAAGGGGGAAAAGGGGTTATGGGTTTTTTTATTTGTGTTCCTGGTTTGGATATGGAAGTAATACACAAGGACCATATTTGCCATTTGACCAAACTTGAAGGACCAAAACTGTAATTTTCCAAATTTCATCATAAGGACTAATTATGACAAGATTAATTTTCCCAAGGACCAAAAATGATAAATTTCAAATTAAAAATGTCCCGGGGTAAATTCTGTCAATCTTTGAAACTTCAGGGACTAAAGTTGCCATTTTGCAAAACTGAACTTTATAAGGGTAATTTTGACAACTTAAAAATTCCTGAGGGCCTTTTATGAAAAATTACATGTTTTGAATAACCAGGGACTAGATTTTGACAATTATTGCATAAAATACAGTCTAAATATTTTTTCGGTCTTTTTGAGATTTTTAAAGTGTTTTTGACTGTTTTTGCAGTGCAGAAGGAACAAAAATGATGAGTATTTACACACTCATCAATCCCCCACACTAAACTATTGCTAGTCCCTAGCAATCTTTTGTGAAAACTTAATGGATTTAAGTCTCTTTACCAAAAGCCATTACTTCTAGAGTAGCCAATTGTTTCAGTTCAAGTAAGAACCTTGGTACATCGATAACCAAATGATTTTGAGCAAACCACCAGCTTTCACCGGTTTTGATTTGTCTTTACCAGAAGCCGTTTGCTTCTGGACTAGTCAACTCTTAGATAAAATATCTTTGGTGAGCTGATTACCAATTATGGTTTTCCAACTGCCTTTACCACAAGCCATAAACTTGCGGGCTAGCCAACTCTTCACTAATTAAAGATATGGTGAGCTGAACACCATACAATTTTGGGCAAATTGCAAGCCGTTAACGGATTTGAGATATCTTTACCAAGAGCCGTTTGCTCCTGGATTAGCCAATCCTTTTGTTTATTAGACATGGCGGACTGATAACCGTAAGCTGAGTAAGTGCAAAACACTTACTCCAAAAAAAATTTTGGCCAAAAATGGGGGAATTGGGTGGTATAATTACATGATAAAATTCGTGAGAATTCCCCCCCACACTAGAAATGAATATTGCCCTCAATATTCAAAGTACCGGCGGTTATGCCGAAACATAGAACGTAAAAGGGAAATACTACGGCCATTATTTTATTTTTGATATATACACATTTTTTTTTTTGAAACTTTATATACAACAGCGGGGGCAACTCCCCCACACTAGGGTCGTACACACGGGTGAAAACCCATGTTTAACTACTGTTTTTGATTACCGAGTCGCTAGCTTGACTCGACCCCGAATTAATTTGTTCATGGGGAAGTAAGTGGAAGAGACAATCTCCATCGGACTTTCATTCAAGATGTTTGTATAAACATTGAAGTACGTGAAAGTTCCACACCGATGAGGTATACATAGAACCGGATCACAAATGATAAATGAAAATGCCGGGGTCAAAAATAATGTCTTCATTCCCGAAGGAGTGAAGAACAGGAAAAGCCACGGGATAGGTGAAGAAGAGAAAGAAAGTCATGATAAAAATCTTGACTAACTCATCATCACCCACAGGAGAATTCATAATAGCATGAATCTCATCATTTAAGCTCAATTGGTCTAGACATATCCCGGGTGTGTCTAGATCTAAGTAGAAGTTATCATACTCTGGTGGAGATATGATATGAGTGAGTTCACTGGGGAACTCCTCAAAAGTGAATGATTCATAATCGGGGAGAGAATTATGAGAATGAGAAGTGGTAATACCACTAATCTTCTCTCCCATATGATCAAAATGGAACGTTTGCAATTCCGGAATAGAATCATCGAACAAAAGTTCACTATCCTCAAAGGGGATAGGATATGAAGTAGGCTTTTCATTAAAAGCCTCGATTCTGGAAATGAGAAGATTAACATTCAATAATGTAAGACGAAGAGCTTCGTCTTGGATTATTTCTTCATCATTCTCTTCTCCTAAGCTGACAAGCTCAGAAGGTAATTCCCCCACATAACTTATGTCTCCACAAGATAAAGAATAGTCCTCATCAGAATCAGAGAACATCTCAATATGATCATTTTGGAAGACAAGAGGAGGATGGATATCACACACATGATCAAGAATTCCCTGTGACTCTCTTGGAATTGGGACATGGTTCTCAACACTAGACTTTATGAATTCGTCCGATTCCTTTTCAGGAACAGTGTCAAGATGCTTGTCCCCCATGCTCAGAGTGTGAGTGTGAACCTCGGGTGTGATAATAGCAGACTGAGGGAGTTGAGAAGGACTAGCAGTTATGGATTCTACAAGTTCCATTATTTCTACTGCTAGTGATTCCGTCATATTCTTTTCTCCCTGTATTTCCACGGATGGAATCTCAACTGATGAAATTGATGAATCTTTATAAAATTGTAGAATATCAAGGGTATCTTCATCATCACTGTCATCAGGAATGAAACGGAATCGAGAGCTAGATTTGGCTGCTTTTTGTATTTCAATTAATTCCCTAATAGAGTTTTCACTGGCAATCTGGGAATCTAATTTAGCAGCCTGCACTTCAGCTAACAATTCTTCCATGGATTTTTGATTTGGATTATCTTGGGAATGTTTACATTCCTTCAAATCTTTCACTAAATCCAAAAGATCAAGGAGAAGATTTTGAGGAAGTGGCTTAGGCTGAGGTGGTGCCTGATTCATTTGGTACTGTAGAGGTTGGTCATGATACGAAGAGTCGTAATTGTTACAAGGAAATGGATTCCTTGTTTGACAATCAGAGCTAAAGTGTGGACCTCCACAGTACTCACAACAAAATGATTGTTGTGGCTGGTGATGTGAATAATATGGAATTTGGTCATTTCCAAAGTCCTGAGTGTTACCAGAAAACTGTTCATAGACAAACGTGTTCCCGGTTTGACACTCAAGTTCTTGATGAGGACCTCCACAAAATTCACATGAATATGTCTGAATCTCATGATGTGGTAGCTGATGGAATAAATCAGTCGTGTCATGGTAAGAATAAGGATCTTGGTTATAGACAGACCCATTTCCTGACTCTACCATGCTAAAACTGAGACAATTATCATCATTATGAGGGCCACCACACCATTGACAACCAAGAAGATGAGGATAAGACATAGAAAGAATCAAAGTGTTCCAGAGGGTAAGAAATGAAGAATCAAAAAGGTAAGAGGGTAAAGAGGAATATTTTTGGTATTTTTGAAAAACATGTTGTAAAAACAAAGAATGAAAATATTTTTGGTAATCGATTAGTCAAACGAATTAACTTCACGATAATTTTGGTTTTATATGAAAATAAGGAAATATGGACAAAGATGGTAAATATACAATGGCTGTATATTCAACAATCACTGATGCTTCAAATTCGTAGTACGCAGCACACCTCCCCGGCAGCGGCGCCAAAATTTGATCGGTCCCAAACGGTCAACCCAAATTAACCAGGTGAATGGTCAACAAGAGTCAATCACTAGAGAATGCAATGCAATTATGTCCAGAGGAGTTTAGTGTATCCCCGGGTCGTTAAGTCCCAACGAGGTGTGTAAACTGTAATACAACGAATCTGTGATCGGGTGAATATTGAACAGGAAAATGTTATGATTGATTACACTAAGGAAATTAAATCTAATAAAGACTTTGAAGTCATTTTAATTCTATATTTAAAATCGTTAGATAAAAAAAATGCAATTTACATCCTACGAGTGCAAATATAATTTTCCTACATTCTAATTGACCAAAAATAATTTTAGGAAGAAGCCGGGTATTTTTTTTTCGACTTTTATTTTATTTATTACGAATTAAAAACTATTTTAAACTAATTAATTAATAAAAAATATAAAACATTTTTATAAAAATCTGAAAAACATTACATAAATTACTTTAGACAATACTGAATCTAATAAAAATAAAAAAGGTATGCACTGCTTATGTAAATAAGTAAAAAAAAGCAAAAAGACTAAAAAGCTTTAAACTGCCCTAAGTAGTTAAATATTAAATAAGGAAAACTAAACCAAGCAACATCCCCTAGAGCAGATGGTTGAGTGGTTGCTTCGTGGGGTACTGGTTGTGGGTAGGAGGTTGTGGGTTCGAATCCCACTTCCTCCCTTGTTTTAACTTATTTTTCATTTTTTTTGGGTTCTTTTCTTCTTGTGCAGAATAAAGCAAGAATAACTACGCCTATTTAACTCAATTAAAAACTTGGTCAAGCATTAACAAGCTGTAACAGCTTGTTGTTAACAACAAAATGAAAGAAAAAAAATTATGAAAGGGCTGTTTGGTTCAGGGTATCTAAGGAACATACAAAAGCTACAACAAGCTAACATTAAGCTACTCCAATAAACCTCCTAAAGAAACATCAATGGGGACCTAAAATAAGCTATAGTGGAACATCAAAAAGCAAAAAAAAAATGAGGACAACCTGTTGTGTGGACAGAAACAAAACAAACACACCATTTGCAAACTTTTAAGCATAAAAATATCACAAGTAAAGTTGATAGAACTGCTGCTGCACTGCAGCCTAAAACAGGCCTAACGGGGTGCTTTTAAGGCCAAATTCTAGATCAGCTACAGTGGAAATAAGCTGTTGAGCTTATTGATTCTTGAAGACAAGCTGGGGGGCAAGCTTTTGCCCCCACAAAATTCTAAATTAAAGCTAAAATGATTAAACTAGGGGCTGTAGATGTGACAGATGTAGTGGTTTAAAAGACAAAAGCAGGCTAACAGAAGCTATCCTACTTACATATTAAGCTTAGAAACATAATCCTAGTGCTTATAACTACTTATCCTAACACGATAATACGCTAAAAACAACCACAACTTACCTGAACTTGAACTCAAAACGTGTCTGTTGGGACTGCAGTTCAGTGGCACAGGAAAGGTACTTGAGTGCTTATAAATAAGCACTTAAAAGCTTCCTAACTGAGAATCAAACAGGACTTAAGAAAGATCCATTTTGACAACCTTGAACATCAAATAAGCTGAGAAAAAAAAACATAAGAACAACAGCTCAGGGTACTGATCTTGTACTAGCTTTTAAAACTGAAAACCAAATTTCTTTTTATTTGGGACGAATCTTCAAAAGCTTCTTTTGACCTAGAACTGTACCAACCCAAACACTGCCTTAAAACAGAATTTGATAACTTTCATAAAAACAGTTTCATGCGACCAAAAATAAGCATCCTTCAAACATTACTTGACTGATTTAGAACAATTGAGCAGCGAATTTAAAAGAAAGCATAAAAGAAAACTCAATTCTCCTTAATTGAAAAAGAGGTACAACGCTTGAAATTAAACTGACATTACACTTGGAAATTAAAGATTGCAGAATTTAAATAACAGGAAAGTAAAGTGGACTAGACAGAATTTCTAGACTCCTTACAACAATGGCATACAATTATTATTTATACTACAAGCCATGGGTCTTCTCTCTCTTCTCTTCTTTGTCTTGTCCTTCTGTTGTAAGGTTGCTGCTTCCAAAGCCCGACAATGATGGGGCTAGAGGCTGTGTTGGGAGTATGGGAAAGGAGACAGGCGTGGGAGTGCAGGGGATGGGTTTTTATTATTTCTGGGTTTGGTGATAACTAGGTAAAGGATGGGATGGAGGTTGAGTGTGTCAGGAGAAGGAAGAAAAGAGGAAGGAAAAAAGAGGGAAAGGGGGAAAAGGGGTTATGGGTTTTTTTATTTGTGTTCCTGGTTTGGATATGGAAGTAATACACAAGGACCATATTTGCCATTTGACCAAACTTGAAGGACCAAAACTGTAATTTTCCAAATTTCATCATAAGTACTAATTATGACAAGATTAATTTTCCCAAGGACCAAAAATGATAAATTTCAAATTAAAAATGTCTCGGGGTAAATTCTGTCAATCTTTGAAACTTCAGGGACTAAAGTTGCCATTTTGCAAAACTGAACTTTATAAGGGTAATTTTGACAACTTAAAAATTCCTGAGGGCCTTTTATGAAAAATTACATGTTTTGAATAACCAGGGACTAGATTTTGACAATTATTGCATAAAATACAGTCTAAATATTTTTTTGGTCTTTTTGAGACTTTTTAAAGTGTTTTTGACTGTTTTTGTAGTGCAGAAGGAACAAAAATGATGAGTATTTACACACTCATCAAACACCCACATCGGAAGTAGAAACAATGGAATCATCAGGAATAGATGCAGTGTTAGTGTCCGTATTTGACCTCTTCAAAGTATGTTCACTTCTTAAAGGAATAGTTCTACCAGTAGGCATCCATTTTCTAATGTGCATTGACTTAGCAAATTTAGGGCAAAAATCATTAAGATTAAACTTACGGCCAGTAGGTATCCATTGATAACCTATATTACTAAATTTTCTTCCTGTGGTTTTCCAATATTTTCTAACTTTCTTTCGCCTTTGCCTTTAAGTCTTCTTAGCTTGATTTTTGACATTAACAATTTTAACTGGGCATTTAACAGCATTAATCAAATCATTCACACCACATTCATGATTAATAACAGAAATCAAGCAGTCATCATTACATGGTTTGCAGATAGTAGCAGAATTCGAATTAATTACAGTACGCTTATAGCTAATACTAGAATGAACACGATTCGTTTTATTCAACTCAAACTTAGTGTTCCTAGGGTGGTCTTCTACTCTCTTCCAATGCACATTCTTAGCTTGCGAGGTCCTATCTTGCTTTGTATTTCCTGGAGGCTTTGACCCGCTTTCTTTTATGTCACTGATTACTCCTGTAGAGGGAATTATGGGAACATTAGTTGGTTGGGCTACTTTTTGCATTCCTGAACTAGATGTGCAGGGATCTGAACTTGAGGGCACTTTAGAGTTCACTTTCTTAATACTGGGCATAGAATGGGTTGCATACTTGGAACTAGGCATAGAACAAGGCATCACATCTTTATCTTTCGCACCTAATGATTTAGGACATGTTGCTATTAAACATTCTAACAGCTCCTGAGATCATTTGGCCTGAATACAAGCAAACCTAATTTCTCTATCAAGTGGCTTATTTATGAAATCCTCTGCTACAATCTCACGGAGACATTCTAGACTATCCTTAAGGTGAGCGAAATAGTTATGAAAAACAAGTTCGTTATTTCTAAGATGAGGAGGAATGTATTTAATAGTCACAGTATATTTGCAGTCTGCAGATGACTTTGATGCAACATTCTCGTTAAAGACAAGTGGCATTTTCCCTTTTTCCTGACTCTTCAGATTCTCAATTTCCTTTTGTAAAGACGTTATTTTTTCGTTGTTCTTGTCACGAGTGACTTTCATTGAATCATATAACTCTTCAAAGTGTCGTTTAACTTTTTCATTTTCTTTTAGAAAACTCTCATTTTCCTTTTGTAAAACATTAACCAAGTTTTAAAGATGAAAAGTTTGAGAACACTGAGAATCTAAAGGAGGAGGCATTTGGGAGCCAGTCATGTTGTTCTTTTCACCCTTTAATTGTGAAATTTGGGCTTTCAACTTTCTGATCGTGTTACAATGAGCTTGAATCTGTTCGTCACGTATGTTTATTTCAAAAAGTGCATCAAACTCTGGAACATTTGAGGATGTCTTGATGTTTGAGGTTTTGACATTTTCCTTGAGATGTTGATATTTTAGTTGCAAATCAAAATGTTCAACTTCTAGCTTAGAAAAGTGTTTTACCAAATTATCGTGACCATCCTGATCAATTTTCTCATTTAGTTCTGATTTTTTGTTTTCAAGCTCAATGAAACGATCATGGGAGACTTTCAAAGCAACAGTTAATTCATGAAATTGAGAAGCAGTAATAGAATGCTTAGTAACAGTATAAAACACATCTTGAGCCACACAACTTAATACTAAGTTCTCATTTAGGATATGCTAATTCTTCCTTTCAATTTCATTATATTTGAGTTCCCGTTCATAATCATTGACTTCAACAATCATTGCATCAAATTCCTTTTCCATTTCTTTAATATCCGAGTTTATCCCCTTTTGAAGACTTTCAAATTGACCTTTTAATTGTTTAAAGAAAGGCATGACCTCAGTTAAATAGCATTCTTTAGTTTGCTCAAAACCCCTTTCCCCTTCAGTTATCCCTGTAGGTGTGATTCTCTTCTTACATGTCTTCTCAAAATCAACGAATAGTTGATAAACAACATATAGGCTGATTAAGGTCTTGCTATTAGTGGCAATAGTTCTAGGAACTAAATGCATTGGTGTATTTGGAGGATACACAGTAGCTGCAGGCACTTTCCTAAGGGGAGTGTTTGTTTCAACAAGTATGTTTGCTTTTTGCTTATCCATGTCTTTCTTCCAAAAAATTTGTTCTGTGGTTAATTGAGTTTGAGGCTTAAACCTGTTCAGGGAGATCTAATTTTCTTTTGTGTAATCATGGGGTTTGATCATTATGTTATTCTTTTTACACTTAGGATCTTCTAGTTTCTTATCCATTTTCTCCCTAGAGGCATCTTCTAATTTTCTATCCTCTTCCGTGCTTCCAATACATGAAGGTGTTTGCCTAGGCTTAAGGATATCATTACCATCATAAACAATCTTATGGAAAGCTTTAGCTCTTTTGCAATACTCAGGATTTGGTTCCTCTACTAGGGGAATACTGTGCTTATCTCTTAAGACTCTATGCTTAGTGATCATGTGAGCAGTCTGAATGGTGTTCCCTTGTACGTACAACTTATTTTCAAGCTTGTTTTTCAAAGTTTTTAGATTAGAAAAATCATTCAAAAGTTTTGATTCCTTAGCATTGAATTCTTGTTTAAGCACTTTAACATTATCTTGAAGCTCTTGCTTTTGCTTAACAGTTTTAGAAAGTTTTTCTTGTAAGGAGTTTAACTCTTGTTTTAACACTTCTTCTCTAAAATTACTTTTTCTAATAATTGTACGCATTTGGTCATCCATTTCCTACTCACGGGTAGTTAACTCAAACTTAGCACGTTGTTCATAAATAGCAACTTGTTCTTTATAGGCATTTAGTTCAGAGATAACAGAATCATCAGGGGCACATGCAGTGTATTCATCAAAAACATAGTCATCATTGACTGCAGAAGATACATCACTTGGTACAATCTCACTTTCACTTTGTGTCACATATTGATCATATGTGACAGTATTACTATTACCCTCATTATCAATATCTGATTCATAAGTTTCAAGAGATTGTACTTCGTCATGTATCTTTTGCTCATCCACCTCATCGTATAGTTTTAATACCTCTGAGATGATTGATTCTTTGGATGGACCAGCTTGTTGTGGTGAAGAGACCTTTGGAGAGACCATAGGTGAGATGCTAGCCATGAAGATTGTCTGGGCAGTAGGTACATCATCGACATCAGAATCAAATGCATCACAGTCTGCAACTTGAAAGGCATTTGATGATTGTGACCTATTTCCTGAATTGGTTGCTCATCCACATCAGCATCATATGTCTTAGCATTCCCTTCTGCAAGAAACAACAACTCCTCTTCATCCAAAGCTGCTCCATTATCCTGAGATTGCACAAGCAACATCTTGTCTCTGAAGTATTCTGCATTCTGTGGACGTTTTGGAGATGTGCAGTTCCTCGCAATATGTCCCTCACCACCACAGTTGTAGCATTTGATTGGCTTTGCTTGCCCTTGATTGGCATTTCTTCCACAATTCTGATTAGCCACATATCCTCCACCTACTCCAGCATTACCATAACATGCTCCAATCATCCCTTGTTCATACCGTCTTCCTTGCACATTCTGCACCACTACCTTACCATCTATGACAGTAGCTTGATTGTGTGGATTGGATGCTGTTCTGAGGTTATTGTTGGTGTGTGGAGTGGAAATCATATTCTGACTAACCATGAGAGACAGTTGATTGATGAAATTTTCCATGAGTGTGTTTGAGTCTGGAGGCTTATATGCTGGATCAGGAATGAGCTTGTAATTACCATTACCCGTGGGTATGACTTGAGAAGCTTTGGTGGTAATTCTAACATTGGTGTAAAAGGCTGTTGAGTCATTTGATGAACTTGTTTCTCCCTGTTTAGATTTGAACTGTTCAAGAATCCTTCGTTCAAACATAGCATGTCTCTCATTCTGAAGAAGGAAGGCATACAGTTGCTCATAGTTGGTGTTCTTTAATCCTTTGGTTAGCTTCACAGAGGTGACAAATTTGTGCCATTCGGGATTCATGTTGTTCACAAACTTTTAGTTCAGCTGAATATTTGGCATGGTCATTTTGATGTTCCTCATGTCATTTACAAGCTTGTAGAATCTCACGTAATATTCATAGACACTTTCTTCTGGTTTCATCTTAAAATGCTCAAATTCATCATAGAGTTGTGATTCTCTGTCTTCCTTGGTTAATTCAGAACCCGAGAGAAGCATCTTGACATTGTCCCAAACTGCCTTAGCTTCAGTCTTGTGATTGATTAGCTTGTAAATGTCCTTAGGTAAACCCTGAAGTATGATGTTAGAAGCCTTGATGTATGCATCGTATCTCTTCTTCTCCTTATCAGTCAGTTCATCATACATTTTAGGTCTGTCCAGTCCTAATATCACCGAGCCATCAGCAGCAGTATCAAGTATGTCTCTGGTTGTCTCAACTAGATACGGTCCTTCATCAATTGACTTGAGAATGTTGACTCCATTTTCTTTTCCCAAACAGTACAACCTAATTCGTTGAGCCCATGAGTCATAGTCAGTTCTGTCAAGCATAAGTGGACGAGTATCTGATCCAGCTGCTTGAACGACCTCAGCAATAGAATAGATGATTGTGGGCACGTTGGTAGACATGTTTACAGATATCACGGGATTTTATAACTCTATGATTGAACCGGGAAATAGATTCTTTCACGGGATTTTACTAAATCAAGAGAAAACCGTATTAGAAACAATAATCAACCAAGTCGCTATAATCCTTGAAGACAAGTCGCTAAATCACCAAGTTGCTAAGTAACAACTCGCTAAAGACTCAAATCGCTATGAACCAAGTCGCTAAACACAAGTTGCTATGAACCAGGTCGCTAAACACAATTCGCTAAGGCAACAAATCGCTAAGCTGACAAGTCGCTAAAGGGCAACTCGCTAAGTGGGCAAGTCGCTAAGGAACAACTCGCTAAGAGGCCAAGTCGCTAAATAGCAACTCGCTAGTCACAACAAAGTCAAGTCGCTGAAAATAATGAAGACAAGTCGCTACGTTGAACAAGTCGCTAGCCGGAGTGGTACCTCCACTACTTTGTACTATTTGTCGCCTTGTCTCAATAAACAAGTCGCTAGAGCTCAAATCGCTACCACTTCAACTACAAGTCGCTGCAAAATAACGAAGCAAGTCGCTACGAAGAAAAGTTATCCGAGAGTCAAGTCGCTAGCTAGAAAAACTTAAATACAACCCTTTTCAATCCAAAACAAGCCCAACCACAGTGATTCAAGCTTTCCAAATCAACACCCAAGTACTTACAATGATTCTAAACACAAAAGTACAATCACAATTCAAACTTTAACACAAGAAATGATCCAAATGATGCAAAAACCACTAAACTTTTTCAAACCCAAAAACCATATAAAACCACTAGAAATCCAAGGACATGTAAGAGAGATGATCAAACCATGGCTCTTGATACCATTTGTAACATATTGGATTTCACAAACACATCAAACCATGATCAAAAGTAGGCGTATACTATAAGGTTTTAGAGAGAGAAAGAGTTAGAGGTTTGGGAACTTAGTGAGAGAAAGTAAAAGCATTATTATAAGCTCCAACCCTCTACCTTGGGAGGTAAAGGGTATTTATAGTTTCTTACATAAACGCCACCTACGGGCTGTGGATCAGGCATACAGTGGGTAAAGACCCGTCCGTCCTCCACGGTGTTACTTAACTAAATACTATATAACTTAAAATAACTACGACTACGAGCTTTCTAACGATTACATATACTTGAGGTGACCGACACTTTAATAACTGGATTTACTAAATCCTAACAAAAATAAACACTTATAAGAAAACATTTATATGACATAAACAATCCTAAAATGAAAAACATAAAACAAATAAACATGGATTGCCTCCCACGAAGTGCTTTCCTGTATTTACGAGTCTTATAGCTATACTTAAAGCAATTCCTATTAATTAGTATCCTCCACCATCACCACAACCATTTCTCAAGTGTTAGTAATCAATATGTAATAGTTAGCTTAATTAGGCTTTAGTTTTTAATGCCAAGGCTTATGTAGAAAGCCCATGAGCCTTAGCCCAAGCCCAATAAGGAAAGGAAGGGAACTAGTGTGTTGCCCTAGTTCCTTCCCTATAAATAATCTTGTAAACTCCCATTTGGGAGTTGGTTGTTCATTTTATCACATTTCATTTACGCATAAACTTTCATATTCATTCGTGTGTGTGTGTGTTAAGTGTTCAACCGATCTATCTCTTCTATAGTTCTTCATATTGATGCTTGTTTTACAAACATGGTGACCTAACAGTGGTATAATTCGCCAAATAGTTGGGTGAAACGTTTTTGTTTTGAAGTTTTTACAATATACGCGTAAGTCTCGTTCCTAAACTTTCATACACTTTAAAAACTTATTTTTTTTCACTATAAAACTCAAGATTCTTGTACTTTCAAGGTTATTTGGTGATAAAGTTTAAGTTTTTGGCAAAAAGTTTGCAACTTTACGTGTGTTTCATTGTTTTTGAACTTGGTTTTACTCATATACTCATTTTTACGCGTAAGGTGAAAACAAGTTTTGGATCATCAAGTTTCATACTTTTGGGTTAGTTTGGTGATATTGAAGCGTTTTCATCATAAAAATCTGGTTTAGAAACACTTTTGGGCAGAAAAATCAGTTTTGGCAAAAGTTGGTTCATCCTACGCATAGTAAAACCCTAGTTTTACTCGTAAGATTTCAAAGTCTACGCATAAGCTTCTCAACGTGTGATCTTCAGTGCTATTGGTTTACTCAGTGTTTTCTTGCTTGGATAAGCCTAAAAACACTTCAACTTTGGATATCTTTTACACTGGAATAAGTGTAAAGGATTTTTGGGCAAAACCCTAGTTTTACGCCTAAGCTAAACCTTACGCGTAGAATACTTTATGCATAAGCATTATCTTACGCCTAAGCTTTGTCTTACACATAAGCTAATCTTACGCATAAGCATTCTGCTTCTAAGCCTTTAGTTTATGCCTAAGCTAAGTGTTTCTCCTCTCTACGCTTAAGTTAATCCTACGCGTAAGCTCTATTCTTACGCGTAAGTTGGTGTTTTTACGCATAAGGAAATTTCTTTGCCTAAGCTAGTTTTCTACGCATAAAGATACTTCATCAACAAAGTTTCATTCGACTACAAAGATCCATCATCAACACAAGTTTCAAGATGTCTCAACCACCATACTCTAGCTACTTTCCTCATATGTATCCTCAACAACAACAACAACAACTCTATCAACAATATCCTCCACCATCACCACAACAAATGAAACAATTTTAACAACAATTTCCTCAAGGATAAATTCCGCCAAAAATGATTCAACCACCTCCTAGTCTTCAAGTACAACCTTACACAAACTTTCAAAATCAGCATCCATCCAAGTATGCTATGAAGGAACCGTCTTGGTTTGCAAAGATGTGTGAAGCTTTAAGTAGCCAACAATCCATTCATGAAGCTAGATCACTTGATAGACCACATGGAAAGTTCTTGAAGAAGGTCATCCTTGAAGGACCATTTCAGATGCCTTCTATCACTGTACCCGGAGATCCGAATGCTAATCTACCAAGAGATGATATCACCAATATTGTCGGTCTTGATCAACTTACTGCTGACCAACTTCTACACTTAGAAGCTGATGAACTTGCAATGCAATACATCCTTTTGGGATTGCCCAATCCGATACTTCGTAGTGTTGATGCTCAGAAGACTGCTAAAGCAATGTGGGAGCACATTCATCTTTTCATGGAAGGCATATAACTCAATCAAGAAGACATGGAATCAAAAATCTACTTAGCATATGAATACTTCATGATTGAACCAGGGGAGACATTAGAGTCATATCATCATCGATTCTCAGATATCATCAATGACTTGGAAAAACATAACATAATTATGCCAAGAATTGCAGTCAATACTAAGTTCCTGAGTAGTCTTGGTCCTGATTGGGAGAAGTATGTCATTTTCATCCGTCAAGCGAAGAATCTTCATCATGCTACATACGGATTATTGTACGACTATCTGAAGCCCCACCAAAAAGAAGTTGACAGAGAACGAGTCATCCGTGGAGCTCCGGTTTCACCTTCACTCCCGGATAATCAAACTCTAGATTTGTGGGCTCAAGCATGTTATCCTCAATTTCCAACTTTACAAACTGTCTTCACAAATCCTCCACAACCAACTGCTACAATCACACCATATGATCCATCACAGCAAAAATCTCAAGAAACTCAATTGGTTCCATACAACAACAACAATGATCAAGCACTTTACAGTGAATCCAATGAGGATGCAGAAGCTTTCGATGCATTGCAACAAGGGTTTGTCATGATTGCTAGAGCCTTCGGCAGATATTCAAACAAATCCAACAATCGCATTCGTACCTCATCAAACACAAGGAATCAGGATGTTGTTAACAATGGATGTGTTGAAGTTCAGAATCGTGGTAATGTTAGTCAGATGGGTGGTGGTCAAGGGTTTAATGCTAATGGAAGGATTAACATGGGTACTCCACAACAACGGGCTCAAGTGGTTGAACAGGGAAATGCTCAGACTGGGGTTAATGGTCTTCGTTGTTATAACTGTAATGAGAAGGGTCATCTGGCTAATGCATGCCCAAAGCCGAGGACAAGAGGCAGCGCTTATCACAAAGAGGCTTTACTCTTGGCTCTTAAGGATGAAGCTGGTGGAACTCTTACCAACAAGGAACAGAGCTTCATGGAAAATGCAGATTCTGATGATGACATGGAGGACTTGCAGGCTAATGCAGCTGTGATGTTAATGGCTAACATGCAAGCACTCCACATGAGTGACACAGGCCCAGTGTATGACACTGACGGCTTGTCTCAGGTACCGGATCAAACTATATTAATTACTGATCTGATATCTCTGCCAACATCTGCATCTGACAAGGATCAAAGTGTTCAACATGAGCCGTCTAAATCTCATTCCGATGATAATCAAATAGATCCCATAGTTATATTTGACGATCAAGATGACCTTATGGTTAATACTGATAATCAAGTTGACTCCGTTGTTATATTTGAGGATCTAAATAATGATCATGTTGAGACTCACGTTGAACAAGCTGAACTTTCGTCTAATCCAGATATTGAGCTCATGACCTTAATTAAGGACCACAAATCTCGAATGGAAAAATGCCTTGACATCAATCAGCAATTAAAGGATAAAAATGCACTGTTAACTAAGGATAATGAATGCTTAAAATTCCAACTCAACATTTTTCAAACTCAAGAAAAACGTGAAAAAGGTTTTGAAGCCGCATTTGCTAAATCATACCAAAATGAAAAATCTTTGGAAAAACAAATATGTGATCTAGTTGCATCCAAGAATGCTTTGTTGTCTCAAATAGAACAACTGAAATATGTTAGGAATTAGAAATTCCAGGTATTAAAGAATCGGTCACCTCAAGTATATGTAATCGTTAGAAAGCTCGTAGTCGTAGTTATTTTAAGTTAAGTAGTATTTAGTTAAGTAACACCGTGGAGGACGGACGGGTCTTTACCCACTGTATGCCTGATCCACAGCCCGTTGTGTGGCGTTTTATGTAAGACTATAAATACTCTCTACCTCCCAAGGTAGAGAGTTGGAGCTCATAATAATATCTTTCACTTTCTCTCACTAAGTTCCCTAAACCTCTAACTTTCTCTCTCTAGAACTCCATTCATACGCCACTTTGTGTTATGGTTTGATGTGTATGTGAAAACTAATATTCTACAATTGGTATCAAGAGCCATGGTTAGATCATATCTTGCACATCTTTGGATTTTTAGTGGTTTTTAGGTGGTTTTTGAGTTTGAAAAAGTTTAGTGGTTTGTGCATCATTTGGTTGATTTCTTGTGTTAAAGCTTGGATTTTGTTAG
>BPTQ01000006.1:277548280-277843176 GCA_019973895.1 Chrysanthemum seticuspe | reverse complement strand
GAATGTGACCGTTTTTCTAAGGAGATGGGCTCCAAATTTCAAATGTCAATGATGGGACAAATGTCATTTTTCTTGGGATTACAAATTTCACAAAGTCCCGGAGGCATTTTTATAAATCAATCTAAATATGCAAATGAGATCTTAAAGAAATTTGGATTTGATTCTTGTGACCCTGTTGACACTCCCATGATAGAGCGTACTAAACTGGATGAGGACCACTCAGGGATCATGGTAGATCAAACGAAATATTGTAGTATGATTGGATCCCTGATGTACCTCACAGCTAGTAGACCAAATATTCTGTTCGCTGTATGCATGTGTGCTAGATACCAGGCTAAGCCTACCAAAAAGCACCTTGAAGCGGTTAAACGGGTCTTTCGGTATCTCCAAGGAACCATCAATATGGGTCTTTGGTACCCGAAGGACACCGGTATGTCACTAACAGCCTATGCAGATGCTGATCATGCAGGATGTCAAGATACACGTCGAAGTACGTCTGGAGGTGCTCAGTTTTTGGGTGATAAGCTTGTGAGCTGGTCTTCTAAGAAACAAATGAGTACTTCTATATCCTCTACAGAAGCTGAATACATAGCCATGTCATCTTGTTGTGCTCAAATCCTATGGATGAGATCCCAATTATCTGACTATGGCTTTGAATTCAACAAAATCCCTCTGTATTGTGATAACAAAAGTGCCATTGCTCTCTCTTGCAACAACGTTCAACATTCAAGAGCAAAGCATATCGACATTCGACATCATTTCATCAGGGAGCAAGTGGAAAACGGTGTGGTGGAACTTTATTTTGTGAGGAATGAATACCAGTTAGCAGAAATCTTCACCAAAGCTCTTCCTAGAGAACGTTTTGAGTTTATCCTCCCACGACTTGGTCTAAAGAGTCTACAACCAGAAACACTTAAACGTCTTCAAGAGGAAGAAGAGGAGTAAAAGGTTTTTCTTCATCCATCTCTCGTAAATAGTTATTCAAAAAGCAAAATACAAAATTACAAAACCAACAAAAAGCAAATAGAAAAATATAAAACTTTCAAAAATCCATAAAAAATTTGAAAAACTCGAAAAATTTCAAAAAAATATTGTCATTTTATCATGTTTTTCCTGATTCGATAATATCTACGGTCTTTGTGCTATCATTCAAAGAGTGACACAGGTCTTTAGATGTTGTTCGAATGTACATAAAAAAAATTGAGAGAAAGTGAAACAAAGGCTTATAGTCATTTCAGTCTATAACCCGTTTTTAAAGAAAGAACAGAGCATTGCTTTATCTTATTTTTCACATCTCATGCTTTGATTCGAATAACAAAAGTTTGTAATTAAAACGACAAATGTTTCCTTCACAAGTATTTTTCCTTCTAAAATTTTTTTTGAAAAATATTTGTTATCTACTTGAAAACTAATAAAAATAACTCGGTCTCAATTTTTGAAAATCATCTGGACTTGACATTGGTCAAAATCTCTATCTCTCAATCAACAGTTTATGTCATTGATTGAGGGGGAGAATGATTTCATTTAAATCAAAAGGTTATTTGTCATACAACTGGTTCAGACCAAGGTTTATGTCATGTTTTCAAAAAGATACTCAAGCATGTTTTTGGAGTTTAAAGTCTCAGCTTTGATCCTTATCGGTTAAATGTTTTCATAAGCAAGTCACAATTCTTCTCAAAAGCTTTCAAAATCAATTTAAATCAACAGAGATCACAAATCTCAAATGATTTGAAAATTGTGATCGGGGGATAATTTGTGATTTAAATTGGATTTAAACTGATAATTCGATAAATTGTTTAATAATGATTTACAAGCTTTCCTCCCCACATGTGCCAAACGATTTCAAATTTAACATGCACATGTTGAGGGGGAGCATCTATTTCAAACCAAAAAGGATTGAAACGTGATTGATTTGTTTCAATGTGCAGGTTTTCCCTAATATGTGCAAAACACTTTCAAATTTCTATGCACATATTGAGGGGGAGCAACTTTTTGAAAACCACATCCTTTCCAAAATTATCCTTAACAAAGTATGAAAAATACTAATTTTGATTAGGAAAGTGATGTTGATATCTTTTAAAAAATGGTAATCAAAGAAGTGAATCCTTCCTCTTGCCTACGTGTGCCAAAACGATTTCAAATACATGATGCACATGTTGAGGGGGAGCTCTTTTTCTAAAAATATCAAAAACAATTCAGGTACAAAATGCTTTGATAATATATCACAAGTATCTGGATTGATTTTTCAAATGGTTTTCAATTGGTTCCAATGGCAGATGAACAATACCAAATAGACCGACCAAATTTACTTTATGTATGGTGATATAAGGATGGTTAGGTTAGGTATTCGTTCCCATGATCCCGCCAGAGCCGGAGGGATCGACCCAGGGACAATCCACTAGATAGTGTAGAGTCCTTAGGTATGATGAAAAAAGGAGAAAAGTAAGATATCGGAAGAGTGCGGACTGAGAAAGAGCTAGAACTGGAATAAACCCAACAAGGTTCTAGTTATGAAGTCTCGGTAAGCACTGAAGGGGTTGAAGAATGAAAAATAATTGAATGAGAAAAGGGTGAAAATAAATAGCCCTCCAATTATTCAACCTTAGGGCAGAAACCGGGTTCAATACATACGCTACTGGTTGTTACTAAGGTAACACCGGTATTGAAGACAAGACGTCATGGACCCAGTGACGCACTGCACTACAACTTCCCAAGCTACTTGATGCAGGTTTTATTGACCAGGTCTTAATATTTATAGTGTCTCGCTATACCTATGGTCTACCCTAATGCACTAACGGGCAGTGTACCCGGTCGCGTGTAATGTAGTAAATGGTAAAGCCGAGGTCATCCCAAGAGTTATGTGTGTTGGATTATTACTAAGTCTAATTGTCACAGAATAATAATGGTTTCAATAGGGATTTAATTAATTAAACTACTAATGCAGAATAAAATAAAAGCAGATAAATGGTAAAGGGAAATCAATAGAGGAATAGTGGTGCTAACCTAGTTAATCCTCCTAGCTAGTTATGTCTACGTCTACCTACTTCCAATTACTTCAGGTGGGGTCAAATTCGAGAGGACAACATTTGGTCAATTCGCCCTAACCTATCAGCAAAGATGCCACCACAGGAGAAATCAAGCGCACCGTCATAAGTCCTGTTGTTCCTGGTCCCCTAAGCCAAGTCATTAAGTATCGCTACATGCTAGATTCTAAATAGCGAGTGCCCTGCCATTAGGAACTTAGACACTACACCCCCCAATTCTTAAGTTCATCCAAACGATAGGTGATCAGTTGGTCAAATCGCACAAGTAGAAAGGGTCGTCAGTTGGTCATATCTTACCCTTCCCGTCTCAGTCTGCTCACCTAGGGTCAGTTGGTCATATCTCCTAGGCAATTGGCCTCTACCGCCATTCAAAACTACCGAACCAAGGGTGACTACGAAAGAACTATGCATGCATACACTTAGAAATAATTGTACGGAAGTAAAGGTAAACGCAAACAAAACAATTAAGGAATCATTATTAGGCTAGCACCAAAGGGTGCTTAGCCGCTCATATTAATCATGCAAATCAATTCAATATTCAAAGGTATGAAATACATGAATTGAAAGTAAAAGAAATATAAAACGCTAAAGCTTATCGTAATGGTGTGACTTCTCCCTTGGAAATAGCTCTGTATGCTCCCCTAGACCTGCCTTGAGCTTTTTCCCACGTTCTCAGAGTGTTGTGTGTGGAATGGGATGCTTTGAAATGCTGGAATTCGTGGGGTATTCATAGGCCAGGTCTGGGTTACGGCGTACCCAATAGAGGAGTTACGCCGTAACCTTCTATTTCTTCGTAAATGCACTAGATCTGCTAGTTACGGCGTAACCTTATAAGTGGTTACGCCGTAGTCTTCAATAAACTCGGTTACGTCGTAAGTGATGCAGTAGTTACGGCGTAAATAACAGCGGCGTAGAACCTCTTTTGACCTAATGGAGTTACGTCGTAACCTTTGGGAAGAGTTACGCCGTAACCTCTTGATAAGTTGGTATTCTGAGTCACGCAATAGTTACGGCGTAATGTGAGAGAGGAGTTACGCCGTAACTTCTTCAAAATAGGCATACTGTGATAAATCTTTAGTAATGTTTCCATTTTCGCGTCTCTTTAGCTCCAATGCTCGTAATTTACTTGAAAGTGGAAAACAATGGAAAACAAGCGTAAATCCATATAAATGATATAAATAACGAGCATTATCGGGGGGAAATTGACACTTAATTTTCAGGACTATTTGATGTTATCGAATATCCCCCCACTTGAACTCTACTTGCCCTCAAGTAGACCTTATTAGATAGATTCCTAAAAAGATATCTCCCAAAACCTGGAAAATATGAGTTTACAAATCCCTAATGCTAGAATAATACAAAGCCGAACACCTCACGAAAGGGGAACAAACACTAAAATCTCTCAACTATTCTAAGTGTCAATTTCGGGGTGATCACTCAATCGCACAGTCATAGCATGTATTCTATCATAAGCTTGGCGGTTACACAAATCTCCACCACTAGAGTTAAGGGCTAAACAATTCTCGAAGGCAATATGGGTAGACACGACAAAGGTTAAGGGGTGACTCGTCATTACTAACATGTCACGGCGAAGTGGAAAAAATCAATGATACATGACCAAATCCATGGCCAAGACACCAAAGATTTCTCGCTGCATCACCTAGACACGCTTCATGACTAAAAGGGTAGGATAAGACATGGGATATATAATTGGTGTAAAATGAAAAACAAGCAGGTAGTCTAAATCTATAACCAAGTCATCACCACTTACTGTCCGCCCAAAGTATAAGCTTAGAAGTCTAGAGACCGGATCATTAAATGCAAGGTAGATGCGTCATTAGAGGACGTCGTGATGGGCATACTACCTTTTCTTCTTCTGTTGGCAAAACTACAAACTCCAATCTTCAAATGTGACCGAGGTGGCCTCCTCGATACTAATCAATAAAGCTCATACTACAGTGCTTATAACATCGCACTTTAAAATATCATAACTCAATCAACTTTTTTTTTTCGAATCATCATCATTTTTTTTTTCAACATAACATAATAACATAATATCCCCCCACTTGAGATGAACAATGGGAATTCGGGGGGTCTTCAATGATCTTCATAAATGTCATCGATGAAAGCGTGATTTCCAAACCTTTCCACTCGAACCTTGAACTTAGGCAAATGATGACTTCCCAATCACAAATAAAGACTACAGGGTAGGCTAAGGTGCATAGGTGTAACGAAACAATATATTGGGTTGACAAAATGAAAGGAATGGCTTAGAAGGGTGTATCTAGGGGTATCTTGCACTAAAGGGGAGTGCAAAAAAAGGGTTTCACATGGGGGGTCGAAAAGTCGAGGTGACTAATCGATAAACTCACAATGGTAGGCTGTTTGGGTGATAATCCTAAAATATTGCCTTCTAAAACTGAAAAGTCCAAATACATCGATCTAACTCAACATACCTCGTCTATGGTCTCGAAATGATGCAAAGGCCAAGTTCTAAAGTTTACAAGCTACCGGCACACTCATAATTTGGTGGATTTGGGGTAAAATATTGGAAACGGATAAGGCTAATCTCACCATGTAATGTCAAGGGTTGTATGTGCTCGGCTAAGGTCTAATCTAGTTAGGTTCGGAAAAACATGTCAAAATTTTAAAAATGGCATAATTTTTTCAAAATAAACTAGAAAAATGAGGGCGAAATAAAGTTCAAGAGATAATTCTACTCCCGTCCCCCTACTTGAATTGTACAAAGTCCCTTTTGTACTAGGCATTAAAATAAAGGTGAAGAGAAAGGTAGAATTAGAGCGAGAACTTCCCTGAAATTTGCTCCAAAAAGAAGAAGGCCCATGAGAAAGAACCGTGCCTTCGTTTAAGCGTCATGAACAAACTTCAATCCCTGAAATCACAATACCGACAAGCATAATACTAAAAAGAAAAAAATAAAATGAAAAACAAACCTAACTCACTTTCGTAGGAATCACGGTTGCATTTAGCGAATGCAACAAGTCTTTAAAACCACTCGGTGTCCCAAGTGGACGAGTGAAGTCTCGTGAGGGTTTACAGGGAACACACCCACAAAGTTCATTTAAAAACTAATACAAGGTTACTGTGTTTTAAAATGAAAGAATTAAAGCAGAGGAGAGTTACGTCGTAACTCCTATGAGGGAGTTACGCCGTAACTGGCAAAACCTGGTATGAGCTGTCAAGCGAGTAGTTACGGCGTAACCACAGAGATGGTATTACGCCGTAATTGGTAATGCGTCAAGAAATATGCTGCTAAAATGTTGGTTACGGCGTAATCACCAAGATGAGTTACGCCGTAATTCTGTTCAGATCAGCAACTGCAGCAGCAATTAGTTCCTCATTTCCTGCAAAAATGGTTAGAAAACACAAAACCCAACAGAAAGGAATAAAAACAAAAGAAAGGGATAATTTGGGTTGTCTCCCGAAAGAGCACTTTTCTTTATTAAAGAGTCTTTAAGTTAGACTCAGAGCCGCGGGGCTCCTATGGGGGCCTTTGAACAACCCCGACTTCTTCAATATCTTTCATCAAATTATGCCTCATCCATGCAACATTCGAGGCAGTTCGGAGGTATTCAATGGTTTCAATTTTTCGGACTTTACAAAATTTCTCTTGCGGTCCCAGGTGGTAGCGAGTGAATTCATATTTTTCGACAATAATTGGAGGTGGTCTTTTGTAGGGAATCCCCAGGAGTTTGCACCTCCTTTTTTCGTAAACTTCGTCATCAAGATCAGTGAACTCCTCATTTCCTTGTAACTCAAGGCAATCTAGCATCCCTTCGATATCATCGTCATCAGAAGCAGTGCCCTTGAACCATTCTTCATCGAGCAGATTCTCCACTAGAACGCGCTTGCATTCTTTTTTATCATTACTAACCCACTCTTTGTCATTGTTAATTGTTATTTTACTCGTGTTGTTGAGACTTTTGTCATTTGAATTTTCTCGATCCATGTATTCCTTCCAAATCTTATCTTTGGTTAATGTGTCCACATGTCCATACTTAATTTTCACCCAACTATCGAAACCTAGGTTTTCCAGCCAAGGCAAACTCGTTCTCTCCTCATCATTGGTCGAGGACCAAAAGAATTCATCTTTTCCTAATCTTCCAGAGTTGCTTCCCCCATTACACATATCGTCATACGGGTTTCATGACGCCCGGAAAATTTCCCCAAGAGATTTTACTTTTTCGCACCAGTGACTGCGTAATTCCTTGTTGTCAGTTTCACTTAAATGCTCATCCGTGCAGTATATGTCTTTATTAGTCTCTTCTTTTTTCTGAATGTGCTCCGCGTAATCAATTTTTAGCTTCATAAGAAGATTTGGATTGATCTTGGCATCGCCAAATTGAATTGCGTACCAATCTTTAAAGGCCAAATCACCGAATTTAATATTATGTCTTTCACGCTCATGAGGGCATGTCCATTCTTCCTTTCTTTCATCGTCTCCTCCATTGCAATACTCGTGGAAGGGGCTGCATGAAGGCCATGCCCTTGTGGTCTCTTCATCGGTAATGACGACAAGAGTACACCAGTGAGTGATAAGTGGCTCTTGTTCATTTTCAAGGGAGAGTTCCTTGAGTTTTTCTGACTCGTCCATGTCGAGGAATTTTTCTGCCCATGTATCCCAATTACGCCGTAACTGAGATTCTTGGTTACGGCGTAATTCGTTAGAGTCTCTTTCTTCAGTATTCTTCACAACCCCGTTGTCGCTGTCCAACACAAGGTTACGCCGTAACTCATTAGGCATGTTACGGCGTAACTCAGATCTGTGGACAAAATCGTCCCCTAAATTCGTATTCATGACCTGAACCTTTGAGTTATCATCAGAAAAAATTACCTTACATTCCATAGCTGGTTTAGATCCTTCAGGTTTATCGTTATTTCTCCTTACTTTTTCACTGAGCTTGATCACCATGGATTCTAGGTTTTTCAGAGTTGAGTCATGTTTGGAAAGGTTTCTGTCAGTGTTTTCCTGGAATTCCTTCAACCACTCATCTTGCTCCTTTTGTCTTTGGGCTGAATTTTCCAGAAACTTATTAATTGTTTCTTCAAGACTGGGTTTTCTTTCTCCATAAGGCCCACGGTTGTAATTTCCACGATAACCATTACTATTTCGATTATCACCGTAAAATGGCCGATTTTCTCCATACTTAGCTTCTTCAATATCCTCTTCGTCCATATGAGGACAATTCTTCGTAAGATGTCCTCCTTCACAGCTTTCACAACCCACTTGGATGGCATGAACGGTTTCTCTGACCTTCAGCATATCTCGACTGAGACTTTCAATTTTACTAGCGATTGCTGCAATTCCGTCGAAACTTCCGCCTTGGTTTCTTTTACTCCCACCGTCGTGCCATTTTTGAGAGTGGTCCGCCATTTTTTGAATGGTTTCAATTACAGTAGTAGGAGTCATGTTTAGGATAGGTCCTTGATAGTCCAGCATTTGCCTTGTAGTTACATTTATTCCTTTGTAGAAAATATTGACCTTCTGCTGGTTATTTAGATCATTGGTAGGACACTTATAAAGAAGATCGTTGTATCTGTCCCAAGCTTGATACAGAGTTTCGTCGTCTTCTTGTTTGAAATTATGGATCTCCAAAAGTTGATTAGAAATCTTCGATGGCGGACAATATCTTTGAATAAAGTGTTTCATTAGTAGCGCCCAAGTATTAACTGCCCCGGCGGGCAATCTTTCGATCCATCTTCTGGCTGCTCCAGTAAGAGTCATTGGGAATACCCTAAGCATAACAGCATCATGAGACACACCCGGAATGTTGAAAAGGCTAGCGATGTATAACACATTTTCAACGTGCTCATATGCGTCTTCGTCCCTATTTCCTGAAAAAGGGTTAGCGCGAAGCTCCCTCATAAATTGGTCTTTAATTTCGAAACGAACATCCGCTCCGATTGCCGGTCTTACGAGACCCGGCCCTTTTCCGCTTTTGTCAACGCCAAGTATTCCTCAAGAGTGAGGTCATCGATGTTAACAACTTCCATGGTACCTGAAAACTTGAAATATGATCGTGAGAAAAGTTTAAAAACGAAATGAAAGACTTAATATCAATCCTAATATAACTCCCTGGCAGCGGCGCCAAAAACTTGATGCAGGTTTTACTGACCAGGTCTTAATATTTACATTGTCTCGCTATACCTATGGTCTACCCTAATGCACTAACGGGCAGTGTACCCGGTCGCGTGTAGTGTAGTAAATGGTAAAGCCGAGGTCATCCCAAGAGCTATGTGTGTTGGATTATTACTAAGTCTAATTGTCACAGAATAATAATGGTTTCGATAGGGATTTAATTAATTAAACTACTAACGCAGAATAAAATAAAAGCAGATAAATGGTAAAGGGAAATCAATAGAGGAATAGTGGTGCTAACCTAGTCAATCCTCCTAGCTAGTTATGTCCACGTCTACCTACTTCTAATTACTTCAGGTGGGGTCAAATTCGAGAGGACAGCATTTGGTCAATTCGCCCTAACCTATCAGCAAAGATGCCACCACAGGAGAAATCAAGCGCACCGTCATAAGTCCTGTTGTTCCTGGTCCCCTAAGCCAAGTCATTATGTACCGCTACATGCTAGATTCTAAATAGTGAGTGCCCGGCCGTTAGGAACTTAGACACTACACCCCCCAATTCTTAAGTTCATCCAAACGATAGGTGATCAGTCGGTCAAATCGCACAAGTAGAAAGGGTCGTCAGTTAGTCATATCTTACCCTTCCCATCTCAGTCCGCTCACCTAGGGTCAGTTGGTCATATCTCCTAGGCAATTGGCCTCTACCGCCATTCAAAACTACTGAACCAAGGGTGACTACCAAAGAACTATGCATGCATATACACTTAGAAATAATTGTACGGAAGTAAAGGTAAACGCAAACAAAACAATTAAGGAATCATAACTAGGCTAGCACCAAAGGGTGCTTAGCCGCTCATATTAATCATGCAAATCAATTCAATATTCAAAGGTACGAAATACATGAATTGAAAGTAAAAGAAATATAAAACGCTAAAGCTTATCGTAATGGTGTGACTTCTCCCTTGGAAACAGCTCCGTATGCTCCCCTAGACATGCCTTGAGATTTTTCCCACGTTCTCAGAGTGTTGTGTGTGGAATGGGATGCTTTGAAATGCTAGAATTTGTGGGGTATTTACAGGCTAGGTCTGGGTTACGGCGTAACCAATAGAGGAGTTACGCCGTAACCTTCTATTTCTTCGTAAATGCACTAGATATGCTAGTTACGGCGTAACCTTATAAGTGGTTACGCCGTAGTATTCAATAAACTCGGTTACGTCGTAAGTGATGCAGTAGTTACGGCGTAAATAACAGCGGCGTGGAACCTCTTTTGACCTAATGTAGTTACGTCGTAACCTTTGGGAAGAGTTACGCCGTAACCTCTTGATAAGTTGGTATTCTGGGTCACGCAATAGTTACGGCGTAATGTGAGAGAGGAGTTACGCCGTAACTTCTTCAAAATAGGCATACTGTGATAAATCTTTAGTAATGTTTCCATTTCCGCGTCTCTTTAGCTCCAATGCTCGTAATTTACCTGAAAGTGGAAAACAATGGAAAACAAGCGTAAATCCATATAACTGATATAAATAACGAGCATTATCGGGGGAAATTGACACTTAATATTCATGACTATTTGATGTTATCACTACTCAAGTTTCTCTTAGAAGGGACTTGTTTCATTCTCATGGGGAACCTACATAATCTATCGACTTTCTCTTAGAGATTGTTGATATTGAAGAAGGAGACCCTCTCCCCAGTCTCCGGCATAGGAACCAAATGTGCACAATTGAGTCTAGAGCCACGAGATCATCAAATAAATCTCATTAGGACACTGTCAATGAAGACTCTCTGTTTCACACAATGTGGAAAGAGAGATTATATCTTAAGAGTCCTACGCATTATCCTTGTGGTATTGCCAGAACATCTGAGTGATATGCAAACATATTCACAATGAAGATGGAAAGCCTTCTAGAGCCAACATCAAACAAGCTCTTGGTAGGTGGCATGTGAGATCTATCCAATAGATCAGCCATGTGACAACTGAACAGAAACAATGGGGCAATTCAAACTTATGAATCAATCTTGGTTCAGGTTATGGATTGACGGATACCTTTGAAAAACCTGTTGTTGTGCTTAAAAATTCTTTTCTTTAGCACATCGACTGTGTATTAATATTTCAAATATAAAAGGTGTTTATGATTGATAATTGATTTTTCTCAAAAACCCTCGTTGTATTGCAAAAAGACTTTATTGAGCAGTTCTTGATTGTTTTTCAAATCTCTTTCCATCAATCGGTGAATCTCAAATTCGCTGGTTCACTCACTCCGTGTTGTCTTTTTTGAGACGTTCCGGTTTGAGAACAGCTAGAGCAGCTGCGAAACCCTGTCAAGGAGATTCTTCAGAATTATACCTGATCACAGGCAGTACTTGTACTGATCAACTGGGAACCGTGGGCCGTGTACCTTAATTCAACGAAAGTGATCAAAGACACTTTCGTGCGCTTTATTGCTAACTGTTGTATGCAGGTACGCCCGACGTTTGCAGCTGATCAGAATGGAGAGGTCAATCCATAGCCACATGCTCACAGAACACATTCATTTCTAAAGAAATCATGATAAGTGCATCAACGACTCTGATATTTTCACTCCATGCTTCTGCTACGCTGCTGCAAATATCATGAATCAACTAAAGCTTCCGCTACTCTGATGAGAAGAAATCATGATCCAGAATGTGAGCATGTCGGTCCAAAAGTCACAACATCACATAATGTCAACACTACAATGGAAGAGTCAGAGATTTTTGATAGCTGATGATCTCAAAGCTGACTCAAAACTCATTATCACGTGGATCAGTTAAAGACCTCCACTTGTTTTATCCAAACATGCAAAAATGAAGAATCAAAGACTACAGGCTACAGAGCAAGGAACATTAACAAGAATCCAAGAACAATCTTAATGTAATATCTGTTTGTATTCAATGTATTTTGAGGTGACCTCCCTTAGGGGGAGATTGTTAGGATTTAGTAAATCCAGTTATTAAAGTGTCGGTCACCTCAAGTATATGTAATCGTTAGAAAGCTCGTAGTCGTAGTTATTTTAAGTTATATAGTATTTAGTTAAGTAACACCGTGGAGGACGGACGGGTCTTTCCCCACTGTATGCCTGATCCACAACCCGTAGGTGGCGTTTATGTAAGAAACTATAAGTACCCTCTACCTCCCAAGGTAGAGGGTTGGAGCTTATAATAATACTTTTACTTTCTCTCACTAAGTTCCCAAACCTCTAACTCTTTCTCTCTCTAAAACCTTATAGTATACGCCTGCTTTTGATCATGGTTTGATGTGTTTGTGAAATCCAATATGTTACAATTTTTCCATGTTTCGAATAATTTTTGAAAATGCTTTATTTTGATTTTAACTTTGTCTTAATAGCATATAAAGGTATTTTACAAAAATATAAGTGTAGGGAAATTCTTATTTAGTTTCGAAGAACGGAATTCGAACATGAAAAATTACAATTTATAATAAGCATATATTCTATCTTGTTTGTGTGTTTGCTTTGCATCGAGCCGAAATAAATTTTTGCAGGAATTACCGATTTTTAAAGTTAAATTTTTCCAGAAAACAAAACGTAAGAAATCTGTCAGGTTTTCTTGACGGCGTCTCATTCACTGAGTGACAGCGTCAGGTAATGTAGTACAAATGTTTCCAGATTTTTCTTTTATGTTGAAATTTAATTTTTAAATATTTTCAAAATTTTAAATTTTTATATTTTTCTAAAATATATTTTGCAAGCATTATATCTTATTTGCTTTATAGTTTAATTAATAATGAATTAAATACATTTTATATTATCTACCGCCGATTTTGATGCGAAGTTTCGTTTTTGTTGTCTTAAGATTTAAAGGTTATATTGGACAAGAAGCAAATCGTACTATTACATCTTCTTGGATGAGAATTTAACCGTATTTCCATTTTCCGTTCATACCGAGCAAATCAAGGGAGTAATAGTTTCTTTCATTCTTTTTACTTTTTCCTTTATCGTTTTTGGTATGTTTAAAACATTGGGGACAATGTTCAATTTAAGTGTAGGGAGGGTAAAAAGGGGAACCTTAGATATTAGTCATGCATTTGTTATTTGTCTTGTTCTTAAATAATTATGTAAACCGAAAGAAAAACTTGTAATGGTGACTTTAGCACAAATTAAAAACAAATTATGACATTTTCAAGTGAAACTTTAGTTTAATAAAGCGTCTTATAGATGGGATTTATATAGCTAGCACAAAAACCTTACCACTCAAAATTCCATCCTAAAAAAGTGAGGTTCGCCTTTAGATATATAGGAAAGCATTCACCTTTGATGCTTGAGAGTGTACTGGTAGTATATAGATTCTAGAACTTGCTTTATTGATACATTTCGAGATCGCTAGTGAGATCACAATCGTGTGATTAGAATTTATTAAATGATAAGAGACATTAGGATAACCCTTGTTTTTAGCCTACGTTTGTTATAATTACATTGACTTTATTAGTCAAGTAATTGCCTCACACCCTTGCTATGTATTCGTTTTTAGTACAAGATACCCCTAGTAAAATCTTCTGAGACTATCTTTTCGCAGTTCTTGTGATATTTCAGTGGATTCCGAAATATTAATGAAGAGCGTTGTTTACACCCCACTAAAAAGTTACACCTAAATCTCCTAATCCTTCCTTGTATGCACTCATTTTTAGTGCATTATTATGAAACCATATATGTTAAACCCTTAGTTAATTGTCTAGCTGGTTACATAGTTGGTAAGTCGAGTCATATCTTGTAAATTCAGTTTTGGAAAGATCGGGACTCATGGTAGTATTTTTATCTATGAAATAATATGGAAGAAACTCAAATTATTACCCCCGTGTGTACATTAATATTTAAAGTACTACACATGTTTTGATCCTCGCAATTCTGGTCATTAGTTAATTTATATTTATAGTGTAGGGATGCAATTATAAATCCCGAGTTATTTATGTTATTTATGTTACAGTAGATCAAACGATGGTAGGGCAAAAGTGTATGCAAAAAAATATGAAGAAAAAGTAAAAAATAAATTAAAAAAAAAAAAAAAAAAAACATACAGACTGCCATCCTGCTTATGTTTAAGTTAAAAAGAGTCAAGAAAAACAATGAATGCGTTAGAGATGGTTTATCGACTCTTGGCTTAGCAATGCCACTTTATACATATAATTTACTTAGATAACTAGCTTGCAACCAGTAAATTTCCCCATATTATTTGTTTATCCTAGGTGCTTACGCTAAAGTGGTGGAGGTTTGATCCTTTATCAAGCCTATGGTAATTTATGTGCTATGATAGGTAGAGAGTGCTCATACATCTGATAGTTGAGATAATCTAAACACTTTATGTGAGGTGCTAGTATATAATTTTTGTGCCTGTTAAAACTATTGTAGAACGAGTTATGTTGTAAAATATTATTGAAATAATGCTAAATGCCCCCGAGGTTGTAATTTGATTAAGATAAAATCACATTTGCTTGAGGACAGGAAAATCCTAAGTGTAGGGATATTTGATGAGGTGTAATTTCATACGCTCTTAAGGGGTCATTTAGCATCTAAATTCGTATATATTTGATCATTTTTTGTACTAAATCTTTTCTATTTGAGTTTTAGGTACTTGGGAAGCAAATGATGGAAAAGAATGCATTCTAAGCTCGATTGGATGGAAAAACAAAGAAAACGACAACAACAAAAAAACCATCACGAGAAGGCCTCGTGACGGCGTCACAGCTACAACGTGACGCCATCACCTAGGGGGTGCTGATGATACATGCTCTGGAGATGGCCTCAAGCTGACGGCGTCAAGACCAATTTTATGAAGGTTGACGGCGTCACAACCTTAACGTGACTGATAAGGTTTTAAAATGTACCTTTTTGAGGGGTCGTTTAAGCCCTTATTTGATCACTTTTGTATCCGTTATTACTTAATATACTTCCTTTTCACTTTTTAGGTCTCTTGAAGGCAAATTGCTGTAATGGCACTTATTTGGACGAAAAGGCGCGGATATACGAAGAAAATGGCCAAAGTCAAGAATCAAGACACTCAAGCTGCTGAAATACAAGGTGACAGCGTCACTGCTTAACTGCGACGCCGTCGGAGGATTTTGTGATGGGACAGAAGCCAAATCTCTTATTTTCAAGTGACGGTGTCAGGCTTTAAAAGAGTAGGCCGTCGCAACTCAGACGGCCTAGAATCGATCCAGACGGCGTCAGAAGCTGAAGAGGACGGCGTCACAAGCACAAGGTGACGCCGTCACAAGACTAACGTGGCCAAGACGAAACCATAATGACGGCGATCCGACGGCGTCACAAAACATAAGGTGACGCTGTCGCATATGTAATCTTATATATAGAATCCGAATTTTTCAGTTTTTTTGTGTAGTCTTTTGGAGTAAAAACCTAAACCGAACCAAGGCTGTCTTGTACAGTATTTTAGGGTTCCAAACCCTATCTTACATCAAGATAAGTGTTTTACTTCATTAATTCAATTATTTCTTTGATTATTTGTGTGTATGCTTGCATGTTCTCCATGTCCGGCTAATTTACTTGTGTGTTTGCTTAGGGAATATGAAACTTAATTATTGAATATTGATTGGTTGTCTCTTATCTTAATTGTTAATGATCTAGTAATGCGATAGGTCATTCGTTGTGTACTTAATGCTTGATTAATCTTTGTGAACCTTAGGTTATAGCACTTAGAGTGGTTGTAAGCTAAACCTTCCAAAGGGGCCTTAGAGTTAGAGTTTATGATCCCAGTGGTTTTTTGTAGACGAGACCCTTTAGTAACTTCAAAGAGTTAGGGATAAACGCATACCCTACGACTTTAGACGCACAACGCAATTAAGAATAAGGACGTGACAATTCAACCATCAATAGGAGATAATTAAGGAGTAGTAAAACCTAAGTGAACACATTTTTAAACTATCATACGAGCACACAATAATTAGACATAGACTACATACACCTTAGATTAGATAATTAGATAAGTAGAGTAATCGGTAGCAATACCAACCCCCAAATCCAAACCCCGAGATTCGTACTTTTCCATTTCCTAAAAAACATAAAAAAAGATAAAAAAAAATAATCTTCCTCAACCCCAACCTTAGCGTAGTAACTTCTCACTAGCATTCCTCTTCCCCTAGAGAACGATATCAATACCCGTGGCTTACCCTAATACTACACTACAACGATTAGGTTCACTGCCTAGGGTGTTATAAAACTTGCTCGAAGAAAAGGAAGTTCCTTTGACCCCGAACGACGCGTGTAGCGTTATCAAGTTTTTGGCGCCGCTGCCGGGGAATATAATAGCTAGTTAGTAGTCCACCTCGTTTAGGTTTCTTTGCTTGATTCCTATCAAGTAAATTTTTCTCATTTTTTAGCTTTCTCATAGTCTATCCCCCTTCTTCGTGACCTTTGTTCGTAATCCCATCACTTTTCATCATGGAATGTGATAACCAACCACCATTCATCAACCTACCACCAAATGACCCGCCAAGAGCCCGTACTCTTGGTGAATACTCGAGACCAAGGCACCTAGGCTATAGGAACACCATTGAGCTTCCCGACCATGCCCAAACTACGGCCCTGCTATCCGACACCATCCGGTTGGTGCAAAACGGATGTGCATTCCATGGACTTCGTTCCGAAGATCCTAATCAGCATCTGAGGGATTTCCTCAAAATTGTCGTCTCTATTGACCTTGATGCTACTACTCGGGAGACCACGCGTCTGCGTCTCTTCCAATTCTCTCTACGGGACCAAGCTAGTAATTAGCTTGAGCGACTTCCCGCCGGCTCCATCTCAAGTTGGGATGATCTCACCTCTCGTTTCCTTGCTCAATTTTTCCCACCGGGGAGGACCACCAAACTTAGGAATGACATCTTGATGTTCCAACAACGTCAAGGTGAATCTCTCTACGAAGCATGGACTCGATTCAAGGACTTACTTCATAAGGTCCCTCATCACGGCATTGATCTTTGGCTTCAAGTCCAAATCTTTTATGATCATGTCAACTTCCCCACCAAGCGATCCATTGACCAAGCGGCCGGTGGAAAACTTAGTGATCTCACCGCGGAAGAATCATGGGGTATAATAGAGGACCTTGCTCTCTATGACAACGAAAGTTGGAATGACCCCCGTGAGTTGCCCAAAACCGTTAAGGCAATCTCCTTGCCTCCCATTGACTCACAATCTTCCGACCGTAGGATGATCGAATTGAAGATCAAGTTAAATTCCTAATGAGTTCCTACGAAAATCCTCAATCTTCACGCCATGTGAACAAAGTTTCTTCCTCGTGTGAGCCGTGTAGTGATCCTCATAACACGCGCACTTGCACCCGACTCCCCGAACATGCTTCCGTTGACTACGCATCCTCGCGTATTAATG
This sequence comes from Chrysanthemum seticuspe, assembly GCA_019973895.1. Classification (NCBI taxonomy): domain Eukaryota; kingdom Viridiplantae; phylum Streptophyta; class Magnoliopsida; order Asterales; family Asteraceae; genus Chrysanthemum; species Chrysanthemum seticuspe. Next base: position 277,825,658 of record BPTQ01000006.1, on the reverse strand, counting down.
GAACGGGAGGAAGATTCCCTACAACACCCGGACCTAGGAATTTTAATGACACACGAGAAGCATGGAAGGGCAAGCCCGACTTCTATTGGGGACAAACCAAAGAATTCACTTCCAATGATTTCTCATGGCCCCCATCTCATGGCCCTACCCGACAAAACATTGAGGGGATGTTGCAACACCTAGTCGCATCCCAAGAAGCTCAAATAGCTAAGCTCTCGGACCGTTTTAACCAACAACAAGCCGAAATGGATAGGAAGATAGATAACCTTTTGAAAGCCATGACCAATAGTGATAGGAAGGTTAGTGCTATCTCAACTCCCGAGCCTTCCAGTGTAGAGATTAAGGACCCAAGTAAGTTAGCTAAGCATGTCCAATTCGTCAATACCATCGCCTTAGTGAAACCTAATAGAACAAATGACGAAGAGGACCATACACGTGAGACTATTGAAACAACTGAGGAAGAAGATGAAGTAGACAATGATTATTTCAATGAGTTTCCTACGGAAGAAGAGCTATCTCGCCACCCTCACTTAGTACGTGACCTCCGTCACATGTATGTTAGGAAAAGCCCTAGAGTCAAGTTTGGGAACCCTTAGAATCTTAACATACCATGTTGCATAGGACACCTTTTCGTGGCAAATGCATACATTGATCGCAAATCCCCAATCAACATAATGACTAGCACCTACTACAATTGGGTAGTGAAGAAGCCTATTCCAACTAGGCAAGACCCCGATGATCCTAGTGTTAGTTGCAATTTTCTTGGTAGAGTTAAGGGATTGCCCGTTTATGTAGGTAGTTTCACGTTTCCTACAGACTTCATAATTGTGGATGATATTAGCACGGACATAGATCCTAGCTTGTCCCAAGTTATTCTAGGAAAACCTTTCATAGAAAATACCGGGATGACTTATGACACCTCATTAGGAATAGTGCGATTCAAGGATGAGACCGATGACATAGCCTACCAAATGCCGTTTAAGATTGAGAAGTTTTCATCACTCTCTAATGATGAAAAGGAACTTAAACTATCGGTCTATTATAGGAATGAGGAAGATAAGGAAAAAGGAGTAGATTATGTTATGGCTAAGATTTTCGGGTTCTATAAGGATTGCTTGAACTTAGGACCAAAATATAGGACCGAGTGAGGAGAGGACGAACTCTTAGAAAGATGTATCATAGGACACTTCTACAACATAGAATCCCCCAATAGAGACTGTCATAAGGAAGAGGGTGACGGTAATGAAGTTACGTAGGAGCACGACTACGAGTCTAGCTACAAGACTCTTTAATAAAGAAAAGCGCTTTGTGGGAGGCAACCCATGCTTAATTGTTTGATTGTTAGTGTCATATATCTTTTATTGATTGCTTATTCTCATGTTAAAATTTGTAAAAATGCTTTATTTTGTTTTTAACCTCGTCTTAATTGCATATAAAGGTATTTTACATAAAGGATAAGTGTAGGGAGGATTACACACGTTTTCAAAAGAAACGTAAACATGTGAATAACAATTCATTAAAAGATATATATGTGTGTTTGTTCGAGTCAAATGCTTGTATCGAGTCATAATGGATGTTTTGCAGAAATTTTTCCAGATTCTAAAGATATAAATTCTCCATAATTTTTTTTCCAGAAAATCGCAGACCAGTTTTTGTCAGGATAACCTGACGGCGTCAGGATTGCAACCTGACGGCGTCAGGAAGGAGTAAAAACAACAGATTATTTTTTTCTCGTTTTCTGAGCTACTTGTAAATTTTTGGAATTTTCCAGGTCTTAATTATCCAGAAATTCTGTAAACATTCATTCCACAAGCATTATATCTTAGTTTAGTAGAGTCTTATATATATTATTACCGCCGATTTTACGCGAAGGTTTCGTTTGTTTTCTTCAAATGTGCAGGTTTTATTTATCAAGAAGAAGAAACAAAAGATTGGAAGGAGCTTCTCACGCACACATTCTTCTTGGAAAGGATTTAACCACTACTTCACACACGGATCCTACCGAGCTAATCAGGGGAGTACTAGTTTCTTTCGTTTTCATCACCTTCTATTATATATCATAACTTTGATACTTTCGGGGAACACTGGGGACAATGTTCAGTTTAAGTGTAGGGAGGGAAAATAAAACGGGAACTTTGAAACTATACTTATCCTTGATTATTTGCTTTGTCCAATTGTATTTGTGTAATAAACCGTGAGAAAATGTCGGTTATGGTAATTTTGGCACCAAATTTAATTTTTTTCATGACATATAGGAGTGGGCCATTAATCTTAACAAAAGCGTCTCACGGATAGGAAGTTGCATGACTAGCACAAAAACCCTTTACCACCCAAATTCCACCCAAAATGTGAGGATCGCCCTTAGATTAGTAGGAATTAAAAGCATTCATCTTCAATGCTTAGAGTGTGAACCGATAGTATATTAGATTCTAGAACTTGTTTTGTGATGCATTCCGAGATCGCTAGTAAGACTACACTTGTGTAGTTAGGAATAACTAAATGATAAGAGGCATTAGGATAACCCTTGTTTGATACCCGTAATATAATTACTTCTTCCACATCGGTTGAGTAATTCCCCCACACCCTTTGCGTTGTACTCATCTTTAGTACACGATACCCCTAGTTAACCCCTCAGAGCCTATCCTTTTCGCGGTTCTCGTGATGTTTTGGTTTTTCCGGAATATCAATGAAGAGCATTGTTTACACCCCACCCCCAAATATACACCCAAATCGCCTTAGCCTACCCTGTATGCACTCACTTTTAGTGCATTATTGTTATCACCCTAAACCCTTAGTTCAATTATCTAGTTGCTTGCATGAGTTGCTAAGTCGAGTCATATCCTTTGTACACAGTTTTGGGATGATTGAGACTCATGGGAAAAAGTTAAAGTTTATAAAATGATTGGAAGGGAACGTTAAATTCCCTAATTTGAGTAATAACATACCCCAAGTGTTTTGATCTTTTCTATTCGGGTCAAATTAGTGTTAGAGTAATAAAAACTCAAGTGTAGGGATGTGCCTATAAATCCCTATCATTTTGATGTTACCGTAGAGGATGGTAGAGTTAAAGTGTAAGAAAAAAAAAATCGAAAAAAAAAATAGAAAAAGAGAAAAGAAAAAGAAATAGAGTGTTCAAAAAAAAAAAAAAAAAAAAAAAAAAACATACGGGCTACCATCCTACATCTATCCTTTAAATTTATGTTTGTCTGTTTCAGTTATCTAGAGTTTAGAGTGTCGAGTCTTGGCTTAGCAACGCCATTCTTCGTATGCTTGTAACATAAAGATTTTTGACTTGCCACCACTATATAGCCTATCCCACCAAACCCTTTGTTTCCCTACCGTAAGCCTAACATTACAACCCTTTAAAGACCTCTTTGATAGTCTTTCCTAGGTGCTTACCCCAAAGCGATGGAGGTTTGATCTATTCTCAAGCCTATGGTAATCTATGTACTAGGACCGGTTAATGAGTGTTTAATCTTCCATTTCCAACTTGTTATATTGCACCCGAGAGAGATGTGAGTATCCGAACACCCCATGTGAGGTGCTAGTATGTAATTTCCGTGCTTGTTATGACTTTTGCGGGGCTTATATGTGTTGTGGACTGTTTTAAATCAATGCTTCATGACCCCTAACTTATAAATTAATTGGCTAAAAGCACATTTGCTTGAGGACAAGCAAATACCAAGTGTAGGGATATTTGATAAGGTTTAAAAATGTACCTTTTTGAGGGGTCGTTTAAGCCCTTATTTGATCACTTTTGTATCCGTTATTACTTAATATCGTTCCTTTTCACTTTTTAGGTCTTTTGAAGGCAAATTGCTGTAATGGCACTTATTTGGACGAAAAGGCGCGGATATACGAAGAAAATGGCCAAAGTCAAGAATCGAGACACTCAAGCTGCTGAAATACAAGGTGACGGCGTCACTGCTTAACTGCGACGCCGTCGGAGGATTTTGTGACGGGACAGAAGCCAAATCTCTTATTTTCAAGTGACGGTGTCAGGCTTTAAAAGAGTAGGCCATCGCAACTCAGACGGCCTAGATTCGATCCAGACGGCGTCAGAAGCTGAAGAGGACGGCGTCACAAGCACAAGGTGACGCCGTCGCAAGACTAACGTGGCCAAGACGAAACCCTAATGACGGCGATCCGACGGCGTCACAAAACATAAGGTGACGCCGTCGCATATGTAATCTTATATATAGAATCCGAATTTTTCAGTTTTTGTGTGTAGTCTTTTGGAGTAAAAACCTAAACCGAACCAAGGCTGTCTTGTATAGTATTTTAGGGTTCCAAACCCTATCTTACATCAAGATAAGTGTTTTACTTCATTAATTCAATTATGTCTTTGATTATTTGTGTGTATGCTTGCATGTTCTCCATGTCCGGCTAATTTACTTGTGTGTTTGCTTAGGGAATATGAAACTTAATTATTGAATATTGATTGGTTGTCTCTTATCTTAATTGTTAATGATCTAGTAATGCGATAGGTCATTCGTTGTGTACTTAATGCTTGATTAATCTTTGTGAACCTTAGGTTATAGCACTTAGAGTGGTTGTAAGCTAAACCTTCCAAAGAGGCCTTAGAGTTAGAGTTTATGATCCCTAGTGGTTTTTTGTAGACGAGACCCTTTGGTAACTTCAAAGAGTTAGGGATAAACGCATACCCTACGACTTTAGACGCACAACGCAATTAAGAATAAGGACGTGACAATTCAACCATCAATAGAAGATAATTAAGGAGTAGTAAAACCTAAGTGAACACATTTTTAAACTATCATACGAGCACACAATAACTAGACATAGACTACATACACCTTAGATTAGATAATTAGATAAGTAGAGTAATCGGTAGCAATACCAACCCCAAATCCAAACCCCGAGATTCGTACTTTTCCATTTCCTAAAAAACATAAAAAAAGATAAAAAAAAATAATCTTCCTCAACCCCAACCTTAGCGTAGTAACTTCTCACTAGCATTCCTATTCCCCTAGAGAACGATATCAATACCCGTGGCTTACCCTAATACTACACTACAACGATTAGGTTCACTGCCTAGGGTGTTATAAAACTTGCTCGAAGAAAAGGAAGTTCCTTTGACCCCGAACGACGTGTGTAGCGTTATCAGTGACGCCGTCACCACTATGTCAGTTCAATATCGAAACCCCAGAAGATGTCGAGCTGACGACGTCACAACCTCAACGTGATGTCATCACAACTATATATATATATATATATATATATATATATATATATATATATATATATATATATATATATATATATATATATATATATATATATATATATATATAGGATAAAGATCAAATAAAAAGACAAATATCTGTAAAAAGATAAAAAGATTTTTTTTTTCAAAAAAAGTTCTCGAAAAATTCCAAAAAAATTCCACAAGATCGAGTATGATGGTGCATAAAACAGTTGTGAAAAACTTTTTTCTAAAAGTGGATATTTTTTCCGAAAAAAAATCATGAAAAAATCCGTTTGCGCATTAAATCATTTTTTTGTGCATCAAAAATTGGTTTTTGTACCCAATTTCTTTTGACTTTTTTCATCAAAATAACATTGCGCATCTAATTAAAACAAGTTGAAATTTTTGTGCATCAAAATTTTTTTGCGCATCAAAATTTATTTTTTGTGCATTAAAAAAAACGTATCAAAACTCAAAATTATAAAAAATGTTTTCACAAAAGTTTTATGCACCAACATACCCGATCTTGTGGAATTTTTTTGGAATTTTGGAAGAATTTTTAAAAAAAAACAAATCTTTTTATTCTTTTTACGGATATTTGTCTTTTTATTTTAACTTTACCCTATATATATATATATATATATATATATATATATATATATATATATATATATATATATATATATATATATATACTAGATTTCAAAGCCCGCCCATGACTTATAATTATTGTTAACATATTTTTCTTTATTGTAAGAAGGTTGTTATCACCAGTTAAAGAAACCTTCTACCCAATCCTTTTGAAAAACAAAATTACCTGTAATATTGGTATTATAAATTTCATCACAGTTTAGAGCATAAATGAGTAAAAAACTATTGAAATAAATTAGATAAAGGAAGTAAATGTCGAGTTTTTCATAGTAACTAAAAGTCTATCTTAATGACTAACACCTCCGAAACCGTAATATTCAAAGTCTATCTTACAGTCATAATTTATAACTGAAGAATCATTGGATTTAAGAAGAATTGAAAAGTTATAGAAAGTGCCAGGGCCAAATTTAATTTACAAAAATCTGTTTGTGAGCCTACCCGTGCTAAACCATGAGTTGTTTCGGTTTGGACCCGTTTTGACCCATACTTAATTCAACCCTAATCACCCATCTTGCCTATTGTAATAATACAAACTCAAATGGTTCATTAGAGATATTGCATCACATGGTTTGATTATTAGCCATTTTAGTTTGATATAAAAAATTCTAAAAAATAAAAATAGCAATTTCATTAGCTTGTGAAGCTTTTCTCAAAAGGAAAAAAATCAAAAAAATCCCTAGCTAGGGCTGCTAGTAGCTCAAAGTTGGTGGTTTTGTCCCAAATAGTCGTTTTCCTCAGTTTAAGCCTAGCATTTTAATTCATTCTTAGTTGTTATAAAATGTTTAAAAAAATAAAAATAACAATTTCAATAGCTTGTTTAACTTCCCTCAAAAGGAAAAAAATCAAAAAAATGTTTTGATTAGGCTTCAGTAGGTCTAAAGTTGCTCAGTCTTGACCATTTGCTTCAAATGGGTCAGAACAATTAGTCTTAACCCAGTACTTTTAGCACAAATTTTTAGCCATTTTAGTTTGATATAAAAAATTCTAAAAAATAAAAATAGCAATTTCATTAGCTTGTGAAGTTTTTCTCAAAAGGAAAAAAATCAAAAAAATCCCTAGCTAGGGCTGCTAGTAGCTCAAAGTTGGTGGTTTTGTCCCAAATAGTGGTTTTCCTCAGTTTAAGCCTAACATTTTAATTCATTTTTAGTTGTTATAAAAGTTTTTAAAAAATAAAAATAACAATTTCAATAGCTTTTTTAACTTCCCTCAAAAGGAAAAAAATCAAAAAAATATTTTGATTAGGCTGCTGTAGGTCTAAAGTTGCTCAGTCTTGACCATTTGCTTCAAATGGGTCAGAACAATTAGTATTAACCCAGTACTTTTAGCACATATTTTTATCCATTTTAGTTTGATATAAAAAAATTTTAAAAATAAAAATAGCAATTTCATTAGCTTGTGAAGCTTTTCTCAAAAGGAAAAAAATCAAAAAAAATCCCTAGCTAGGGCTGCTAGTAGCTCGAAGTTGGTGGTTTTGTCCCAAATAGTGGTTTTCCTCAGTTTAAGCCTAGCATTTTAATTCATTTTTAGTTGTTATAAAAAATAAAAATAACAATTTCAATAGCTTTTTTAACTTCCCTCAAAAGGAAAAAAATCAAAAAAATGTTTTGATTAGGCTGCTGTAGGTCTAAAGATGCTCAGTCTTGACCATTTGCTTCAAATGGGTCAGAACAATTAGTCTTAACCCGGTACTTTTAGCACATATTTTTATCCATTTTAGTTTAATATAAAAAAATTTAAAAAATAAAAATAGCAATTTCATTAGCTTATGAAGCTTTTCTCAAAAGGAAAAAAATCAAAAAAAATCCCTAGCTAGGGCTGCTAGTTATTGCAACAGATTCTCGAATTTAAATTCTTTAATATCAAATGACCCATTTCAAAGGCACATGCAAACACACCCACTAAGAACGCATATCGATATTAATGATTATAATGAGTAGTGACCGAAAGAATGAGAAGCCTCTTACCAACATCCAAATTTTCTGTTTAGACATCCAATACCATCAGCAACAATCCTAATAGCTTTCCAGCAAACTAAGTGTTTCAATTCTTCATACCTGATGACAGACAACAGTTAAGGATACATAGAACAGAACCCTTCATACAACATATATTAATATATATATTGCTCTATAACCATCTAACTAATAACTACAGTAAACTTATATCATATCATTCCTCAACAATATAATACAGTATATATGAAAAAAAAATGTATCTCCATGGTAAGAAAGCATCGAACTTGGTAATCTTTGTAACCTTTAAGCCATAACATTTAAATCTAAAACAGTTTAAGGAAAAACAGTGAATACGTATATATTCCCGAAAGAGCTGCAATAAGTGGAAGTATGACCACACAATCAAGTATGATGAATACGTATATTCCAGAAAGAGCTGGAATTGATAGTATTATCCTATTGACTACATTGGCGTATCATACGATAATATAATAACGTTACAAATCATAGGAGTTTAGACAACATATATCTCTTCTAATAATTGTGAATTAAAAATCTATTGCCAACTGATTTACGGCTGTTCACTATCGTTAGCAAGGTGATTCACATCAGCTGAATTACTATTTAAGTAACAACTAACAATTTCAAACGCATACCTTAGTGATTTCGAGTCTTCAAAGAGATTGTCCGCGAACATCAATGTTTTCTTACAAACCTGTGATAAAGAAAACACAGAAACGATCATTAGATGAGATTGTGAGGGAAAAAGGATATTAGGGTTTTTGGGAAAAAAATATAATGAACCGTATATAAGTTTTTAGGTATATGTTTTGTTTAGGGTTACCTAAGCTGTAGAGATTCTCCTACATAATTGGTTGCATAGATTTATAATTTTGGACTTGCAACATATATTCCAAAAAGTCATGTTTCCTTAGTGGTAAACACACATGTTATTCAACCAAATAATCAAGGTTCAATCCTTGCAAGGCTCCTTTTTTATAAACAAATTTTGAAAATTAATAAAAAAAATCCGAAAATTAAATAATAGCTAATTAAATTAAAAAAAAAAATGCTTAGGTGGACAACTAATGATTACATGGCATTAGTAAGAATTACATGGCATTGAGGTGGACATTTGTGGAATAATCTACGTGTCATGCCTCCTGTTATATAATATATATATATATATATATATATATATATATATATATATATATATATATATATATATATATATATATATATATATATATATATATATATATATATTCTTAGGAATTATGTAAACAGTTGGTTCCCGCTGATAGGGTTCCTACTGATAGTTATTTTATTTTCGCTGATAGTAAGGTTTCTGATAATAGTGCAGTTTCCTATGATAGTTAATATGTTTCTACGGATATGTAGTTTCCGTTTTCTTAGTTTATTAGTTGTGATATGCTTGAGTTAAAATAGGAATAGATAGATGATGAGTGTGTAAATACTCATCATTTTTGGTTAAATCTGAACTGCAAAACGTTTAAAAATGCTCAGAAATGCATCAAAATACTGAAAATATCTCAAAATTGCATTTTATATGTTCCAGATACAAAATGTTTAAAATTAGATGAAAAATGAGCTAAGTTTGCATAATTGGCAGTTTCAGTCTCCCAAGTTTCAAAAGTTGTCAGAAATAGTCCCTGAGCACTTAATTTCAAAAGAAAAAATCACCAAAGGTCCTTTTAAAATCATAAGTTGTCAAAATTAGTCCTTTGGTGAAAAATATCAAAAGTTTTGAGTAATTACAAATTTGGTCCTTCAAGTTTAAAAATTGGCAAAAATGGTCCTTGGAAATTTGAAAATGTCAAGTTTGGTCCTTGTACTATTGAAGCTTGTCACTTTTAGTCCCTTGGAGCAACTTTGATAAAATGGCAGCCTTGGTCCCTTGTTTTTCAGAAATTACAAATAGGTCGTTGTGTATTAAAACCTTTACACCCCTTGGCCCTTGTCAAAACTGCATTGTGACCCCTTGTCATTAACCCTTGTGACCCCTTTCATTTGACCCCCCTTCAATATAATACACCCCGGTCAACCCACTGGTCAAACAAATCACCCCCGCGCCCTTTTTTTCTTTGTTCCTCACCAAATTCCCTGCAACACTCAACCTCTCCCATTACCCCAGCTCACCTTCACACTTCCATGTCCCCCCACCTCCACCAAACTCCAAGATACATTTAATGCATCCCTGTCCATATCACTCAACCCTCCCAGTTGATAAATACATTTTGGCGCCAAATATGATCAAACGGCCAATAATGGTTCAAGCTATCCAATGGTCTTAAATTGAAGTGGGAACGGCTCAGAAGTCAAAGGGAAGTCTTTTTGGGTATAAATAAAGGAGGAAGAAGGAAGAAAGAGAGTAGTAGTTAGTTTAATTTTCAGTTGTATGTCGTTTTTAAATTCCTATGTCTTAAAGAGACTCTTAGTTGTAATTTTAAGTTTAAGTGTATCAAACTAAAGTATTTCAGTGTATTGCAACTATTTTCAAGCATCAATTCAAGTTTGTGTTCACATTTCATACTTTTGTGTTTACTGTTGAAAATTTCAGTTTCAATTTCCTACATTCAAGCTTCAAATAGCTTCTTTCTAAGTTCAAATTAAGCTGCTTATAGCTTTTTGTAAGCTTACATTTAAGTTTCAAGCAACTTTGGCTTTTGGTCAACATAAGTCAACTGAATCATCATTTGGTCTTGGAAATGGATATGGTTGTTGCAGAGCATGGATTTGGGTTGAATTTGAGTTGTTTTATGGGTCAGAATAGGTTAGTGGTACTTGTGTTCTTTGGCAAGCCATAGTGGCTAGGACCAAATGTAAGTGCATTTTCAAAGTCATTACATAAATTGTATCTGTGGTTATTAACAATTTGTATTTGTTGATTAAGTTCTAATTAGGATAACTTAACTCTGATTAATCATTAAAACAAGCTAGTTTAGCAGTTGGCTTCTTTTAAATTGCAAATCAGTAGAAATAATGGTGTTTGGAACAGTTGGTTACACTGTGTTTGAGGATTGCTCAGTAGTTAAAACTTGTTGTTTTAGGCTTGTGTAGCTCTATTGCACTCATTCTAGTCATTACATTGTGACTGCACACTATCAAAGTCAAAATTATCTTAAACCTGTCTTCATTTCAAATCTGTTGGAGTTTTTGAAAATCAAAGACTAGTTTTGTGTTTAGAAATCATAGGTATAGCTTTCATTAGCTTTATTTTGTCTTAATACATCACATTCAATCCACAAATTGATCTCAAAGTTCATTAAAGTCAACATATCAATTCTGTTTCAAAAGTCAAAAGTTGAAATTCCAGTTTTCAGCCCAACTAAGGTGATTTTTCATGGACTCATTTTTAGTTCAATTCAAGTGAAACTTGGGGTTTTTAAACTTCAACTGGTCTATTTTCTTATTGTCATTTTTGTAGATTTTTGTGAATTTTCTATAAGCTTCAAAGTGGCTTGTCAAAAGGGCTTAAAGTGCCCTGTGCACTGACTCAGTATTCACTGAGTCTGCACAGGGTCTTGCAGTCCTTGCACAGAGTTCAATAGAGCTTATCCAGGGTTCATCCTTGGTTTAGAGATAGCTAGCCAGGTCTTCTTTAAGATCCAACTTCTGGTTTTTAATTCTCAGCTTATTAAGTGGCTTATTCTCTAGCTTAAAAGTAGTAGCTGGAAACTGTTTTAATCACTTGATCTCAAAACATCAAATCTTAGCAGTTTGCAATTCATAGGTTTAGGACAGTTGTATTTAGTTCATTTTGAGTACTTATAGCTTATTGTAGCTTCTGTTTCAGTTTGGTGCCCATTTGGGACCTTTTGGCTTATTTCAAGTGCTTATTTATAAGCACTTGCTTTGCAGTTTCATATTCTTGCACACAACCTCCTGTTTTTATATTTTTCCTAGATTCATAATATTATTTTAGACTTTTCCTGAATTTTTCATATTTTTCTAGGTCAGTTTGCTATTTTTCTTCATTTAAAACAGTTTTTAAGTCATTTTAATTAGCTTTTAATACAATTAATTCAGAAAAGTTTCAAAAAAATAAGTTTTCATTTTTCTTAAGTTAAGATAAATATAAAAAGTCAAAAAAATATTTTTCCAGATTTTTCTTAGTTAAATTTGTATTTTTAAGCAATTTAATTAGTTTTAAATAGTTTTTAATTCAAAGAAAATAGAAAAATAATCAGAAAAATACAAAATTAGTTTTAAAAATTCTATTTTGTTATTTTAGATTTTTCCAAGTCATAATTTCATTTTTCTAGCTTAATTTCATATTTTCTTGTATTTTAGGCTATTATTAAATAGTTAAAAATAGTTTTTAATTAATAATAATTAGATAAATAGTAATAAAAATAATTTTCTTTTTCGAAAAATTTTCTCTTATCATTAGGTTTGCAAAAATGTCATTTTTATATTTTTAGGATTAATATTGTTTCAGTTTCATATTTTCTTTTGTACGTCACGCAATTTTTAATTTAAGTTTTATAAAAGAAAAATAAAAAACATTAGATTTTAAAAATAGTGATAGCATTTATTTAATATAATTTATCTTTTTAATTTTCTTTAATTTGCATTTAAGCCCCTGTAGTTTATATACTTTTTCTTTTAGTATAATCAATCACAATCCTTTTCCGTTCAAATCCTCTCGATCACTATTCGTTTGATTATTCTCGCACAGCTCGTTGGGACATAACGACCTGGGGAAACCCTATACTCTCCTGATCTTCATTGCATTTGGTTCCAGACTGTTTTAAGTTTGTTACGGTTGACCATTCACAAGTGGCTAGCTTGCGTGATAAAACTTGACTGTCTGGGAGCGAATCAAATTTTTGGCGCCGCTGCCGGGGAGCTGTGCTAATTATCTTCCGTTTAGCAGATTAGTGATTTGAATATTCACTCCTTGTTTATACCATCCATATGTATTTATATTTTCTTATAAAAATCAAAAAATCCAAAAACATCTTAAAAATCAAAAACCCAAAAAGATTTTCATTCTTTGTTTTTACAACATGTTTTACAAAAACCCAAAAATATTCATCTTTACCCTCTTACCCTTTTTGATTCTTTATCCCTTTACCCTCTATCCATTTGATTCTAACTTCTTCTATTCTCATGGAATCGTTTATTCCTTGTGTCGGTTGTGGTAAGCCTCTTTATGGTTCACCATATCGCTGGTGTACGTGTGTACAGTGTGGTAATGATATTCATAAAGGGAGTTGTTTGTTTTGTGGTTCGAGGAATTCATTTGATTATGATCCTAATTCGAACTCATTTAACGACCCCTCAAATTTTTCCAATTACCCACCACAGCCCGACTTATCTTCATATAATCAACATAACTGCTGTGAATTTTGTGGAGGTCCTCACCAAGGATTTAAGTGTCAATCCGGAAACACGTTTGTCTATGAACAGTTTTCCGGTGATGCTCAGAACTTTGGTTATGACCAATATCCATATGATTCACCAATCCAGGCTCAACAGTTTTACTGTTGTGAGAACTGTGGAGGTCCCCATTTCAGCTCTGATTGTCAAACAGGGAATCCATTTCCTTGTAACAATTACGACTATCCATATCACGACCAACCTCCATAGTGCCAAATGACTCAAACTCCTCAGCAAACCCAACAAGACACTTATCTAGAGCTTCTGGAGTCAGTGAAAAGAATTGAGGAGTTGAGTAAAACAGCATTTCATAATGTTCCCAGTTTTTCTTGTGTATATTGTGGGGGTCCTCATGATGATTATCAATGTCAACCTTCCGGTTTTGACAAATCTCCACTCCCACAATGTCCCGTCATTCAAAATTCACATGAGAAATCCATGGAAGAATTGCTAGCTGAAGAGCAGGCTCCTAAAATAAATTCCCAAATTGCCTTTGAAAAATCTATTAGGGAATCAATTGCAAAAGAAAAAGCAGCCAGATCTAGCTCTCAATTTCGTTTTATTCCTGATGACAGTGATGATGAGGATGCACTTGGTATCCTACAATTTTATAAAGATTCATCAAGTTCATCAGTTAATATCCCAGCAGTTGAGATTCATTCTCAAACAACTGCTTTCACACCCGAAGCTCCCACTCACTCTCTGAATATGGGGGACGAGCATCTTGACACTGTTCCTGAAAGGGAATCGGACGAATTCATAAAGTCTAGTGATGAGAACCTTGTCCCAATCCCGAGAGAGTCACAGGGAACTTTTGATCATATGTGTGATTCTCTTTCCCCTCTTGAGTGTTCAAAAGATCATTTTGAAACTTTCTCTGATCTTAGCGATGATTGTGCTTCCTATGGAAACATCGAGTATGTTGAGGCATCACTCCCACAGTCTGATCCTCTTCTTGAGGAATTCACCGATGAACTCACTCACATCAGTCCACTTTCATCAGAAAGTGATGATGGTCTCTTTGATTTCGAAGCCGATCTGGGAGAGATTGAAAGTCTCCTTTATAATGATCGTTCACTCACTTCTCACCCTAACAGTCCGAGAGAGAATGTTGATCACCTTGTTCCCGAAACATTCAAAGCTACTTTCACCAATCCTCTATTTGAATTCGACTCTGAATTCACTTTAATTTCTGAGAATCCACTCTTTGATACTCAGACCGAGGATAGTGATGAGCCCACAATGGAACAAGAGTTCACAAATTCTTTTCATGAAGAGTTCTCCGGTGAACTCTCTCATGACATATCTCCTCCGGAACATGATCATTTCTATTTTGATCTTGAGGATGATATTGGCTCGGAGGAAGGTGTACTCTATCATACGAGTTTGCCTATTAATGATACTACCCTCACCCTTCCTCCCGATATGTCTACATTTGAGGATGAAGAATGGATCTTGATTGTTATCAAAATCTTTCTTCCTTTCCTCAAATATCTTGTGATTTCTCTTCATATTCACTCCTTCGGGAATGAAGATACTATCTTTGACCCCGGCATTTTCATTTATCATTTTTGAGCCGGTTCCATGTATATCTTATCGGTGTGGAACTTTCACGTGCTTCAAATGTTTGTCCAAACATCTTGAATGAAAGTCCGATAGAGATTGTCTCTTCCACTTACTTCCCCATGAACAAATTAATTCGGGGTCGAGTCAAGCTAGCGACTCGGTAATCAAAAACAGTAGTTAAACATGGGTCTTCACCCGTGTGTACCACCATAGTTTGGGGGAGTTGCCCCCACTGTTGTATATAAGTTTTCCAAAAAAAAAAAAATAAAAAAAATAAATAAATAAATAAATCTTGCTAAATAATGGCCGTAGTATTTCCCTTTTACGTTCTTTGTTTCGGCATAACAGCCGGTACTTTGAATATTGAGGGCAATATTCATCTCTAGTGTGGGGGGGAATTCTCGCGAATTTTATCATGTAATTACACCACCCAATTCCCCCATTTTTGGCCAAAATTTTTTTTTGGAGTAAGTGTTTTACACTTACTCAGCTTATGGTTATCAGTCCGCCATGTCTAATAAACAAAAGGATTGGCTAATCCAGGAGCAAACGGCTCTTGGTAAAGATATCTCAAATCCGTTGACGGCTTGCAATTTGCCCAAAATTGTATGGTATTCAGCTCACCATATCTTTAATTAGTGAAGAGTTGGCTAGCCCGCAAGTTTATGGCTTGTGGTAAAGGCAGTGGAAAAACCATAATTGGTAATCAGCTCACCAAAGATAATATTGATAATTTATCTAAGAGTTGGCTAGTCCAGAAGCAAACGGCTTCTGGTAAAGACAAATCAAATCCGTTGGAAGCTGGTGGTTTGCTCAAAATCACATGGTTATCGGTGTACCATAGTTCTTACTTGAACTGAAACATTTGGCTACTCCAGAAGTAATGGCTTTTGGTAAAGAGATTCAAATCCATTAAGTTTTTCTCAAAAGATTGATAGGGACTAGCAATAGTTTAGTGTGGGGGATTGATGAGTGTGTAAATACTCATCATTTTTGGTTAAATCTGAACTGCAAAACGTTTAAAAATGCTCAGAAATGCATCAAAATACTGAAAATATCTCAAAATTGCATTTTATATGTTCCAGATGCAAAATGTTTAAAATCAGATGAAAAATGAGCTAAGTTTGCATAATTGGCAGTTTCAGTCCCCCAAGTTTCAAAAGTTGTCAGAAATAGTCCCTGAGCACTTAATTTCAAAAGAAAAAATCACCAAAGGTCCTTTTAAAATCATAAGTTGTCAAAATTAGTCCTTTGGTGAAAAATATCAAAAGTTTTGAGAAATTACAAATTTGGTCCTTCAAGTTTAAAAATTGGCAAAAATGGTCCTTGGAAATTTGAAAATGTCAAGTTTGGTCCTTGTACTATTGAAGCTTGTCACTTTTAGTCCCTTGGAGCAACTTTGATAAAATGGCAGCCTTGGTCCCTTGTTTTTTAGAAATTACAAATAGGTCCTTGTGTATTAAAACCTTTACACCCCTTGACCCTTGTCAAAACTGCATTGTGACCCCCTGTCATTAACCCTTGTGACCCCTTTCATTTGACCCCCCTTCAATATAATACACCCCGGTCAACCCACTGGTCAAACAAATCACCCCCGCGCCCTTTTTTTCTTTCTTCCTCACCAAATTCCCTACAACACTCAACCTCTCCCATTACCCCAGCTCACCTTCACACTTCCATGTCCCCCCACCTCCACCAAACTCCAAGATACATTTAATGCATCCCTGTCCATCTCACTCAACCCTCCCAGTTGATAAATACATTTTGGCGCCAAATATGATCAAACGGCCAATAATGGTTCAAGCTATCCAATGGTCTTAAATTGAAGTGGGAACGGCTCAGAAGTCAAAGGGAAGTCTTTTTGGGTATAAATAAAGGAGGAAGAAGGAAGAAAGAGAGTAGTAGTTAGTTTAATTTTCAGTTGTATGTCGTTTTTAAATTCCTGTGTCTTAAAGAGACTCTTAGTTGTAATTTTAAGTTTAAGTGTATCAAACTAAAGTATTTCAGTGTATTGCAACTATTTTCAAGCATCAATTCAAGTTTGTGTTCACATTTCATACTTTTGTGTTTACTGTTGAAAATTTCAGTTTCAATTTCCTACATTCAAGCTTCAAATAGCTTCTTTCTAAGTTCAAATAAGCTTATATAAGCTGCTTATAGCTTTTTGTAAGCTTACATTTAAGTTTCAAGCAACTTTGGCTTTTGGTCAACATAAGTCAACTGAATCATCATTTGGTCTTGGAAATGGATATGGTTGTTGCAGAGCATGGATTTGGGTTGAATTTGAGTTGTTTTATGGGTCAGAATAGGTTAGTGGTACTTGTGGTCTTTGGCAAGCCATAGTGGCTAGGACCAAATGTAAGTGCATTTTCAAAGTCATTGCATAAATTGTATCTGTGGTTATTAACAATTTGTATATGTTGATTAAGTTCTAATTAGGATAACTTAACTCTGATTAATCATTAAAACAAGCTAGTTTAGCAGTTGGCTTCTTTTAAATTGCAAATCAGTAGAAATAATGGTGTTTGGAACAGTTGGTTACACTGTGTTTGAGGATTGCTCAGTAGTTAAAACTTGTTGTTTTAGGCTTGTGTAGCTCTATTGCACTCATTCTAGTCGTTACATTGTGACTGCACACTATCAAAGTCAAAATTATCTTAAACCTGTCTTCATTTCAAATCTGTTGGAGTTTTTGAAAATCAAAGACTAGTTTTGTGTTTAGAAATCATAGGTATAGCTTTCATTAGCTTTATTTTGTCTTAATACATCACATTCAATCCACAAATTGATCTCAAAGTTCATTAAAGTCAACATATCAATTCTGTTTCAAAAGTCAAAAGTTGAAATTCTAGTTTTCAGCCCAACTAAGGTGATTTTTCATGGACTCATTTTTAGTTCAATTCAAGTGAAACTTGGGGTTTTTAAACTTCAACTGGTCTATTTTCTTATTGTCATTTTTGTAGATTTTTGTGAATTTTCTATAAGCTTCAAAGTGGCTTGTCAAAAGGGCTTAAAGTGCCCTGTGCACTGACTCAGTATTCACTGAGTCTGCACAGGGTCTTGCAGTCCTTGCATAGAGTTCAATAGAGCTTATCTAGGGTTCATCCTTGGTTTAGAGATAGCTAGCCAGGTCTTCTTTAAGATCCAACTTCTGGTTTTTAATTCTCAGCTTATTAAGTGGCTTATTCTCTAGCTTAAAAGTAGTAGCTGGAAACTGTTTTAATCACTTGATCTCAAAACATCAAATCTTAGCAGTTTGCAATTCATAGGTTTAGGACAGTTGTATTTAGTTCATTTTGAGTACTTATAGCTTATTGTAGCTTCTGTTTCAGTTTGGTGCCCATTTGGGACCTTTTGGCTTATTTCAAGTGCTTATTTATAAGCACTTGCTTTGCAGTTTCATATTCTTGCACACAACCCCCTGTTTTTATATTTTTCCTAGATTCATAATATTATTTTAGACTTTTCCTAAATTTTTCATATTTTTCTAGGTCAGTTTGCTATTTTTCTTCATTTAAAACAGTTTTTAAGTCATTTTAATTAGCTTTTAATACAATTAATTCAGAAAAGTTTCAAAAAAATAAGTTTTCATTTTTCTTAAGTTAAGATAAATATAAAAAGTCAAAAAAATATTTTTCCAGATTTTTCTTAGTTAAATTTGTATTTTTAAGCAATTTAATTAGTTTTAAATAGTTTTTAATTCATAGAAAATAGAAAAATAATCAAAAAAATACAAAATTAGTTTTGAAAATTCTCTTTTGTTATTTTAGATTTTTCCAAGTCATAATTTCATTTTTCTAGCTTAATTTCATATTTTCTTGTATTTTAGGCTATTATTAAATAGTTAAAAATAGTTTTTAATTAATAATAATTAGATAAATAGTAATAAAAATAATTTTCTTTTTCTAAAAATTTTCTCTTATCATTAGGTTTGCAAAAATGTCATTTTTATATTTTTAGGATTAATATTGTTTCAGTTTCACATTTTCTTTTGTACGTCACGCAATTTATAATTTAAGTTTTATAAAAGAAAAATCAAAAACATTAGATTTTAAAAATAGTGATAGCATTTATTTAATATAATTTATCTTTTTAATTTTCTTTAATTTTCATTTAAGCCCCTGTAGTTTATATACTTTTTCTTTTAGTATAATCAATCACAATCCTTTTCCGTTCAAATCCTCTCGATCACTATTCGTTTGATTATTCTCGCACAGCTCGTTGGGACATAACGACCTGGGGAAACCCTATACTCTCCTGATCTTCATTGCATTGGTGTCTGAGCTGTTTGAAGTTTGTTACGGTTAGCCATTCACAAGTGGCTAGCTTGCGTGAGATAACTTGACGGTTTGGCATCGATCAATAGAGCATATCTTTTGAGTGCTTAGCAAGCTTCATAGTTAGGGTTTCTTGTTCTATAAAAGAAACATGCGGCTAGGGTTTTATGTACGTCTTTGATAACATTAATAGTGAATTAATATAGATCCATAGAGGATCAAGTTATTGTGTTTATCGTCTTCTTTAGTCTTGTATTTATTTTCCGCGTAAGTACAATTCTTGCAAAGGTTCTCCTTAGTTGTTTTGTGATTACACAGGACAGCTATAATCTTTCTAGGCTCATAAGATCTATCTTGGACTGTACCCAACAAGTGGTATCAGAGCCTTGTGAGAATATTTCTAAGAAGACAATCTTTTTCTTCTCAAAAACCATAACATGTGATCACCAAAACATTCTGATGCTGAGAGTGATGATCAGTCTGAGTCTTCAAACAACCGGTCCAACAACCAGTCTTCCATTCAGCAAGTGGTCACTATGTCCAACACTAATGCTAAATTCCCATACTCTTTTGTTATTTTAGATTTTTCCAAGTCAAAATTTCATTTTTCTAGCTTAATTTCATATTTTCTTGTATTTTAGGCTATTATTAAATAGTTAAAAATAGTTTTTAATTAATAATAATTAGATAAATAGTAATAAAAATAATTTTCTTTTTCTAAAAATTTTCTCTTATCATTAGGTTTGCAAAAATGTCATTTTTATATTTTTAGGATTAATATTGTTTCAGTTTCACATTTTCTTTTGTACGTCACGCAATTTATAATTTAAGTTTTATAAAAGAAAAATCAAAAACATTAGATTTTAAAAATAGTGATAGCATTTATTTAATATAATTTATCTTTTTAATTTTCTTTAATTTTCATTTAAGCCCCTGTAGTTTATATACTTTTTCTTTTAGTATAATCAATCACAATCCTTTTCCGTTCAAATCCTCTCGATCACTATTCGTTTGATTATTCTCGCACAGCTCGTTGGGACATAACGACCTGGGGAAACCCTATACTCTCCTGATCTTCATTGCATTGGTGTCTGAGCTGTTTGAAGTTTGTTACGGTTAGCCATTCACAAGTGGCTAGCTTGCGTGAGATAACTTGACGGTTTGGCATCGATCAATAGAGCATATCTTTTGAGTGCTTAGCAAGCTTCATAGTTAGGGTTTCTTGTTCTATAAAAGAAACATGCGGCTAGGGTTTTATGTACGTCTTTGATAACATTAATAGTGAATTAATATAGATCCATAGAGGATCAAGTTATTGTGTTTATCGTCTTCTTTAGTCTTGTATTTATTTTCCGCGTAAGTACAATTCTTGCAAAGGTTCTCCTTAGTTGTTTTGTGATTACACAGGACAGCTATAATCTTTCTAGGCTCATAAGATCTATCTTGGACTGTACCCAACAAGTGGTATCAGAGCCTTGTGAGAATCTTTCTAAGAAGACAATCTTTTTCTTCTCAAAAACCATAACATGTGATCACCAAAACATTCTGATGCTGAGAGTGATGATCAGTCTGAGTCTTTAAACAACCGGCCCAACAACCAGTCTTCCATTCAGCAAGTGGTCACTATGTCCAACACTAATGCTAAATTCCCATACTCTTTTGTTATTTTAGATTTTTCCAAGTCAAAATTTCATTTTTCTAGCTTAATTTCATATTTTCTTGTATTTTAGGCTATTATTAAATAGTTAAAAATAGTTTTTAATTAATAATAATTAGATAAATAGTAATAAAAATAATTTTCTTTTTCTAAAAATTTTCTCTTATCATTAGGTTTGCAAAAATGTCATTTTTATATTTTTAGGATTAATATTGTTTCAGTTTCACATTTTCTTTTGTACGTCACGCAATTTATAATTTAAGTTTTATAAAAGAAAAATCAAAAACATTAGATTTTAAAAATAGTGATAGCATTTATTTAATATAATTTATCTTTTTAATTTTCTTTAATTTTCATTTAAGCCCCTGTAGTTTATATACTTTTTCTTTTAGTATAATCAATCACAATCCTTTTCCGTTCAAATCCTCTCGATCACTATTCTTTTGATTATTCTCGCACAGCTCGTTGGGACATAACGACCTGGGGAAACCCTATACTCTCCTGATCTTCATTGCATTGGTGTCTGAGCTGTTTGAAGTTTGTTACGGTTAGCCATTCACAAGTGGCTAGCTTGCGTGAGATAACTTGACGGTTTGGCATCGATCAATAGAGCATATCTTTTGAGTGCTTAGCAAGCTTCATAGTTAGGGTTTCTTGTTCTATAAAAGAAACATGCGGCTAGGGTTTTATGTACGTCTTTGATAACATTAATAGTGAATTAATATAGATCCATAGAGGATCAAGTTATTGTGTTTATCGTCTTCTTTAGTCTTGTATTTATTTTCCGCGTAAGTACAATTCTTGCAAAGGTTCTCCTTAGTTGTTTTGTGATTACACAGGACAGCTATAATCTTTCTAGGCTCATAAGATCTATCTTGGACTGTACCCAACAATTGGTATCAGAGCCTTGTGAGAATCTTTCTAAGAAGACAATCTTTTTCTTCTAAAAAACCATAACATGTGATCACCAAAACATTCTGATGCTGAGAGTGATGATCAGTCTGAGTCTTCAACCAACCGGTCCAACAACCAGTCTTCCATTCAGCAAGTGGTCACTATGTCCAACACTAATGCTAAATTCCCATACCTTAAGAAGGATGAATATGAGATATGGGCCATGAAGATGGAAAACTATATCTCCAACATGGATGTCAACCTCTAGCAAATCATCCTTAAAGGAAACAGTAAGAAGGCTACTGGAAGAGATTCTGAAGGAAAAGTTATAATTCTTCCACCCACAACAACTGCTGAACAGATCGATGTCCAAAGGGAAACCAAGGCAAGGACTACTTTGCTACAAGCTCTTCCAGATGAGCACATGAGCGATTTCTATCATCTGGATGATGCAAGACAGATTTGGAGATGAATAAAAGCAAGGTTTGGTGGAAACGATGAGTCCAAGAAAATGAGAAAGTCCATGCTCAAACAAAGCTTTCAGGAGTTCTCTATCTCTGAAGAAGAGGGTGTCCATAAGGGCTATGACAGGTTTCAAAAGATCCTCAGCTAGCTTAATCAGTTAAAATCTAAACCTGATACTGAGGAATGTAATCTCAAGTTCCTTCTTGCTCTACCTCCTTCTTGGAATCAGGTGTCTCTAACTCTCAAGGCAAAAGGGGGCCTTGACTACATAAGCTTTGATGATCTATACAACAAGCTGAAGTCTCTTGAGCTTGATATCAAAGGTCACTCTACTTTTTCTCAAGTTCCATCACACTCTGCCTTTTGTTGGTGCTACCAGTGGAAACACAATGATAACATATGCTGATAGTCCCACTTCTTCATCAGCAGCATCCAAAACACACAAATCTTCTACAAGAAAATCAAAGTCTAATCCTGTCATAGAAGATGTGCTCTACTCATTTGTTGCTGAATTTGAAGATCAACAGCAGCTGACTTATGAAGACTTAGAACAAGTAGATAAATGGGATATGGAGGAGATGGATCTTAAGTGGCAGATGGCCATGCTTGCTGTGAAAGTCAAGAGGTTTGAAGAGGGCGATGGGAGGAAGTTTGGCTACAAAGGAAGAGAATCAGCTAGGTTTGACAGGAAGAAGATCAGATGCTTTGAATGCAACCAACTTGGTCACTTTGCCAGAGAATGTCCTAACAGGAAGGGAGGTGACAGAAGAAAATATAATGCATACAAGCTCAAGGAAGCTGAGGAGGTAAAGCCTACAGCCATGCTGTCACTGGAGAACAGAGTTGACTGGGATGATCATGTGAATGATGGTGAGGATGAAGAGCCTCAAATTGGACTGGTTGCTGACACTGCTGGAGAAATTGCAATGATGGGCATCACTTCTCAGGTACACAGTTATATATTTGGTTGCAGTACTCAATATGATGCTCTTAAGTGTGAGTTTGATGATGTTAATGATAAATATAAAGAGCTTTTTATACAAGTCCAGGCCTATAAGAAAACAGTTAAAGCTTTAGAAAAACAAAAGGCCTGGTATGATCAAAACCAAATGGCTCTTGAGGAGAAAATAAATTTTTTACAAAGAGATTTAGATAACACAACAAATAAATTAAAATTTAATAAGAAAGAATATGTAAAGGTTGTTGCTGAAAAGGAAGGTCTTAAAGCTGATTTAGATTCAGAGGTGGCTAGGCATAAATAATGGCAAGAACAGGCTAAAAACTTAGATAAATTATGGAACAACTCTATGTCTGTTAAAACAAAAATGGGATTGGGCTTCAAGGATTATATCAGTCCAGATGAGGTTTATGACCCTAAAGAATATAGTGTTTTTAATCTAGTCACAGATGAAGAAGAAGAAAAATATAGAAAACCTGTTGTATTTTTAAAACAAGGTGAAATGCATAATGTTCCTTCTTCTATTAATGGTATTGTTAAGCCACCCAATCCAGACTCTGACTCAGATGAATCACATATTTCTTATGGTCAAAAGTCTAATGACTTATCAGACACTGGCAGTGAGTCTAACACATTTGTCTCTTGTTCTTCCAGGACTTCAGAGACTCAATCTAAAGAATATGCCAACTGTGATTCAAATGAAGAGTCCTTAAAGTCTGCCTCTCCTAAGCCTTTACATGTTCCTCAAGCCCCAAGAGTTGTTGTTAAAGAATCTTTTTCAAAGACAGCTTTTTCTAGAAACATTTCTTGTTCTGTTGATTTTGTTAAAAATAATTCTGATTTTGGTTGTGGTTTGAATAATTTTGTTTGTGATAAGACTATTCCTGTTTTGAACAAGTAATTTAAGAAGAAATCATGTTTTGTTTGTGGGAGTGTTTTTCATCTTATCAAAGATTGTGATTATTATGAGAAAAAGATTAATATGTGCACTAATCAACAGAGATATAACAATGTATGGACTGATGTGTCCAACATACCTCCATTTGTTCCCAATGGAACATATATGCGGACCAGCAGAATCAATTCTGCTGGTAGATCAGTTGCTGCTGGTAACCCAGTTGTTGTTGACAGGCCATCTTCTTTTCATTGGAGAAGAAATGTTAATAGACCTTTGCACAGACCTACAAGCTCTTATTTTTAAAATGATTTTAGGCCTGTGAACACTGACTTTTTACATCAAAGGGGGGCATGGAGGGACACTGCTGTTAAGACCTCAGCAGGTTGTTCTTGGAGACCCATAAGACCATCTCATATGCAGAGGTCCAAGAATAATAGTGGATCTCATCAATCTACAGGTTTATCAAATAAGATCCACAAGGCAGGCCCAAGTCAGTGATGACTTGGGTCTCCTTGAAAACTAATGTTGTTGTATTTCTTTTTGTGTAGGATGATCCTCTTTCCACTAAAGATTTAGGTATTGTAGATAGTGGTTGTTCTAGGAGTATGACAGGGAATAGAGACAGGCTTCATGATTTTGTAGGTATTCAAGGAGGTACTGTTACCTTTGGAGGAGGAGATGGTAAAATCACAGGGAAGGGTACTATTAGAACTGCTCAACTAGACTTTGAGAATGTGTATTATGTGGAGGCATTGAGAAATTTCAATCTATTTTCTGTGTCCCAAATTTGTGACAAGAAAAACTTTGTGCTATTTACTGATACTGAATGTCTGGTTCTTTCTAAAGATTTCCAACTACCTGATGACTGTCAAGTTGTTCTGAAGGTACCAAGGAAACACAATCTTTACACATTCAATCTCAATGATGTCCAGCCTGCTGGTGATTTAGCTTGTTTGGTGGCCAAAGCATCCTTGGATGAATCTAATAAATGGCATAGAAGGATGGCTCATGTGAACTTCAAAAAAATCAACAAGCTAGCTACACTTGGATTAGTTAATGGACTGCCTTCCAAAGTCTTTACCAATGAGCACAATTGTGTGGCCTGCAACAAGGGAAAGCAACACAAGGCTTCATATAAGGCCATTACTGCTGTCAGCACTATCTATGAGCCTTTGCAGCTTCTACACATGGATCTTTTTGGTCCTACATCTATCAGAAGCATTGATCATAAATACTATTGTTTGGTGGTGACTGATGATTATAGTCGATATAGTTGGGCATTCTTTTTGGGGACTAAAGATGAAACATTCCAGCTTCTTCAAGACTTTATTGCCCTGGTGGAGAATCAGTTGAACAAGAAGGTTAAAGCATTTAGGTGTGATAATGGGACAGAGTTCAAGAATGCTAAATTGATAGATCTCTGTGCTACAAAGGGGATTAAAAGGGACTATAGCACTGCCAGGACTCCACAACAAAATGGAGTTACTGAAAGGAAAAACAGGACCCTAATTGAAGCAGCAAGATCCATGCTGGCTGATTCAAAGTTTCCTACCATGTTTTGGACTGAAGCAGTTAGCACTGCTTGTTATGTCTTGAACAGGGTCTCAATCACAAATCCTCACAAAAGGACACCTTATGAACTTTTGTCTGGCAAGATTCCTACCATTAGTCATCTTAAGCCTTTTGGTTGTCATGTCACCATCCTCAATACTAGTGATCAGTTGGGAAAGTTTGATGGGAAAGCTGATGAAGGATATGTAGTAGGCTATTCAACTCATAGTAAAGCTTACAGAGTATATAATCTCTCCACAAAGAGGGTTGAAGAGACTTTGAATCTCAGATTTATGGAGGACAAGCTCAATGTTCAAGGTGCAGGTCAAGAATGGTGCTTTGATTTGGATTATCTAACTGACCATTTGGGTTATACTCGTTATAAATCTAACATTTTTGCAGAACACCCAGAGGCTTCCACTAACATTGCAGGTTCTTCAGATCATGAGTCAGATTCAGAATCTGATGAACAAGTTATACTTGTTCCCTCTTTTCCCTCTAACCACTTTTCAGGTACCAAGAACTCAGCTGCTCATGATGTGCCTTCTAGTGATATGGGGTATGCAGAAGAACTTGTGAAGCTCCAACGCCAAGAACATGCAGCTACAGAAGATGCTGAAAAGTTTGGTTATGAATTCTCCAAGGAAACAATGGAACTTTTAAAACAGGCAACTGATGAGGCCCGCAGGAACTTTGATGCCGCTGGCAATGTCTCTATTTCCCCTGGTAATGCAATTGCTCCTGCTGATAATGGAAACGGTGCTGCTGATGTAGTTGCCGCTGAGACTCCCACCAGATTTGCCATTCCATCTGATTTAGCCAATTCACAACACTCTACCTCTGAATTGGATGGCATTCATCATCAGTCAAGAACAGGCATCTTTGACTCTTCTTCTTATGATGATGACTTTGGAGCAACACTTAATAATCTGGCTACATCTGTGGATGTTAGTCCTAATGTCACAAAGAGGATTAACACAGTTCATCCACAATCCCTTATTATTGGTGATCCTACTTCCACTGTTCAAACTAGAAGCAGGGTCAAGAAGACATCATTTGGTGAATCTGCTTTTCTCAGCTACATAAGGGTTCAACACAGGACCAATCATATAGACTATCAACATTGTCTATTTGCTTGTTTCTTATCTCAGGTTGAACCTACCAGTATTTCACAGGCACTAGGTGATGAGGATTAGGTAGCTGCTATGCAAGAGGAAATGCAACAATTTTTGAATCAAAATGTATGGGAACTTTTTGATTTGCCTCATGGTAAATATGCTATTGGAACTAAGTGGATTCTCAAATGTAAAAGGGATGCAAGGGGTATTGTGGTTCGAAACAAGGCTAGGTTGGTTGCTCAGGGTCACAGACAAGAGGAGGGTATTGATTATGATGAGGTTTTTGCTCCTGTTGCAAGAGTAGAAGCCATAAGACTTTTCTTGGCCTTTGCCTCCTACATGGGCTTTATGGTCTATCAGATGGATGTGAAGAGTGCATTTTTGTAAGGTGAGATTGAGGAAGAAGTGTATGTTACTCAGCCTAAAGGATTTGTGGACCCTCATCATCCAAATATGGTATACAAGGTAGTTAAGGCACTATATGGATTACATCAGGCACCTAGGGCATGGTATGCTAGGCTTTCTTCATTCCTACTGAAACATGGTTATAGAAGAGGTGCTATTGATAAGGCTCTCTTTATCAAGAAGAGCACCAAGGATATCATTCTTGTGCAAGTATATGTGGATGATATTATCTTTGGTTCTACCAAAGAAGCCTGGTGCAGAGAATTTGAAGATTTGATGAAAAGTGAGTTTGAGATGAGTGCCATAGGTGAGCTTACTTTCTTTTTGGGCTTACAAGTGCAGCAGAAATCAGATGGCATTTTCATTCATCAAGAGAAGTATGTGCATGATATCCTCAAGAAGTTTGATATGGAACTTGTTAGGACTACTACTACACCATATGAGGCTCCTAAGGCTAAGTCAAACAATGACCTAGATCCTGCTGTTAATGTACATCTCTACAGATCAATGATTGGGTCTCTCATGTATTTGACTGCCTCTAGGCCTGACATCATGTTTGCAGTCAGTGCTTGTTCTAGGCATCAAGTAACACCTTTGACTTCCCATTTGACTGTAGTCAAGTAGATTTTCAAGTATCTAAAGGGCCAACCAAAATTGGGTCTTTGGTATCCTAGAGAATCTCCATTTGAGTTGGAAGCTTATAGTGATAGTGACTTTGCTGGTGCTAATTTTGATCGTAAATCTACTACTGGGGGTTGTCAGTTCTTGGGAAGGACATTGATTTCTTGGCAATGCAAGAAGCAGGCCATAGTGGCTACATCTTCTACTGAAGTTGAATATGTTGCTGCTGCTAGTTGTTGTGGTCAGGTACTTTGGATTCAAAACCAATTATTGGATTATGGGTTCAATTTTATGAACACTAAAATCTTTATAGATAACCAAAGTACTATATGTATTGTCAAAAATCCTGTTTTTCATCGAAGAACTAAGCACATAGAAATTAGACACCACTTTATCAGAGATGCTAATGAAAAACACCTTATTCAAGTGGTTAAAGTTCATACAGATGAAAATGTTGCTGATTTGTTAACAAAAGCTTTTGATGGACCCAGATTTCAATATTTGATTGTCAATATCGGCATGATCAACCCCTGATTGTTGTGTTTGAGGGGAGGATTGTGCCTAAGGGGAGGATTCTGGTTTAAGGGGAGGTCTTTATGATGTATATGTCTTGTATATATCTGTATATAATTTTTGCTTTTATGTACATATCTTTTGATGTTTTGTCTATATTTGTATATATTTTGTTTGTATTCTTTGTGTTCTTCTAACCATATTGTAGATCGAGTTTCAAACACACAATCATGGGAATCAGATGTCTAAGACAAGAGAAACAAGCTTTTATTCATAAAACAAACTGCATTCTTGGATGCAGTAATACTATTACAGACACTGAACATGACAAACAAGACCAAGACACTACATCCCTTCAGACCAAAGCTTCACTCTTCATGGCCTCCTCTCTAGCCTTTGGTGTCCCCACTGTGGCATCCTGTGATGCTCTCTTCCCCTCCTATCCATCCATTCCCACACTGGGCGTGCAGCAAGACCCATCACAGTGGTTCTTTTGGTAGGATTGGATGTGGAGGGTTGGGGGTCTGGAATTGGAGCACTTGGTGGTAGCACAGCAAGAGGAGCAATTGTCATGGATCTGGTGTTGCGAGTCCTGTAGGTTGGATCATTCACCTCATCATCTGAGTCTTCATTCATATCTTTGAGCTCTGCACTAGACCTCAACCTCATTCTGAGGAGGAGGGCTGGGGCGATCTTCTTCTGAAGTTGTGTAGTAAAATGGTGATCTGGTGGGAGGCTCTCTTGAGATGTAGGTGATGCTATTGGAAGCACCAGGAGGGAAATAGTTCAACCAGTGGGGTTCACTATCTGATGATGATAGCTCAATTGGGTGATTGGGAGAATTGCTCATGGTTATGTGTTTTGGTTTTTGTGCTTAGAGTTATGAGAATTGTGTGTATGTTTCTGCTGTAAGGGGTTGGTTTTATAGGGGTTTTTGGAATCTTTGGTTAGTAAAAGATATGGTAAATATTGATGGTTGGAATTTGGATCGCTAAAAGTTCTGTATGGAGACAGTTTCGGCACTGTTATGGGTCAAATATTTGATTTGATTCTCTTCTCATTGCCACTGATATTGTATTGGATTCCTCTGATGCGCTGTGGATTCTGCGGATAGCTTTGATTTGTTACTACGGAAAAAATTTAATTGGTTTCCTCCGATTGACTGCTTGGTTTCCGCTTGTTGACTTTTCATTGCTGCTGATTTTGATATAATTGGGGATTTAATTTCGGGGTTATTTTTAGTCAAAATTGTTCAAAGATTTTGTTTCAATTTAAACGACTATTTTGGGAAACTCATTTAAATAGTCAATCAGAAGAAACCCTCACCCAAATTCCCCCTTAATTTGAATCTTGCTCATCTTCAATCTTCTCAATCAATATCCATGGCACCGCTTGAATACAAAGTGGATCATAACTAAACTGCGTTTTTGGATCACACCAAAGGGAGCGACTTGTATGACTCAATGATCGATTTTCTCTTGCGCTCCAATATCAGGTATGCTCTTACTCACTCTCCATCAATTGATTATGACTCTCTTGTCAAACAATTTTGGGCCACAGCTAAAGAGCGATCTCTCACTGGCTCTGCCAAGGAGATTGTGGCCACCATTGATGAAAGAGAGTATGTGATAACTGAGTCTCTCATTAGGACTCAGTTGCAATTTGATGATGCAGATGGTCTCTTTGAGAATAATAGAGATGAAATCATCTCTGGACTAACTAGCTTAGGGTATTCTTTTAATGGAAAAATAATTTGGTTTAAAAATAGATTTTGTCCTAAGTGGAGGTTTTTAGTCCATACCCTGCTTCAATGCCTAAGTCCCAAATCTGGTGGTTGGGATCAGTTCTCTAGTTCTATTGCAAATGCTATTATATGTTTGGCCCATGGGAGACAATATAATTTTTCAAAATATATATTTGAGGAAATGCTTAAAAATGTGAAGGATACCAAGCATAAATTTCTTATGTATCCTAGATTCTTACAAATGATATTAAGCATTGAAACCTCTGACAAAACTCCTAGGGTCATTACTAAATTAACTGCCAAGTTATTTGCTACAATGAAAACTGGTTTTACTGGAGAACATAGACCCTTACTACCAACCATGTTGCCTGGTGTCAATGTTGCTGCTAATGCCTCTGCATCAGTTGCCCCTGATGATCCACAACATCCACCTTCACCTCACCTTAATGCCCCACCTTCACCGAGACTTGTTGGTCTTGAGGAGCTAGTAATTGCCTCTACCTTATAGGACCAAACTCTTGTTGAGACTGAGGTTAATCCTACTCCTTCTAGTGATCAGCCACATAGTCCACCTAGACAACATCTTGAGGATGACACTACTTTCGGTGATGATTTTATTGTGTCTCCTCCTAGGTCCAATGACGCTCATCAAACCACATGTATTCCTGCTGGTGGAGCTGAGGATCCTACTACGCTAATGAATATGTTTAGTTTGCTCCACAGGTATGCTAAAAAGGTTGATGATTTGGAGCTCCAGCTTAAGGAAACACGGGAAGAGCTGAAGGAGACTAAAACCACTTTAGGTGGTGAAATGGTGAAGTTATTACAGAAAGTGACAGATTTGGAGGTGAGGTTGGACCAGAGGAGGACTAGATTTGTGGTGTCTGATGATGAGGAGGATCAGGGACATGAGAGGGTTAATATAGATTTGGATAAGCTTCATGTTCTAGCATATGTGTCTCTTGGAGAAACTCAACCCTCTATTGCTCCATAAGTAAAAGTGTTTCAGAGGAGACAGAGGAAAAAGAGGAGCTATCTTAGTAAGATGACTCTTCAGACTGGGTTAGTGGATGCACATGAATCATCTAGTCCTGCTGATGAGGATGTTATTACTCTTGATGATGTTACTACTGAGAGGCATGTGGAAGAAAAAGAGTCTACACATTATGCTGATAAGTCTATTCCTTCTGATTCAATAGCTGACAATGCTGCAGATGGGTTTTTGCTTGTTTCTTCAGATGATAAAGGAAAAGGTAAAATGGTTGGAGAAGAAGGAGTGGATCTTGGTGTTGATAAGGCTGAACAGGAGAGATTATTCAGACTGCATGAGATATCAATGAGTGATAGAAGAGTTGCAGAACAAGCTCATGCCACATTTAATGCAGAATTCTTAGCTGAGTCAGCTCCTGAGATCACACATGAAAGAATGAGAGAGTTAAATGCTTTGGCTATGGGATTCACATATGAGACTTGGAATCAGCTTGGTAATGATGTTTCTAGCAATCCAAGTCTTGCCCAATCTATTTTAGGAGGTGCCTTTACTTCTGATAACTATGTTAATGAGATAAGGGCTTTGGTGAATCAAAGGAAAAAGGCAGAGGCTGAAAGAAAGGCTCAAGCAAGAAAGGAAAAGCCTTTATCTCAAGCTGAACAAAGGAGACATATGAGAGAATTTGTAAAGAATATGAGCTCTGTTGTCTATCAATCAGGTTGGAGTATGGCATATGTGAAAACCTTCTCAGATGATAGGTTAGTCAAAGAGTATAACATCATTCTTTCAAGATTGGAAAAGGATGGTCTCAATCCTTATACTAAGGTGAAGCACTTTCATTCTCTTTTGGAAGGACCAGATCCTAAGAGATTGAAGACTACAGATGCCTTTGAGGCTGCACTCATTCCCTCTGAGACTATGTCAGATGCTATGCCTTCAACAATTTCAGTTTCTATTACACCTCATGAGGAGGAGGATTCTTCAATTGATAGAACAAAGAATGTGACTAAGGCTATAGATGTTGATCTTCATGCTCCTGAGAGTTCTTTTCTAAAGGAATTTGAGGAAAATGATTCAGATGAGGAGTTGGTTGAATGGTCTCCATGGGTGAACTGGAAACTCACTCCTACAGGTCTCAGTGGTTTGAGAGATTGTAATTCAGTTTATCGCAAGGATGAGACTGTTAGGCATTTTACTTTTCTCTCTGAGGTTCTCAATTTTCTAGATAGACAGGATCTGTTTACTCTTTATGGTATGGTAACGCAACACTTTGAATCTCATCCTGCACAAGGGGCTGGTTTGGTTTTGTTAGGTGATCTTCAAGTTATATTTGATTCTAACCATCAAGAAGGTGCTGGTTTTAAGGTTTGGGAAAGTCAATCTGAGTGGAAGGTTTTTAGTTGGATTTTTTATCCACTCTCTAGTGTTCATGTGGTGCATACTTGGTCTGGGGTCTATCTTTATATGTTTTCAGATCATGATTATCCATTGTCTGCATCCTTGTTGGAACAAATGTTGCAGACGAAGTTGACATTCTCTAGTGCTCCAGTTGCAAATGATCAGACTCATGCAGAACAGCTAATTACCAGGTTGAAGAATAAGCTTCTTGCTGATTCTGTTGATTCTTCAAATTCATGAGTGGTATGATGCTAATTTTATATTTATTCTTTTTGTTTATATTTAGTTTCTTATTTTTTCTTTTTGTGTTTAAAAAAAAAAGAAAAAAAAAAAAAAAAAACTTGTATATATCTTGTTTGTTTTCTAAATTTTTGAGGATCATGTTGTACATTTGGGTTACATATGGTTTTAACTCACCATGTCTTTTGGGACTAAGGGTTAACTTACTATGGGGTTACAGCTCTGGTAAGTATTCTCAAATCTGTTGATAGCTGCTGATTTGCTAAAAATCAGAGGGTTATCAATGTACCCTGGTCTCACACATCAAACATTGGCTACTCCATGAGCAAACGGCTCTGGTAAAGAGATGTCAAATCCGTTGGATGGTTGACAACTTGCCAATAAGTTGTATGGTACTCAACTCACCATGTTCTCATAGATTAAGAGTTGGCTAGCCCACAAGTTCATGGCTTATGGTAAAGGCTGTAGAAGACCATGACTAGTCCTGAGTTAAACGGCTCCAGGTAAAGACAACTCAAATCCGTTGATGGCTGTGATGGTTTGCCAAAAACCATTAGGGTATTCCAACACACCATTGATTCACGTTCTAAGTGTTGGATTGGTTCTTGGTTCACCAGGGTGATGATATGATTCCACTCAAGAACCAGCTAGCCCAAGAGTGAGTAGCTACTTGGTAAAGGCTTATCAAATCTACTCTGGTTGCTGCTGCTGCTGGTTCCTGATACTTCTCTAGGAGTTGTTGATGGGATCTTGGACTTCATTGCTGCTCTGGTGGTTCTAGGTGTTCTGCTGGTGTTTACTTATGGTTTCAGTTATTGCTTGACTCAATCCTCTTGTTTGCTAAAGATCTATCTGGAAACTTGAAGTTAACGAAGTCAAATTCAAGTTTAGGGGAGGATTGTTAGGAATTATGTAAACAGTTGGTTCCCGCTGATAGGGTTCCTACTGATAGTTATTTTATTTCTGCTGATAGTAAGATTTCTGCTGATAGTGCAGTTTCCTATGATAGTTAATATGTTTCTACGGATATGTAGTTTCCGTTTTCTTAGTTTATTAGTTGTGATATGCTTGAGTTAAAATAGGAATAGATAGAGCATATCTTCTGAGTGCTTAGCAAGCTGCATAGTTAGGGTTTCTTGTTCTATAAAAGAAACATGCGGCTAGGGTTTTATGTACGTCTTTGATAACATTAATAGTGAATTAATATAGATCCATAGAGGATCAAGTTATTGTGTTTATCGTCTTCTTTAGTCTTGTATTTATTTTCCGCGTAAGTACAATTCTTGCAAAGGTTCTCCTTAGTTGTTTTGTGATTACACAGGACAACTATAATCTTTCTAGGCTCATAAGATCTATCTAGGACTATACCCAACATATATATATATACATAAAAGGTAAAATTAAAATAAGAAGACAAATATTTGTTAAAGGAATAAAAATAATTTTTTTTAAAAGTTTTCAAAAAATTCTTAAAAAAATCACAAGATCGGGTATGTTGGTGCATAAAACTTTTGTGAAATAAGTTTTTCTAATTTTGGGTTTTTATACATTTTTTTAATGCACGAAAAACAAAATTTGGCGCGCAAAAAAATTTTGATGCACAAAATTTTCAACTTGTTTTAATTAGATGCGCAATGTTATTTTGATGAAAATGTCAAAAGAAGTTGATGCACAAAAAAGCGATTTATTGCACGAACGTATTTTTTCATATATTTTTTTTCGGAAAAAGTATCCACTTTTAGAAAAACTTCCTTCACAACTTTTTCATGCACCAACATACCCGATCTTGTGGAATTATTTTGGAATTTTTCGAGAATTTTAAAAAAAAAATCTTTTTATCTTTTATAGATATTTGTCTTTTTATTTGATTTTTACCATATATATATATATAAGTGTATATATATATATACTACCTCCGTCCCATATTAAATGTACAGTTTTGGCTTTTGAAGTCTTTCATTTTCAACTTTGATCTTAAATATTTTTGTTTGTGTTATATAGTATTTGATCAAAATTATACCAAATAGAAGTACGTTTAAAACTCAATACATCAATATATTTTGCATTAACTATTGTTTATCACAAACAAAATTAATTAAGGTCAAAGTTGTACAAAAATAACTTTGAAAAATTAAAGTGGACATTTAATATGGGACGGAGGGAGTATATAGGGAAGGGATCCGGTGCGGATTGGATTTTAAGTAGGGATGATGCGGATAATATCATAGTCGCCTTTTTTTATGAAAAATTAAAAAAGAATCATTTTCATGGTTAAAAGGTATTATTATATTATGATTTTTTTTAATATCATTGTAACTATCATACATTTTTTTTGAATTTTCTTAATATCACCGTAAGTTTCTTTAAATATCGCAATAAAAAAAACAATGAAATTAAGTATTTTACTAATATCAAAGTAACTTTTTCAATAAAATTGTTAATATCTCAACTTCTTTTTACATGTAAAACAACTTTTTTTTTTTTTTTTTTTTTTTTTTTTTTATTAGTATCATAGTAACTATCATGTGTTTTTAATATCACAGTTCATTTTTATATGTAAAAAAACTTAATATCACGGTAGGTCTCATAATATCGTTAATATCATAGTAGGTCTCATAATCAAAAAACAAAAAATTGCTCAGAAAAATCTGGAAAAAAATGAAAGAAGATAGCGATAGTAAGGATCACTCAAAAGGAAAATGTTGGAAACGCTCCTAAACTATATTTACAAGTGTTAGTCATTCATATGTAATAGGTTGCTTTAATATGGCTTTTATGTTAGTAATTAAGGCATGTCTTATGTAGAAAGCCCATGCTAAGGCCCAAAAGGCCAAGGAAGGGACTAGGTGTGTTGCCCTAGCTCCCTTCCCCTATAAATACTTGTTTACTTCTCATTTGAGAAGTGTTGTTCACCTCATTAATCCTACGCATAACCTTTCTATATTATTGTGTGATTTGTGTGTTCAACCTTATATCTTAACCTCATTTCTATCATCTACATGTCTGTGTTAACTTATGGTGACCTAACAGTGGTATCAATCGCCATCTAGTTGGGTGAAACCTTTTGTTTTTGAAGTTATTACTCGTAGGCGTAAGGTTTCTCGTTTTCCACTTTTATCACGCTTAAAACTTTGATTTTCACACTTGTAAACTCAAGATTCTTATGGGTTAAGGTTTATTTAGTGTTAAAGTTTCTGTTTTTTTTCAAAAAGTTACAAACTTTACGTGTTTAGATTAGTTTTTTAACTTGGTTTTGGGCCGTGTACTTGTTTTACGCGTAAGGTTATATTTCACTTTGGATCATCAAGTTCCAAACTTTCTTGTTATTTTGGTGTTTTTGAAGCTGTTTTATCCTTAAAATCAAGTTTCCAAAACGTTTAGTGCATAAAAATCAAGCTTGGTAAAATTCTGTACTTTTTACGGCTAACAAAACCCTAGTTTCCTACGCCTAAGCTTCTACGCCTAAGTCTCAGTTACGCCTAACAGTCTACGCGTAAGGAATTTCTTCAACGATCTTCAAAGTTGTTGGTTAACTCAGTGTTGTCTTGCTTGGATAAGCCTGAAAACACTTTGACTTGTGGATATCTTTTACACTTGGATAAGTGTAAAGGATTTTTGGGTAAAACCCTAAGTTTACACATAAGCTTAAACTCTTACGAGTAAACACTTTACGCCTAAGCTTGCTTACGCCTAAGGTTCTTACTTCTAAGCATTTAGTTTATGCCTAAGCTTACGTTTAACCTAAAGCGTACGTGTAAGAAGGATTTACGCCTAAGCGCTCTTGTTTACGCGTAAGTGGAAGTTACGCGTAAGAGCATCAGTTTACGCCTAAGTTTTGTTTACGCCTAAGTGTACTTCAACAAAAACATCAAGTTTCATTCGACTACAAAGATCCATCATCAACACAAGTTTCAAGATGTGTAAAATCCAAGATCCGGACTCATCTAGGGTATCAATAACATTGAATAAACACAGCGGAAATGATAAGAAGATCAATGTTACTAATAAGGTTTTCTTTATTGAATTGAAATAAAAACTACTACAACTACTATTACTACTAAACGCTTTATGCGTTAATTAGACTCTCATTGGAGATGTCTACTATGAAATGAATGAAAAGGATGAAAATAAACTAGATGCCTACCCTCTTTATATAGTAGAGGGAGGCTACAAAAACCCGAATTGTAGCTTACTAACAAAGCTACCTAATAATTATAAAATAAACCCTCATCGTTTCTTCTTTTTTCATTCTTGCTCGTGGTTTTGTAATCTTCAACTCAGCAATTCCCAACAATCTTCCCCTAAACTGGAATTTGACTAGGTTAAGTTCCAGTTTCTTGATAGTACAAAACAACCTGTATGAAGAAACAATGCTAAAACATGCCATCACAAATAATCCGCTGCACAACTACTAATCTTCTTCCCCTTGTTGCTAAAAGGGGTCTTGTGCAACTTGTAGACGCTTCCCCTCAAGTGATGCATGTAGATGGTAAGTAATAAGCTTCCCCTTAAAATATACTAACCATATATATATATATATATATATATATATATATATATATATATATATATATATATATATATATATATATATATATTTTATCACTAAGAAAAAGAAATAATACGATTTATTTATTTATTTATTTTTAACTAAACAAAAGAAATAAAGAGTAGCAGCAGAAAAATCATATCAGTAGCAGAATCAAAATAGCGTACCACCAGTAGGAATGGAGAACCAGTAGAAACACCAATGTATGCATCTTATATCTTGTACTATCCACGTGACTCCTAACTCAGATGATGCACTAGAAAATGTGAGCATTAAGCACCTTTTCTATAGATCTCGCCCCTTCACTAACACTGAGCACTACAACGTAACTCCTTAAAGTGATAGCAAATGCGAGCATTAAGTACTTTTTTGTAGATCTCACCCCTTCACTAGAATCATCAAGTCTTTGTCACATCATTAACGTACAAACAAGTTATCTCAAAAGTGCCTGACTCACTTTGAGATATGATAAGACACGCACCTGATCAACCAGTAGGAACTCCAAAACAACTAGTAGAAACCGATCAGCAGTAACAATCAGCAGGAAATGATCAGCAGAAACCAATACCTTCAGCAGAAACCGGTCAGTAGAAACGAATCAAAATATGCAGCCAGTAGGAACACCAAATCAAGCCGAAAATATGTTAATTACTAGGGTTCATCGTTGAATTAAAAATTCAACTCACCAAGACTAGTAAAACATTAAAAGACCAACTGTCAAGACCGAAATTAACATATACAACAACCGATCATGAACCGTATAAATGTTATCCGACCAGAATTGAGTTCCCACGCTGCCGGTAGCAACAAACGTAGTTCCAAGCATACCCACGCTAACGATCAGCAGGAATGAAATGAAACCAGCAGGAATGGCCCCATGTGATCAGAAGCCAATCATCAAGTACCATTCATGATGTATCGTGATCAACGTCCCAAATATTCCAAGATAATATCAAAAACAAATGAGTGGGGACCATGATGGATCAGTAGACGCTTACATGAGATCCAATATACCTGACATAAGATCAGTAGGGCCCTCGTGATGCGTACAAGACAATACAAATTGTTGGATCAGCGTAACATCCGTGCTCCGCACCATAGCGAATCCAAACAATTGAAGCGAGAGTAGAAAAGTCCCACGTGTGAAGTAAAAAAAATAACGCTTGGCAATAGTGAAACCCCACGTGAAAGCCACCGATCAAAAGAGTATCCCCCACGTGACCATCAGCAGAAAAAACAATATCAGTGGGAATCGACACATACTGCTGACCAATCAATAACCACACGTGTGACCCTGACGCACGATCATGTATTTTCTCAATGAAGAGCAGCATTCATATATCAAGAGCAGTATTCAACGAAACTTGTATGCATCTCGTGATTATATTTAATTGTGGGACCAACAGTAAATTATACCACCAATTACCATCACGTGATCTTCCCAATTAGACAAGTAGAAACAAGAAAAACCATCAGTATCACAAATGGGTCCCTCGACAAATGTTAAAAACCACAGATCAAATGAAGCGTAGGACCAATGTGAGAATACAATATTACATGGGATAACATCACGTGATCAGCATCACACATATTATTAGCCAATAAAAATATCCTAGCCCCATGTACTGACCAATAAGACTTCATGCGCCGACCAATTCAATTTTAATATCAATCAGTAAAAATAAAGCATACCATGAATCTCATAAGCCTTTAACCTGCATCTCGCCACTAAAACCTTCCTGCTGCCTCCTTTCTTTTCAAATCTGCTGCTATAGAAGAATTAAGATATAAACCCTAATTAGAGAAAAACCATATAAACCCTAGATTGAGAGCCACGAGGCTTTGATACCAATTTTAAAATCCAAGATCCGGACTCATCTAGGGTATCAATAACATTGAATAAATACAGCGGAAATGATAAGAAGATCAATGTTACTAATAAGGTTTTCTTTATTGAATTGAAATAAAAACTACTACAACTACTATTACTACTAAACGCTCTATGCGTTAATTAGACTCTCATTGGAGATGTCTACTATGAAATGAATGAAAAGGATGAAAATAAACTAGATGCCTACCCTCTTTATATAGTAGAGGGAGGCTACAAAAACCCTAATTGTAGCTTACTAACAAAGCTACCTAATAATTATAAAATAAACCCTCATTGTTTCTTCTTTCTTCATTCTTGCTCGTGGTTTTGTAATCTTTAACTCAGCAATTCCCAACAAGATGTCTCAACCACCATACTCTAACTACTTTCCTCATGAGTATCCTCAACAACAATTTCAACAACCATGATTAGTTTACTTTCCTCAAAGTGCACAACCTCTTCCACCACAAATCCCTTAACCAAACCCTCATCAACAATATCAGCATGCTATTTCTTGTATTTCCATTAGGGAAATTGTTAGACTGTGACGGTTTTCATGTAAAACAATATGAGATATGGTTTATAAGATAATTTCTAGAGACTATTGTATAATTTACAATGTTTGCAAAGTAAATTAGACCATTGTGTAACTCACAATGTTTGAGAAGTAGTTGAGACCATTGTGCAACTCACAATGTCTGAGAAATAGTTGAGACCATTGTGTAACTCACAATGTCTAGGAAATAATAGAGACCATTGTGCAACTCACAATGTCTGAGAAATAGTTGAGACCATTGTGTATCTCACAATGTCTAGGAAATAATAGAGACCATTGTATCTCACAATGTTTGGGAAGTAGGAAAGACCATTGTAATCAGTTACAATGTCTTGGATAAAGTTTCGTAATCCTAAAATGCACAAGTAAATACATGATTTGGAAAAATATGATTGTGTCGTAATGCCTTAGAATAGGCATATGGAGATATGTTTAGTACATCATTTATGATTGAAATTATGTTAAGTGTATATATATATCAATATACTAATATGTCTGTATAGCTTAAAATGCTTAAAAGTCACATAATCGTCTTGAGGATGAAAAGCACGGAGAACGGAAGGCAATAAAATATTTTTGTTTGTAAAAGTAGTTATAGTTTAGGTCACAATTAGACCCGTTTCTCTATAATTAAGGCTCTAATACCAATCTGTAACACCCCCAATTTCGTGATACGCAGCGGAATTCAAACTGGGTGTTACTTCATGGCACAACAGTCATAACAATGGAAAACGAACTCTAATGG
Organism: Chrysanthemum seticuspe; assembly: GCA_019973895.1. Lineage (NCBI taxonomy): Eukaryota > Viridiplantae > Streptophyta > Magnoliopsida > Asterales > Asteraceae > Chrysanthemum > Chrysanthemum seticuspe. The sequence continues at coordinate 277,785,421 of BPTQ01000006.1, read as the reverse complement.
AGTCGTTTTAAAAGATTTATCATTCGATTTATATAAATATCAGAGTTTACAAAAAGGAGGTCCCAAATGGTTCCAAGTTTACAAAATACATTAAATGGGTTTTCGAATGATAATAAAATTTATAGCCTTATTGAGTATCCGTGCTCCTCCGTGCCAGCTTCCAACATTATGGACCTGAAATACATGCTTAAAACTGTCAACACAAAGGTTGAGTGAAATTCATAGAGTTTAGGAAATCAGTTGAACAAAATATTCGTAACGTGAGGTAATTAGTCTCACATTCATAGTATAGAAAACAAAATAGATATTATTACACTAAGCTCATGACACCTAAACGTTAACAGATATAATAGTAATAGTTGCCCTAATAGGTAATTTGCCAATAAACCTATGGATCTTCAAATATAGTGCATTTGTTTACCGGACTTGGTCAAACAAACGGGAATTGTCAATCCCAATAGCTATCCACATTATTCGCGTTCACCCGCAAGTGATTAATGGTTCATGATAATAGGGACTTTGGCAATAGTATACTTAGTGCAACTAATACATTCAAGTATAATTTCAAAGCAATGTGTTCGATTTAAAATAAAGCATGTATTTCCCCCAAGGGTTTGTAAAACAATTAAGTAATAGAAAGTGGGGCTATGAACTCACCTAGAGTTTAATGAAGTTAAGTAATTTAACGAATGTGATGGATAATTCGGGAAACTTCTACGTGCAACCTAAAAATGGAATGTTGTGACTTAGGTTTGGAATAATGTTTTAGGAAAATATAAACCATCCTATATATGTCTCTATGTTGATCATGATGTAGTCATTTATAGTTTGATGTTTATAGTAACATTTTTAATATGTGAAAATGTATTTAGTTTATAGATATCGTACTACCGTTCGGGCCATCATAATTCAGAGGTCATGGAGTAAACGTTCGAAAAGCTAGGACACTTTAAATCGTAAATCCAGCAAATTCGTCGATACGTTTTACCCAAATGAAACCCCTCACATGAAGCTCCCTACTATTGTAGCACTTTAGTAGATAAAATATATAATTTGAGTGGAGATTATTATATTATAAAGTTTTATTATGTCTTTAGCAAACATTTAGTTTTTTTTACAATTTCTCAAAGTTTACAAGTGGTCATAACTTATTTAATATAGTCAATAATGAAATTTTAGTAACAATTCAATATGTAACTAGTTATAAAAATGACATGGTTTTTATATTTTTAACTTGTAAAAATCCAATTTTGCCGATAAAAACTGTTTTACAAATATTAGGCAGTTAATGATATCATTTGGTATTTTCAGGCCGAGTTTTCGTGCGTTAGACGTAAAACATCGTTCCGAAAAACTTTCATGCTTTAAGTTTTTGATGATTCAGACCAAAAGTACCACTTTTTGGAAAACAGATTCAGCAGTAATGAAAATGGTCATTTCTAGGGTTTTCTAACTTCTTTTTACCATAACTTTTGACTCGTTTGTCTGTTTTGGGTGATTCAAGTTGCTATGTTTACCTTTTTATTTTGTCTACAGTAGTATGTAAGTTACCAAGTCCATATATAGCTATTTCAAATGGTCTCAAATATGTAGAATACAAAATAGTTTACTAGTTTGTTAATTTTATGACAATATGTGAATTAAAACATATGTTTGAGTGTATGTACATCATGAATCAACATAGTAACCATATATAAAGCATGTATTTAACAAGATTAGTAATAATAAACATGGGATAATGGAGTGGTGGTGGAGATAAGTTGCTTACAACCTTTGGATTTCAAAAGAAAGGAGTAACTAGTAAGGATAGGACTTTGATTGATCAAGCTTTCCAAACCTTGGTACCCTTCTACACTTCTTGTAATAATGAAGGATTGGTGATGAAGCCTTAAGTGACTTGAGTGCATTTAAACTCAAGAAGATTGATGCAGGTTTTACTGACCAGGTTTTAATATTTATAAAGTCTAGTTATACCTATGGTCTACCCTAATGCACTAACGGGCAGTGTACCCGGTCGTGTGTAGTGTAGTAATCGGTAAAGCCAAGGTCGTCCCAAGAGCTATGTGTGTTGGATTATTACTAAGTCTAGGTGTCACAGATTAATAATGGTTTCGATAGGGATTTAATTAATTAAACTACTAAAACAAAATAAAGCAAAATAAAAGCAGATAAATGATAAAGGGAAATCAATAGAGGAGAGTGGTGCTAACCTAGTTAATCCTCCTAGCTAGTTATGTCTACGTCTACTTACTTCCAATTACTTCAGGTGGGGTCAAAGTCGAGAGGACAGCATTTGGTCAATACACAAACCTATTAGCAAAGATGCCACCACAGGAGAAGTCAGGTGTCCCCTCATAAGTCTTGTTGTTCCTGGTCCCCTAAGCCAAGTCATTAAGTACCGCTACATGCTAGATTTATAATAGTGAATGCCCGGCCGTTAGGAACTGATGCAGGTTTTACTGACCAGGTCTTAATATTTATAGTGTCTCGCTATACCTATGGTCTACCCTAATGCACTAACGGGCAGTGTACCCGGTCGCGTGTAGTGTAGTAAATGGTAAAGCCGAGTTCGTCCCAAGAGCTATGTGTGTTGGATTATTACTAAGTCTAATTGTCTCAAAATAATAATGGTTCCAATAGGGATTTAATTAATTAAACTACTAATGCAGAATAAAATAAAAGCAGATAAATGATAAAGGGAAATCAATAGAGGAATAGTGGTGCTAACCAAGTCAACCCTCCTAGCTAGTTATGTCTACGTCTACCTACTTCCAATTACTTCAGGTGGGGTCAAATTCGAGAGGACAACATTTGGTCAATTCGCCCTAACCTATCAGCAAAGATGCCACCACAGGAGAAATCAGGCGCACCGTCATAAGTCCTGTTGTTCCTGGTCCCCTAAGCCAAGTCATTAAGTACCGCTACATGCTAGATTCAAAATAGTGAGTGCCCGGCCGTTAGGAACTTAGACACTACACCCCCCAATTCTTAAGTTCATCCAAACGATAGGTGATCAGTTGGTCAAATCGCACAAGTAGAAAGGGTCGTCAGTTGGTCATATCTTACCCTTCCCGTCTCAGTCCGCTCACCTAGGGTCAGTTGGTCATATCTCCTAGGTAACTGGCCTCTACCGCCATTCAAAACTACCGAATCAAGGGTGACTACCAAAGAACTATGCATGCATACACTCAGAAATAATTGTACGGAAGTAAAAGTAAACACAAACAAAACAATTAAGGAATCATAACTAGGCTAGCACCAAAGGGTGCTTAGCAGCTCATATTAATCATGCAAATCAATTCAATATTCAAAGGTACGAAATACATGAATTGAAAGTAAAAGAAATATAAAACGCTAAAGCTTATCGTAATAGAGTGACTTCTCCCTTGGAAACAGCTCAGTATGCTCCCCTAGACCTGCCTTGAGCTTTTTCCCACATTCTCAGAGTGTCGTGTGTGGAATGGGATGCTTCGAAATACTGGAATTCGTGGGGTATTTATAGGCCAGGTCTGGGTTACGGCTTCACCAATATAGGAGTTACGCCGTAACCTTCTATTTCTTCGTAAATGCACTAGATCTGCTAGTTACGCCGTAACCTTACTAGTGGTTACACTGTAGTCTTCAATAAACTCGGTTACGTCGTAAGTGATGCAGTAGTTACGGCGTAAGTATCAGCGGCGTGGAACCTCTTTTGACCTAATGGAGTTACGTCGTAAACTTTGGGAAGAGTTACGCCTTAACCTCTTGATAAGTTGGTATTCTGGGTCACGCAATAGTTACGGCGTAATGTGAGAGAGGAGTTACGCCGTAACTTCTTCAAAATAGGCATATTGTGATAAATCTTTAGTAATGTTTCCATTTCCGCGTCTCTTTAGCTCCAATGCTCGTAATTTACCTGAAAGTGGAAAACAATGGAAAACAAGCGTAAATCCATATAAATGATATAAATAACGAGCAATATCGGGGGAAAATGACACTTAATGTTCAGGACTATTTGATGTTATCAAATATCCCCCCACTTAAACTCTACTTGCCCTCAAGTAGACCTTGTTAGATAGATTCCTAAAAAGATATCTCCCAAAACCTGGAAAATATGAGTTTACAAATCCCTTATGCTAGAATAAAACAAAGCCGAACACCTCACGAAAGGGGAACAAACACTCAAATCTCTCAACTATTCTAAGTGTCAATTTCGGGGTGATCACTCAATCGCACAGTCATAGCATGTATTCTATCATAAGCTTGGCGGTTACACAAATCTCCACCACTATAGTTAAGGGCTAAACAATTCTCGAAGGCAATATGGGTAGACACGATAAAGGTTAAGGGGTGACTCGCCATTACTAACATGTCACGGCGAAGTGGAAAAAATCAATGATACATGACCAAATCCATGGCCAAGACACCAAAGATTGCTCGCTACATCACCTAGACACGCTTCATGACTAAAGGGTAGGATAAGACATGGGATATATAATTGGTGTAAAATGAAAAACAAGCAGGTAGTCTAAATCGATAACCAAGTCATCACCAATTACCGTCCGCCCAAAGTTCAAGCTTAGAAGTCTAGAGACCGGATCATGAAATGCAAGGTAGATGTGTTATTAGAGGACGTCGTGATGGGCACACTACCTTTTCTTCTTCTGTTGGCAAACCTACCAACTCCAATCTTCAAATGTGACCGAGGTGGCCTCCTCGATACTAATCAATAAAGCTCATACTATAGTGCTTATAACATCGCACTTTACAATAACTCAATCAACTTTTTTTTTAATCAACATAACATAATAACATAACATCCCCCCACTTGAGATGAACAATGGGAATTCGGGGGGTCTTCAATGATCTTCATAAATGTTGTCGATGAAAGCGTGATTTCCAAACCTTTCTGCTCGAACCTTGAACTTAGGCAAATGATGACTTCCCAATCACAAATAAAGACTACAGGGTAGGCTAAGGTGTAGAGGTGTAACGAAACAATATATTGGGTTGGCAAAATGAAAGGAATGGCTCAGAAGGGTTTATCTAGGGGTATCTTGCACTAAAGGTGAGTGCAACAAAAGGGTTTCACATGGGGGTCGAGAAGTTGAGGTGACTAATCGATAGACTCACAATGGTAGGATGTTTGGGTGATAATCCTATAATATTGCCTTCTAAAACTGAAAAGTCCAAATACAGCGAGCTAACTCAACATACCTCGTCTATGGTCTCGAAATGATGCAAAGGCCAAGTTCTAAAGTTTACAAGCTACCGACACACTCATAATTTGGTGGATTTGGGGTAAATAATTGGAAACGGATAAGGCTAATCTCACCATGTAATGTCAAGGGTTGTATGTGCTCGGCTAAGGTCTAATCTAGTTAGGTTCGGAAAAACATGTCAAAATTTTAAAAATGGCATAATTTTTCAAAATAAACTAGAAAAATGAGGGAGAAATAAAGTTCAAGAGATAATTCTACTCCCGTCCCCCCACTTGAATTGTACAAAGTCCCTTTTGTACTAGGCATTAAAATAAAGGTGAAGAGAAAGGTAGAATTAGAGCGAGAACTTCCCTGAAATTTGCTCCAAAAAGAAGAAGGCCCACGAAAAAGAACCGTGCCTTCGTTTAAGCGTCATGAACAAACTTCAATCCCTGAAATCACAATACCGACAAGCATAATTCTAAAAAGAAAAAATAAAATGAAAAACAAACCTAACTCACTTTCGTAGGAATCACGGTTGCATTTAGCGAATGCAACGAGCCTTTTAAACCACTTGGTGTCCCAAGTGGATGAGTGAAGTCTCGTGAGGGTTTACAGGGAACACACCCACAAAGTTCATTTAAAAACTAATACAAGGTTATTGTATTTAAAAATTAAAGAATTAAAGCAGAGGAAAGTTACGTCGTAACTACTATGGGGAGTTACGCTGTAACTGGCAAAACCTGGTATGAGCTGTCAAGCGAGTAGTTACGGCGTAACCACTGAGATGTTATTACGCCGTAATTGGTAATGCGTCAAGAATTTTGCTGCTAAAATGTTGGTTATGGCGTAATCACCAAGATGAGTTACGCCGTAACTCTGTTCAGATCAGCAACTGCAGCAGCAATTAGTTCCTCGTTTCCTGCAAAAGTGGTTAGAAAACACAAAACCCAACAGAAAGGAAAAAACAAAAGAAAGGGATAATTCGGGTTGTCTCCCGAAAGAGCACTTTTCTTTATTAACAAGTCTTTAAGTTAGACTCAGAGCCGCGGGGTTACTATGGGGGCCTTTGGGCTTGCCCCACTTCTTCATTATCATTCATCAAATTATGTCTCATCCATGCAACATTCGAGGCAGTTCGGAGGTATTCAATGGTTTCGATTTTTCGGACTTTACAAAATTTCTCTTCCGGTCCCAGGTGGTAGCAAGTAAATTCATATTTTTTGACAATAATTGGAGGTGGTCTTTTGTAGGGAATCCCCAGGAGTTTGCACCTCCATTGTTCGTAAGCTTCTTCATCGGGATCAGTGAATTCCTCATTTCCTTGCAATTCAAGGTAATCTAGGATCCCTTCAATATCATCGTCATCACAAGCTGTGTCCTTGAACCATTATTCATCGAGCAAATTCTCCACTAGAACGCGCTTGCATTCTTCTTTATCATTACAAACCAACTCTTTGTCATTGTCAACTGTTATTTCACTCGTGTTGTTGAGACTTTTTTCGTTTGAATTTTCTCGATTCATGTATTCCTTCCAAATCTTCTCTTTGGTTAATGTGTCCACATGTCCATACTTAATTTTCACCCAACTATTGAATCCTATGTTGTCCAGCCAAGGCAAACTCGTTTTCTCTTCATCATTGGTCAAGGACCAAAAGAATTCATCTTTTCCTATTCTTCCAGAGCTGCTTCCCCCGTTACACATGTCATCATACGGGTTGCATGACGCCCAGAAAATTTTCCCAGGAGATTTTACTCTTTCACACCAGTGACTGCGTAATTTCTTGTTGTCAGTTTCACTTAAATGCTTATCCGTGCAGTTTATATCATCATTAGCTTCTTCCTTTTTCTGAATGTGCTCTTCGTAGTCAATCTTTAGCTTCTTAAGAAGATTTGGATCGATCTTGGCATCCCCAAATTGAATTGCGTACCAATCTTTAAGGCTAAATCACCGAATTTTATACAATGTCCTTCACGCTCATGAGGGCATGTCCATTCTTCCTTTCTTTCATTGTCTCCGCCATTACAATACTCGTGGAAGGGGCTGCATGTAGGCCATGCTCTTGTGGTCTCCTCCTCGGTAATGATGACAGGAGCACACCAGTGAGTTATAAGTGGCTCTTCTTCATCTTCAAGGGAGAGTTTTTCGAGTCATTCATCATCAGTGTAAGCAGTCCACAAAAACTTGTTATTCTTGATTCTCTTTTTGTCAGTACCTCCATCACAAGTTTTGTTTCTAGGATCACATGAAGCCCATAGGTCAAACGAGTCCCCCTTAGTTACTGGTATGGCCTTGCACCAGTGATATCTTTTTTTTTATGGTGATAAAGGAAATAGGTTAATATCGTGGGACCAATCACCAGTATTCTGAGTCTCTGATTCACCTATATCAAGGAAGCTGTCTGCCCATGTATCCCAGCTACGCCGTAACTGAGATTCTTGGTTACGGCGTAATTCGTTAGAGTGGATTTCCTCAGTATTCTTCACAACCCCGTTGTCGCTGTCAAACACATAGTTACGCCGTAACTCATTAGGCATGTTACGGCGTAACTCAGATCTGTCGACGAAATCCTCCCCTAAATCCGTATTATTGACCTGAACCTTCGAGTTATCGTCAGAAAAAATCACCTTACATTCCATAGCTGGTTTAGATCCTTCAGGTTTATCGTTATTCCTTCTTACTTTTTCACTGAGCTTCATCACCATGGATTCTAGGTTTTTCAGAGTTGAGTCGTGCTTGGAAAGGTTTTTGTCAGTGTTTTCCTGGAATTCCTTCAACCACTCATCTTGTTCCTTTTGTCTTTGGGCTGAATTTTCCAGGAACTTATTAATTGTTTCTTCAAGACTGTGCTTTCTTTCTCCATAAGGCCTACGGTTGTAATTTCCACGATAACCATTACTATTTCGATTATCTCCGTAAAATGGTCGATTTTCTCCATACTTAGCTTGTTCAATATTCTCTTCGTCTACAAGAGGACAATTTTTCGTAAGATGTCCTCCTCCACAGATTTCACAACCTACTTGGATGGCATGAACGGTTTCTCTGACTTTCAGCATATCTCGACTGAGATTTTCAATTTTACTAGCTATTGCTGCAATTCCGTCAAAACTTCCGCCTTGGTTTCTTTTGCTCCCACCGTCGTGCCATTTTTTAGAGTGGTCCGCCATTTTTTGAATGGCTTCAATTGTAGTGGTAGGAGTCATATTCGGGATAGGTCCTTGATAGTCCAGCATTTGCCTTGTAGTTACGTTTATTCCTTTGTAGAAAATATTGACCTTCTGCTGGTTATTCAGATCATTGGTAGGACACTAATATAGAAGATCGTTGTATCTATCCCAAGCTTGATACAGAGTTTCGTCATCTTCTTGTTTGAAATTATGGATCTCCAAAAGCTGGTTAGAAATCTTCGATGGCGGGCAATATCATTGAATAAAGTGTTTCTTTAGAAGCGCCCAAGTATTAACTGCCCCGGCGGGCAATCTTTCGATCCATCTTCTGGCTGCTCCAGTAAGGGTCATTGGGAATACCCTAAGCATAACAACATCATGAGACACGCCCGGAATGTTGAAAAGGCTAGCGATGTATAGGACATTTTCAACGTGCTCATATGCGTCTTCGTCCCTGTTTCCTGAAAAACGGTTAGCGCGAAGCTCCCTCATAAATTGGTCTTTAATTTCGAAACGAACATCCGCTCCGATTGCCGGTCTTACGAGACCCGACCCTTGTTCCGCTCTTGTCAACGCCAAGTATTCCTCAAGAGTGAGGTCATCGATGTTAACAACTTCCATGGTACCTGAAAACTTGAAATATGATCGTGACAAAAGTTTAAAAATGAAATGAAAGACTTAATATCAATCCTAATATAACTCCCCAGCGGCGGCGCCAAAAACTTGATGTAGGTTTTACTGACCAGGTCTTAATATTTATAGTGTCTCGCTATACCTATGGTCTACCCTAATGCACTAACGGGCAGTGTACCCGGTCGCGTGTAGTGTAGTAAATGGTAAAGCCGAGGTCGTCCCAAGAGCTATGTGTGTTGGATTATTACTAAGTCTAATTGTCACAGAATAATAATGGTTTCAATAGGGATTTAATTAATTAAACTACTAATGCAGAATAAAATAAAAGCAGATAAATGATAAAGGGAAATCAATAGAGGAATAGTGGTGCTAACCTAGTCAATCCTCCTAGCTAGTTATGTCTACGTCTACCTACTTCCAATTACTTCAGGTGGGGTCAAATTCGAGAGGACAACATTTGGTCAATTCGCCCTAACCTATCAGCAAAGATGCCACCACAGGAGAAATCAGTAAGTCCTGTTGTTCCTGGTCCCCTAAGCCAAGTCATTAAGTACCGCTACATGCTAGATTCAAAATAGTGAGTGCCCGGCCGTTAGGAACTTAAACACTACACCCCCCAATTCGTAAGTTCATCCAAACGATAGGTGATCAGTTGGTCAAATCGCACAAGTAGAAAGGGTCGTCAGTTGGTCATATCTTACCATTCCCGTCTCAGTCCGCTCACCTAGGGTCAGCTGGTCAGATCTCCTAGGCAATTGGCCTCTACCGCCATTCAAAACTACCGAATCAAGGGTGAATACCAAAGAACTATGCATGCATACACTTAGAAATAACTGTACGGAAGTAAAAGTAAACGCAAACAAAACAATTAAGGAATCATAACTAGGCTAGCACCAAAGGGTGCTTAGCCGCTCATATTAATCATGCAAATCAATTCAATATTCAAAGGTACGAAATACATGAATTGAAAGTAAAAGAAATATAAAACGCTAAAGCTTATCGTAATGGAGTGACTTCTCCCTTGGAAACAGCTCCGTATGCTCCGCTAGACCTGCCTTGAGATTTTTCCCACGTTCTCAGAGTGTTGTGTATGGAATGGGATTCTTCGAAATGCTGGAATTCGTGGCGTGTTTATAGGCCAGGTCTGGGTTACGGCGTAACCAATATAGGAGTTACGCCGTAACCTTCTATTTCTTCGTAAATGCACTAGATCTGCTAGTTACAGCGTAACCTTATTAGTGGTTACGCCGTAGTCTTCAATAAACTCGGTTACGTCGTAAGTGATGCAGTAATTACAGCGTAAGTATCAGCGGCGTGGAACCTCTTTTGACCTAATGGAGTTACGTCGTAACCTTTCGGAAGAGTTACGCCGTAACCTCTTGATAAGTTGGTATTTTGGGTCACGTAATAGTTACGGCGTAATGTGAGAGAGGAGTTATGCCGTAACTTCTTAAAAATAGGCATACTGTGATAAATCTTTAGTAATGTTTCCATTTCCGCGTCTCTTTAGCTCCAATGCTCGTAATTTACCTGAAAGTGGAAAACAATGGAAAACAAGCGTAAATCCATATAAATGATATAAATAACGAGAAATATCGGGGGAAATTGACACTTAATATTCAGGACAATTTGATGTTATCAGGAACTTAGACACGCACCCCCTAATTCTTAAGTTCATCCAAACGATAGGTGATCAGTTGGTCAAATCGCACAAGTAGAAAGCGTCGTCAGTTGGTCATATCTTACCCTTCCCGTCTCAGTCCGCTCACCTAGGGTCAGTTGGTCATATCTCCTAGGCAATTGGCCTCTACCGCCATTCAAAACTACCGAACCAAGGGTGGCTACCAATAAACTATGCATGCATACATTTAGAAATAATTGTACGGAAGTAAAGTAAACGCAAACAAAACAATTAAGGAATCATAATTAGGCCAACACCAAGAGGTGCTTAGCCGCTCATATTAATCATGCAAACCAATTCAATATTCAAAGGTACGAAATAACTGAATTAAAAGTAAAAGATATATAAAACGCTAATGCTTATCGTAGGGGAGTGATTTCTCCCTTGGAGACAACTCCGTATGCTCCTCTAGATCTTCCTTGAGCTTTTTCCCACGTTCTCTGAGTGTTGTATGTGGAATGGAATGAATAGAAATGCTGGAATTCGTAGGGTATTTATAGGCCAGATCTGGGTTACGGTGTAACTAATATAAGAGTTACGCCGTAACCTTCTATTTCATCGTATTTTGCACTAGATCTGCTGGTTACGGCGTAAACTTATGAGTGGTTACGCCGTAGTCTTCAATAAACTCGGTTACATCGTAGTTGATGGAGTAGTTATGGCCTAGTGGAACCTCATTTGACCTAATATAGTTACGTCGTAACCTTAAGGAAGAGTTACGCCGTAACCTTCTGATAAGTTGGTTTTCTGAGTCACGCAATAGTTACGGCGTAATGTGAGAGACGAGTTACGCCGTAACTTCTTTAAAGTAGCATACTGTGATAAATCTTTAGATATTTCTCCAGTTCCGCGTCTCTTTAGCTCGAATGCTCGTAATTTACCTGAAAGTGGAAAACAAGCGTAAATCCATATAAATGATATAAATTACAAGCATTATCGGGGGAAATTGACACTTAATATTCAGGATTATTTGATGTTATCAAATATACCCCCACTTGAACTCTACTTGCCCTCAAGTAGACCTTATTAGAAAGATTCCTAAAAAGATATCTCCCAAAACCTGGAAAATATAAGTTTATAGATCCCTTATGCTAGAATGAAACAAAGCCGAACACCTCACGAAAGGGGAACAAAACACTCAAATCTCTCAACTATTCTAAGTGTCAATTTTGGGGTGATCACTCAATCGCACAGTAATAGCATGTATTCTATCATAAGCTTGGCGGTTACACAAATCTCCACCACTAGAGTTAAGGGCTAAACAATTCTCGAAGGCAATATGGGTAGACACGACAAAGGTTAAGGGGTGACTCGTCATTACTAACATGTCACGGCAAAGTGGAAAAAATCAATGATACATGACCAAATCTATGGCCAAGACACCAAAGATTGATCGCTGCATCACCTAGACACGCTTCATGACTAAAGGGTAGGATAAGACATGGGATATATAAATGGTGTAAAATAAAAAACAAGCAGGTAGTCTAAATCTATAACCAAGTCATCACCACTTACCGTCCGCCAAAATTCAAGCTTTGAAGTCAAGAAACCGGATCATGAAATATAAGGTAGATGTGTCATTAGAGGACGTCGTGATGGGCACAATACCTTTTCTCCAACTGTTGGCATAACTACCAACTCCAATCTTCAAATGTGACCGAGGTGGCCTCCTCGATACTAAATCTATAAAGCTCATAATGTAGTTCTTGTAACATCGCACTTTACAATAACATAAAAACTATTTATTTTATTTATTTTATTTATTTATTTATTTATTTATTTTTTTCGCGAATCATTTTTTTTTTCATCATAACAATAATAACATAACATAATATCCCCCCACTTGAGATGAACAATGGGAATTCGGGGGGTCTTCAATGATCTTCAGGAATGTTGTCGATGAAAGCGTGATTTCTGAACCTTTCCACTCGAACCTTGAACTTAGGCAAATGATGACTTCCCAATCACAAATAAAGACTACAGGGTAGGCTAAGGTGTATAGGTATATAGAAGCAATATATCGGGTTACCAAAATGAAAGGAATGGCTCAGATGTGTGTATCTAGGGGTATCTTGCACTAAAGGTGAGTGCAACAAAAGGGTTTCACATGGGGGTCGAAAAGTCGAGGTGACTAATCGATAGACACACAATGGCAGGCTGTTTGGGTGATAATCCTATAATATTGCCTTCTAAAACTGAAAAGTCTAAATACATCGAGCTAACTCAACATACCTCATCTATGGTCTCGAAATGATGCAAAGGCCAAGTTCTAAAGTTTACAAGCTACCGGCACACTCATATTTTGGTGGATTTGGGTAAAATATTAGAAACGGATAAGGCTAATCTCACCATATAATATCAAGGGTTGTATGTGCTCGGCTAAGGACTAATCTAGTTAGGTTAAGAAAAACATGTCAAAATTTTAAAAATGGCATAACTTTTCAAAATAAACTAGAAAAATGAGGGCGAAATAATGTTCAAGAGATAATTCTACTCCCGTCCCCCCACTTGAATTATACAAAGTCCCTTTTGTACTAAGCATTAAATAAAGGTGAAGAGAAAAGTAGAATTAGAGCGAGAACTTCCCTGAAATTTGCTCCAGAAAGAAGGAAGGCCCACAAAAAAGAGACTTGCCTTCGTATAAGCATCATGAACAAACTTCAATCCCTGAAATCACAATACCGACAAACATAATTCTAAAAAGAAAAATGAAAATGAAAAATCAAAAACAAACCTAACTCACTTTTGTAGGAATCACGGTTGCATTTAGCGAATGCAACAAGCCTTTTAAACCACTTGGTGTCCCAAGTGGACGAGTGAAGTCTCGTGAGGGTTTACAGGGAACACACCCACAAAGTTCATTTAAAATACTAATACAAGGTTATTGTGTTTTAAAATGAAAGAATTAAAGCAGAGGAAGGTTACGTCGTAACTCTTTTGATGGAGTTACGCCGTAACTGGCAAAACCTGACATAAGCTGCAAAGCGAGTGGTTACGGCGTAACCACTGAGATGGTATTACGCCGTAATTATTAATGTGTCAAGAATTCTGCTGCTAAAAGGCTGGTTACGGCGTAATCACCAAGATGAATTACGTCGTAACTCTGTTCAGATCAGCAAACTGCAGCAGCAATTACTTCCTCGTTTCATGCAAAAGTAGTTAGAAAACACAAAACCCTACAGAAATAGAAATAAAACAAAAGAAAGGGATAATTCTGGTTGTCTCCCGAAAGAGCACTTTTCTTTATTTACAAGTATTTAAGTTAGACTCAGAGCCGCGGGGCTACCAGTGCTTGTTGGTCATTTCGTGGATATGGCAATCTCCATGCTGGATCCAACTTACCAAATTCTCATCCCGTTTGTAGTCGTCCCCCAATTCTAAACAGCCCGAGTAGAAACTCTTGATTTTCTGGTAAGGGTGTTGTTGAACTTTAGACCTTGATAGATCTTATGAGCACTCATAGATCGTTAGTTATACTTATGTAATCACAAGTACACTAAAAGACAGTCTCTATAACTTGTATTCTTTAGCGGAAATCAAACACAAGTAATAACACAATTAACTAAGAACACTTTGATCCTCTATGGATCTTTAAATTATATAAAAACTTTGTTTTTCAACTCGTACATAACTCATACTATTGTGTTTCTTTTATAGACAAGGAACCCTAAACCGTTTCCCAAGAAACGTATAAACATAAAACTAAATAAGATATACATTATAACTTCCTAATAAAGCTCATGCATATCCTAACTAACTATAAAATACACGGAATAACTATCTCCGCAGAAACCATCTACACGGTTTCATTACTTCAGTAGAATTACTTCTTCAGCAGAATCCTTGTACTTCAGCAGAATCCGTCGGCAGTAAATTCAGCATAATTCATACTTTAGCATAATTCCCAACAATCCTCCCCTAACCTGGAATCAGACTAGGTTAAGTTCTAGTTTCTTGATAGATCTTTAACACTGCAGAACTAGAGGATTGTATTCGAACATCAGCAGCAAAGAATCAAAACAATAACACCTCGATGATGACAAAACTCTGAAACTCCATATCTTTGCAACAACAAATGACAAATTGTACATCAAAACATATTAGTTTCATACTATTCTCATCACATCCAGGTGTGTTAACTCCTGTGAGAGGTGAATCATTGAAAATAATGGATTTGATGTCTCTTTACCAATAGCCATTACTACTGGAGTGGCCAAATGTTTAAGTTCGAAAACTATGGTACACTGATAACCATCTGATTTATTAGCAAATCAGCAACCATGAACGGATTTGAAATGTCTTTACCTGTAGCCGTTTGCTCAGGACTAGTCAATTCTTAGGAGAAATAATCACCTTTGGTGAATCGAGAACCCAATATGGTATTCCACTGCCTTTACCACAAGCCATATACTTGTGGGCTAGCCAATTCTTGGATTCCAAAAAGGAATAAACCATGGTGAATTGATGACCATACAACCCTCAGCAATTAAGCATGGGTGGTTGCAGACCCTATGATTGTGAGCAAACCATTACAGCTATCAACAGATTTGATGTGTCTTTACCAAAACTGTACCCTTTGGACTAGCCAAATCTTTGATGTACACAAGGAAGGCACATCTGGTGAGTCGATAAGCAACAACAATGTACAACAAACCTGCAATAAAATTTAGACAAACTCAAGAATATACAAAGATTTTTTTTTTTTTTTTTAACTAAGAATCAAATAAAACAGATATTACAAAATATACAAGATACCATAATCAAGATGAAGCTTGATGTTGCAGAAGCTGAGTCTTAATCAATCCAACACATTGTTCAGCATGTAGCTTATCATTCCCAACTGGATCAGGTGGAACTTCCAACTTTTGTCTAAGCATTCTCTCCATCGAGGACACAGACAAAGGATAAATCTTATCTGAGAACATACACACAGACATCCCACCCTTTGTCTCCACCACATGCACACATGACATAGGATAAAATCTCCAAGTCTCAACCTTCCACTTATGTGAATTCTTCCAAATAGAATACCCTTTACCATTTGGAGATTGAGAATCAAACAAAACTTGAAGATCACCCAACAAATATATACCAGAACCCTGTGGTGAATGATTAGCATAATGCTTAGTGACAAGACCGTACAGAGTAGTCAAATCTTGCCTATCCACCAGATGAAAGATTTCCTTCAAGAAGTTAAACTGCATAGTATAATTATCCAGCCTAAAAATGGTGTTAAGCTGTCCATTAGTCAAAGTCCAAGCAGTCAACACATCATGAGATCCTTCACAAAAAGCATCAGCAGATCCTTCGTTAATGAAAGTGGACTCAGCAGCCTGTAGATCCAAAGAACTACCCCTATGAGATTTCTTAACCTTAGATGTATGTGTCACAGCTGATCTCACAGATCTCCTTAGAGAAATGTGTCTTATTTTAGACATCCTTTTCTTCCTCCTACCTGGTATATAAATCCCCATAGATAAAGAAGATGGTGCATCCTCAGATTCATCAGGGACATCTTTAGCATGAGTGGAAGAATTAGAAGTAGACTTAATTGGAACAACACCACGTAAGGCATTCATTCTCTCAAGTACTTCTCTGGCCTTCTTAGCTTTAGCAGCTGCTAGTTCAGTTGTCTTACCCAACTCTTCTCCTATTTTATCAACAGGTGCAACACTAGACACTGTGTCAGAAGAAATAACATGAGGTTCAGCAGATTGAACCCTTTCAGCTGAATGTATAGCTTCAGTAGATGCTTCAGAAGTAACACCAGGAGAACTCATCATAGGTGTAACATCATCAAAATTATCTACAATCTCAACTGTCTTGGGTCTCTTGGCTTTTGGAGCATCTGCACTACCAGCAATCCTTTTCACACTAGAAATTGGTGTAACCAAATTCATAACTCTATGATACATGCTAGTCAACTCAGAGTCATCCAAAGCCCAGACTTGCTTCTTTGTTAAGCCAGATTGATAGATGTTAGAACTTTGGTTATACACCACAATCCTCATATAGGCTCGCTTCTGAGCTGCAGTTTGTGGTCGCTGTCTCTTAGCTTGAGCCTTTTGTGCAGCAATGGCTTTCTTCTTTGTAGCTACAGCTTGCTTCCGTTGTTGACCAAGAGCCAGCATTTGTGCAGCAAAATTCTCACTATCAAAGTCTGCTCCCAAAATACTTTGTGCAAGAGTAGGATTGGATGCAACTTGATTAGTATAAGTATCCCATTGCTCATCAGTGATATGAGTAGCTAGTTCATCAATTTCTCTTTGTCTCTCAGGAGGCAAGTTGGTATTAAACTGAGCTTCAAGTGTTTGAGCCAATGCACGACTCTTCTGCATATTTTCATACTCAGCAAACATCCTATCTTGTGCTTGCCTTTCCTGTTCACTCACAAGATCTGAACCAAGCTCTTTATTAATCATTACTCCTTTCCCTGTATCAGCAGACTCCTTAGCAGAATCATCATAAGGAATGTCAACAAAAGGAACGTCAGAAGAAACATCCAAGTGAGCATCAGAAGAAACATGTTGAGACAAATCTTTAACAGGTGTAGAAAAGACATCAACATTAGGGTCCAGGTTAAAAATTCTTCCTGCAAGAAAGACTGCAGGATGATCTGCTGAAGGTGTAGGACATGATGGTTCTTGTACAGATGTATCTTGACCATGTGCAGAACCAACATATACCATATGTGCATCATCAAGATTGTCTTCTGCAGTTGTAACTTTTTCAACAATTGATTCCTTTGAAGCTTCAGTGGAAACCTTGTTCAAATACTTTCTTCTAGTAAATAGAATAGGTTCCCTGTTCTTTGAAGATTCAGCAACAACAGGTGAAGGAACATGAGTCTTTTGAGCCACATCAGCCAAAATTTCAAGTGAATCCAAATGAGTATCCTCTTGCTCTTCATCAGAAGAAACCAAACGTCTCCTTTTGCTATTCTTGCCAAGTTGTTCCTTAAAATCCTTGACCTTACTCTTCAGCTCCACAATCTCATCACCAAGAGTAGATTTTGTCTCAGCAAGCTCCTTTTTGAGATCAGCAACCTCTGCCACATACCTGTTCACTAGAGCATATACAGATGTAAGTGTAATAGGGTCCTCAGCTCCACCAGTAGATTGCTCAGTGGTAATGGGAACTTCATTGGACCTTTCAGGAGAAATATGGACATGCTCAGTAATAGGAGAACCTTCATCAAATGGCTCCCTAACAGGACTAGGTATGGCCAGTCTATTTAGTTCAGTCTCAAACTCATCAATAGTAACTTGAGTAGGTGGTGGACTAGGACTAGGTCTAGGTGAAGGTGTAGGTGGAGGTTGGTCAGGAGTAACATGTGATGCTTCAGCAGTAGTCGAAGGGCCCTCATCAATGGCAACTGATGGATTACCATCAGCAGCAAAATTGGTAGATGGTGGATCACCAACAACATTACCCTCATCAGTAGCCTCATTGCCTTGAGGCAACACAACTGCTAGCAAAGGATGATGTTCCCCCTCATAGTGAGTTTTCATTGAAGCAAATAGTTTAGCAGTTAAAGCTCCTATGGGACAAAAGGCTTGGGCTTGGGTAGTAATGTCTAAAATCATTTGCAAAAACCTAGGGTACATTAAAAACTTATGCTTTTTCCTTTGAATATTTTCAATCATATTATCAAAAATAAACCTAGAAAAGTTATAAGTTAACCCCTGAGAAAGACATACAATACCACATCCCAATTGAGTATAAAATTGATCCCATCCTCCTGATTTATTGCTTATGCACTGAAGCAATGTGTGTACCAAAAACCTCCACATAGGGCAAAGTTGATTCTTGAACCATATATCAGTCCTCGTACTCTGGTATCCAAAAGCTCTTAGCCCAGCAAGTATCTCCACAGAATTAGAGTGATAAACCCCATTAACATCGTCCAAGCGAAGCTGTCTTCTTATCAACTCCTCTGTCACAACATACTCTGTTCCGTCAACCATAGCAACAATCTCTGTGTCACTCCGTTTAGTAGCAGATGGCCAAAATTGTGCAACCAACGATTCATATATCACATTAGGAGAATGTGTTAAAGCATAATGAATCTTGGATCTCTTCAAGAACTCCACCATTGGTTCATACAGTTCATGACCCTTAGCTTTTCCCAGAAAAGCAACTTTGTTATGATCTTTCTTAAATTGAAGCGCCATGGGAGAGATTGTGAGTTAGGATTATGATTCACGCAACTAGAAGTGTTTTGAACTTAAGTGAAGAGGGAATCAGTTAATTTGAGGCACAAATATGCGAAGAAGGTATTAGTAGAAGTTACCCAAATTATGGTCAAAAATATCGGAACAAGTTGTTGACCAAATCTTATGTGTAAAGTAACTCTAACCATGTTTAAATCAACACTTCAGCAGAAAGTAAGGTCAATCTGCTGAAGAAGGTCAATCAGCAAAAATAACTCATGTTAAAAGATATCTTTGGTAAATATCTTGAGTATTATTGTGCCACCCAACTCGCATTTAATTTCATTAAGCCTTGAATCCGTCTATAAAACAATCCCAAGGCACACTTAGCTCACATCAATTACCCCCAATTATCTTCTCAAACCCTAACTTCACCAAAAATCACAATCATCAATAATAAACAATGTCCACCAAACCAGAGGTCATTGATCCAACCTCCTCTCCAACATCATCATCATCATCATCTGCCAGTGGTGATTCACGCCTTTTATTACGATATCCATATGAGCCTCGACCTTTGAAGTCCCCATTTCTCCCTTCTTCTGAAGATGATAGTGTAGTGGATCCAAGTGAGTCTTCTAATGACTCTGATGACTCCAACAAGGAGAGGACATCACACCCCCAACCTTCAACACCTCAACCTCAACCAAGGCCACGTGCCAGAAGAGAGGTGGTGTTAGCTCTTCCTGCGCCATGTTTTGGTGCTTCATCTCATATCGTTAAGGGAAAGGGCAAAAGGAAGGTGGAGTGATTGCTTTATGGTGTAACGAGTAGATGGAACAACGGAAGATTGTCATATCACAAATCCATCTACCATGTCCACCAGCTTCATCTTCGTTTTCATCAATCTATCCTTCCCATTTTTGTCTTCAGCTTCTTCGTCGTACTGGTCATGCATATCCAGCGTTTGGAATAGATGATAGAAGCTAGTATAGGTTTAGTAGATCTTGTATAGAAATGGTCTTGAATTTTCATTTGAAGTTGATTGTAATCTGTAAGCTGTAAGCTGTAAACTGTTTCTTGAATGAATGAATGAACAATCTACCTTCAGTACTTCTCATTAGTAGAAACAATTAGTTCACTTCGGCACTTATCTTCAGTAGAAACAAGTTTTAAGCTTACTTGACCATTTTCCAATTAACCAAACTTGGTGAACTTCAACTTAAAGATGCATCCTGTAAAACAAACACAGAGAAACACACAAACCAAACCAAGACAAACAAACTAAAAGTACATTAGCAGGTTAGTATTAGCAAACAAAAATATACACAATAATTTACAAAGTTTACAACATGAATCCTCCCCTGAGGCATATGCCTCCTCTGAGGCTTATGCCTCCCCTTAAACTTTGCAGTTAAGGGTTAAGCATCCCAATATGGACTACTAGGTGTTGAAACCTTGAAGCATCCTAATGCGTCAGACTTGTCTGATTCGTAAAATGAGAAGATGTTGTGAATAGGAACCGGATAGTAAACCTTCCTTCTCCGAAATTGCTTCTCCGGGTCGTCGAATGGGGTGGCCAGAAAAGGCCTCGAGCTGCGAGTCTTGTATCCTGACATTTTAAGAAAGAAAATTAAAAACAGACTTAATATGAAATCCTAAAATAGCTCCCCGGCAGCGGTGCCAAAAACTTGATGCAAGTTTTACTGACCAGGTTTTAATATTTATAAAGTCTCGTTATACCTATGGTCTACCCTAATGCACTAACAAGCAGTGTACCCGGGCGTGTATAGCATGGCCGGCTGATGGGGTATGCAAGCCATGCGTTGGCACAGGGACCATCATTTTAAGAGGCCTCCATTTTCAATAAATTAGCTACACATAGTACATCCATGATACGTTATACATTTACATACGGTAAGCAAAGATAAAAGAGTACAACTAATATTTAATGTATAAAAGGCCCATTTAATGTTTGTTTATAAAACAATCCGTATTTGTCATTTTTCTTTGTGTTGTAATTGATTAATTCATTTTAACATTTGTTTGAGTTGCTACTACGTATAACTTTTCTTTGTTATTCAAATATGAGTATATGACGGTTTATTTATTTATTTTATTTTTTTAATAGTTTAGTTATAGGATTGTTTGTATATATACTTTGTCTGAGTCTGTGTTCTTCAATTTAAAATACAAAAGTTTAGGATATAATCACACATATCTCTATTGAAATAAAAAGATAGCAGATTTTTACGAAAGGCCGGAGGTCCTTTTGAAGCGGTCTCTCTACCTTCGAGTTGGGGTAAGGCGGTCTACATCTCACCTCCTCCATACCTCGTGAAAAACGAGATTGATTAAATGTTGATTTTTTTCAGATATTAACAAAATTCGTTACTTTTCATGTGAAATATGAATACACTTAATCCTCTAACGTTAATGTTTTTTTGTCTATACTCGTAATAACATTTGCAGTATTGAAAAAACTTGCATTATATGTAAATCTTTGACTGATTAGGAGGCCTATTTTACCGTATCGTACAGGGCCACCAAAAACAACGAGACGGCCCTGGTGTGTAGTGTAGTAATCGGTAAATCCGAGGTCGTCCCAAGAGCTATGTGCGTTGGATTATTACTAAGTATAGGTGTCACAGATTAATAATGGTTTCGATAGGGATTTAATTAATTAAACTACTAAAACAGAATAAAGCAAAATAAAAGCAGATAAATGATAAAGGGAAATCAATAGAGGAGAGTGGTGCTAACCTAGTTAATCCTCCTAGCTAGTTATGTCTACGTCTACTTACTTCCAATTACTTCAGGTGGGGTCAAAGTCGAGAGGACAACATTTGGTCAATTCGCCCTAACCTATCAGCAAAGATGCCACCACAGGAGAAGTCAGGTGTCTCCTCATAAGTCTTGTTGTTCCTGGTCCCCTAAGACAAGTCATTAAGTACCGCTACATGATAGATTTATAATAGTGAATGCCCGACCGTTAGGAACTTAGACACGCACCCCCTAATTCTTAAGTTCATCCAAACGATAGGTGACCAGTTGGTCAAATCGCACAAGTAGAAAGGGTCGTCAATTGGTCATATTGTAGGATCGTATATTTAATGTGTTTGATGATTCGGGTGGTCTTGGGAGATCAAAATACATGTTTGCCATTAGAGAGAGAAAGTTAGAGAGTTGGGTGTTTTCTTGGTAGAGAGTTACTTCACAAAATGTAGAATATTAGATTGAAAAGCACCACCCCTTCCATAGATGGAAGGGGTATTTATAGTTACAATGAAACCGTCCTCCTATCGGACTGTGGATCAGGGATACAGTGGGTAAAGACCCGTCCTTCCTCCACGGTGTTGCTTTAAACTAAACTACGCTACAAACTAACTAATAAGCTACTAAATAATGTAAATAACGACAAGTCTACGAGCTAACTTATGCTAGATAATATTTGGGGTGACCGACACTTCACTAAGGAATTTTCTAATTCCTAACAATCTCCCCCTAAGGGAGGTCACCCCATGCTTTACATTTCGAATCCTAGCATTCTATTCTTGACTTTGTTCTTGAGCTCGTAGACTTGAATTCTTCATTTCCGCAATCTTTGTGCTTTTGAAGCGATTCTTCAAAGTCCGCATAGTTTTGTACTTTGAGTGGAGGTCTTTGAACTGATCCACATCTTTGATGATCTTCGAGCTTTCATTGAGATCATCAGCCACAGTAAATCTCTGGATCACCCTTTATTGTGTTGCCATCATGTGAAGTTGTGACTTTCGGACCGACATGCTCACACTTTTGAATCATGACATCTTTCCATCAGAGTAGCGGAAGCCTTACTGGTTCATGATATTTGCAGCAGCGAACCATAAGCATAGTATGAAATATCAGAGCCAGGTTATGTAGATATGCACCAGTCATGATTTCTTCAAATTAAGTGTGGATGCTGTGAGCATGCGGCTTTGGATTGACTCCTCAATTCTGATCAGCTGCAACCGTCCAAATGTACCTGCAAACAACATTTAGCAATAAAACACACGAAAGTGTCTTTGATCACTTTCGCTGAATTGAGGTACACGGCCCACGATTCCCCGTTGATCAGTATAAATACTGCCTGTGATCAGGTAGGATTCCTAAGAATCTCCTTGACAGGGTTTCGCAGCTGTTCTAGCTGTTCTCAAACTGGAACGTCTCAAAGAAGACAACACGGAGTGAGTGAACCAGCGAATTGAGATTCACTGATTGAAGAAAAATTGATTTGAAAACAATCGCGTATTGCTTAGAATAAAGAGTTTTGCAATATGACGAAGGTTTTATGAGAAAGATCAATTTTCAATCAAAACACTTTTTGTATTTGAAAATAGTACACAATCGACGTGCTAGTGAAAAGAAGAGATTCGCACATCGACCGGTTTTTCTAAAAGTATTTTTCAATCAGAGATACTTTTTGAATTTTGAAAACATAAGTACACATTCGACGTGCTAGAGAAAAGAAGATTTGCACATCGAACAGTTTTTCCAAAAGTATTCGTCAATTCCATTCCTGGACCAAGGTTGATTCAAGACTGAATCGCCCCATTGTTTCTATCCAGTTGTCACAAGTTTGATCTTACGAGAAGATCTCACATGTCACCCACCAAGAGCTTGTTTGATGTTGGCTCTAGAAGGATTTCCATCTTCATCGTGAATACCTTTACATACCACTCAGATGTTCTGGCAATACCGCAAGGATAATGCGTAGGACTCTTAATATATATGTAAGATATAACTTTTCACATACACATCAAACCATAACAACAAGGTGGCGAGTAAGTGGGATTCTAGAGAGAGAAAGTTAGAGGTTTAGGGAATTTAGTGAAAGAAAGTGAAAGATATTATTATGAGCTCCAACTCTCTACCTTGGGAGGTAGAGAGTATTTATAGTCTTACATAAAACGCCACACATCGGGCTGTGGATCAGGCATACAGTGGGTAAAGACCCGTCCGTCCTCCACGGTGATACAAAACTAAATACTACTTAACTTAAGATAACTACGACTACGAGCTTTCTAACGATTACATATACTTGAGGTGACCGACTCTTTAATACCGGGAATTTCTAATTCCTAACAATCTCCCCCTAAGGGAGGTCACCTCAATCATGTACCAAAATTACAATGAATACAACTAGATATTACATTAAAAATTGTTCTTGCATTCTTGATGTAGACCTTTGCTTCTAAGCTCGTAGTCATTGATTCTTCACATTGCATGTTTGGTCATTTCAAGTGGAGGTCTTTTACTGATCCACGTGATAATGAATTTGAGCCATCATTAGAGATCATCAGCAAACAAAAATCTCTGACACATCCTTTGTGGTATTGGTATTTTGTGATGTTGTGACTTTAGGACCGACATGCTCACATTCTGGATCATGATATCTTCTTATCAGAGTAGCGGAAGCATTTGTTGAATCATGATATTGGCAGCAGCGTAGCAGAAGCATGGAGTGAAAATATCAGAGTCATTGATGCACTAATCATGATTTCTTTTGAGATGAATGTATTAAGTGAGCATGCGGCTATGGATTGACCGCTTCATTCTGATCAGCTGCAAACGTCGGGCGTACCTGCATACAACAGTTAGCAATAAATCGCACGAAAGTGTCTTTGATCACTTTCGTTGAATTGAGGTACACGGCCCACGGTTCCCCGTTGATCAGTACAAGTACTGCCTGTGATCAGGTATAATTCCGAAGAATTTCCTTGATAGGGTTTCGCAGCTGATCTAGCTGTTCTCAAACCGGAGCGTCTCAAAGAAGACAACACAGAGTGAGTGAACCAGCGAATTTTAAGTCCACTGATTGATGAAAAGAGATTTGAAAAACAATCGTGTATTGCTCAATAGAAATTGTTTTTGCAATACAACGAAGGTTTTATTGAAAATCAATTATCAATCATAAAAACACCTTTTGGTTTGAAAAATGAGTACACGGTCGATGTGCTAAAGAAAAGAGATTTTAAGCACAACGACCGGTTTTTCAAAGGTATCCGTCAATCCATAACCTGAACCAGGATTGATTCAAGAGATTGAATCGCCCCATTGTTTCTGTTCAGTTGTCACATGGTTGATCTATATAATAGATCTCACATGCCACCTACCAGGAGCTTGTTTGATGTTGGCTCCAGAAGGCTTTCCATCTTCATAGTGAATATGTAAACACATCACTCAGATGTTCAGGCAATACCACAAGGATAATGCGTAGGACTCAAGATATAATCTCTCTTTCCACATTGTGTGAAACAGAGAGTCTTCATTGAAAGTGTCCTAATGAGATTTATTGATGATCTCGTGGCTCTAGACTCAATATGTGCATATTTGGATCCTGTGCCGGAGACTAGGGAGAGGGTCTCCTTCTTCAATATCAACCATCTCTAAGAGAAAGTCGATAGATAATGTCGGATCCCCGTGAGAATGAAACAAGTCCTTTTAAGAGGAACTTGAGTGGTTTGGAAAGTTGAAGTGCAGTGCGTCACTGGGTCCATGACGTCTTGTCTTCAATACTGATGTTACCATCAGTAGCATATGAATTGAACCCGGTTTCTGCCCTAAGATTGAATAAATGGAGGGCTATATGTTTTCACCCTATTCTCATTCAATTCTTTTTAATTCTTCAACCCCTTCAGTGCTTACCGAAACTTCATAACTAGAACCTTGTTGGGTTTATTCCAGTACTAGCTCAGTCTTAGTCCGCACTCTTCCCATATCTCATTTTTTCTCCTTTTATCATCATACCTAAGGACTTCTACACTAACTAGTGGATTGTCCCTGGGTAGATCCCTCCGGTTCTGGCGGATCATGGGAACCAATACCTAACCTTATCATCCTTATATCACCGTACATGAAGTAAAGTTGGTCGGTCTATTTGGTATTGTTCATCTGCCATTGGATCCAATTGAAAACCATTTGAAAATCAATTCAGATACATGTGATATATTATCAAAGCATTTTGTACCTGAATTGTTTTTGATATTTTTAGAACGAGAACTCCCCCTCAACATGTGCATCAAATATTTGAAAATCTTTTGCACACGGAGGCAAGAGAAAGAATTAACTTCTTTGATTACCATTATCTAAAAGATATCAACATCACTTCCCACATCAAATCAAGTAGAAATAGCATTTCCGGGAAGGATGAGGTTTCCATAAATTTGCTCCCCCTCAATATGTGCCTCGAGATTTGAAAAGAGTTTTGCACATACTAGAAGGACCTTGCACATTGAGATAAGTTGATCACATTTCAAATCATAGGTTTAAGATAGATGAACCCCCTCAACATGTGCATGGAAAATTTGAAATCGTTTGTCACATGTGGGCAGGATAGCATGTACATCCTTATAAAACCATTTACCTAATTATCAGTTTAAATCCAATTTAAATCACACATTCTCCCCCGATCACAATTATCAAATCATTTGAGATTTGTGATCTCTTATTGATTTAAATTGATTTTGAAAGCTTTTAAGGGGAATTGTGACTTGATTATGAAAGCGTTTTAACTGATAAGGATCGGATTTTAAGACTTTAAACTCCATTGATAAAAACATGCATGTACATCTTTTGAAAACAATTTAATGCCAAATAACTTTGTAATTTAATTGAAATCATTCTCCCCCTCAATCAATGACATAGGTTGTTGATTGAGAGATAGAGATTTTGACAAATAAGTCCTGATGATTATCAAAAATAGAGATCGAGTTATTTTTCAAAGCATTTAGTTTTCAGCAGATAAATGTTTATAGAATCAGAGCATGGAATTTTGAAAACATGATAAAACATGGCTCTGTTCTTTCTTTTAAACCCGGGTTATTGCCTGAAAAATGACAATAAACCATTTTTTCTCTTTCTCCCAAAAATATATATATATATATATATATTTTTTTTTTTTTTTTTTTAAATAAAAATTCGAACAACATCTAAAGTCCCGTGTCATTCTTTGAATGACAACATCAAGACCGTAGATATAATCGAATCGAGAGAAACATGACAAAATGACAATATTTTTTTGAAGATTTTTCGAATTTTTCAAATTTTTATGGATTTTGAAAGTTTTATATTTTTGTATTTTATTTTTCGAATAGATATATACAAGAGATAGAAGAAGAAAGACCTTTACTCCTCGTCTTCCTCCTGAAGACGTTTGAGTGTTTCTGGTTGAAGGCTTTTCAAGCCAAGACGTGGAAGAATAAACTCAAAACGTTCTCTTGGAAGAGCTTTGGTGAAGATGTCTGCTAACTGATATTCAGACCTCACAAAATATAGTTCCACCACACCTTTTTCCACTTGTTCCCTGATGAAATGATGTCGAATTTCGATATGCTTTGCTCTTGAGTGTTAAACGTTGTTGCATGAGAGAGCAATAGCACTTTTATTATCACAGTACAGAGGGATTTTGTTGAATACAAAGCCATAGTCAGATAATTGAGATCTCATCCATAAGATTTGAGCACAACAAGATGACATGGCTATGTATTCAGCCTCTGTAGAGGAAATAGAAGTGCTCATTTGCTTCTTTGAAGACCAGCTCACAAGCTTATCACCCAAAAACTGAGCACCTCCTGACGTACTTCGACGAGTATCTTGACACCCTGCATGATCTGCATCTGCATATGCTGTTAGTGACATACCGGTGTATTTTGGGTACCAAAGTCCCATATTGATGGTTCCTTGGAGATACCGAAAGACCCGTTTAACCGCTTCAAGGTGCTTTTTAGCAGGCTTAGCCTGGTATCTAGCACACATGCAAACAGCGAACAAGATGTCTGGTCTACTAGCTGTGAGGTACATCAGGGATCCAATCATACTACGATATTTTGTTTGGTCAATCATGATCCCTGAGATGTCCTCATCTAGTTTGGTTCGGTCAATCATTGGGGTGTCAACAGGGTCACTTGAATCAAATCCAAATTTCTTTAAAATCTCTGTTGCATATTTAGATTGATTTATGAAAATGCCTCCGGGACTTTGTGAAATTTGTAATCCCAAGAAAAATGACATTTGTCCCATCATTGACATTTGAAACTTTGAACTCATTTCATTTGAAAAACGATCACATTCCATTGGGTCAGTCGAGGCAAAAATAATATCATCAACATAAATTTGAACATGAATCAAATGTTTGCCTGACTTCCTGGTGAACAATGTAGGATCAACTGCTCCTTTGATGAATCCGGTTGATAGAAGAAACTTTGACAGTTTATCATACCATGCCCTTGGAGCTTGCTTTAAACCGTAAAGAGCCTTCTTCAAACGATAAACGTGAGTAGGATGCTCTTGATTCACAAATCCTTCAGGTTGGCTGACGTAGACGACTTGTTTAAGATCTCCGTTCAGAAATGCCGTCTTCACATCCATCTGATAGACTACCATGTTCTTACTAGCAGCATTAGCCAGAAAGATTCTAATTGCCTCGATTCGAGCAACTGGAGCAAAAGATTCTTCAAAGTCTATACCCTCCTCTTGACAATATCCTTTAGCAACTAATCGAGCCTTGTTCTTCAACACATCACCATGCTCATCAAGTTTTACTTTGAAGATCCATTTGAGAGCTATAATCATAGCACAGTCTGGAGCAGGTACTAACTCCCATACATCAAGACGATCAAACTCATGAATTTCATCTTGCATGGCATTGAACCAGCTATCTTCATTCATGGCAGTTTTAACATCTTTTGGTTCTATCTTAGATAGTACGGAGTTGAAGAAGCACCATAAGGCATCGGTTGCGAGTTGTTTCCGGGTTGATACAGGACGAGAGGGATTTCCAATGATGTTGTCTAAGGGGTGATCGTGAGTCCATTTTCTGAGGTGTTCATGTGGCAGTTGTTGAGGAACTGAGGTAGCTGAGTCGATGTCTCCTGAGGAAGATGGTTCTGATGATGATTCAGGAGTAGCAAATATGTTTTCAAATGGAGCGTCTTCAGGAGTTGCAAAGGGATTAACTTCATCATTGATGCCAGAAACATTTCCATGATGTACATTTGAAGAATGATGATTTGTTGATGAGACTGAAGGATCAGCAGCAGGTGCTTCTTGACTTAAAGATATTGAGACTGAGGGATTGATTTCATTCACTGGAATATGAGCATCCTCTGTCGTAGGAATCAGCACCTCATTAGTAATTGAATCATACAGTTCATCAAACATAGGATCAAACAATTTCTTTACATCATCTTCAGATGGAGGTACATATGGAGTTTCTTGAGAGGAGTTTGGAACAAGGGATGAACCAATGGGACTGTTATGAAGTGCGGGTCCTGAGCTGGAGTGTCCAGGAACCATTTGACCGGTCAGCTCATCGAACGTAACGTAAATTGTTTCCATGATATTTCTGGTTCTTTTGTTGTAGATTCGGTATCCCTTTTTGTTTGGTGCATATCCTACAAATACTCCAATGTCAGCTTTAGCCCTAAGTTTGCCTAAGTCTTGACCCTCATTAGTTGGATAGCACAATGCACCAAACACACGAAGGAAAGATAGATTAGGTTTTCTGTTGTGGACAAGTTCATATGGAGTTTTTCTATGAAGAGTGTGAATCAGGGAACGATTCTGTGTGTAGCATGCAGTGGCAATAGCTTCAGCCCAGAGAAACATTGGAACCTTTGAGTAGATCAGCATTGTTCTAGCGGCTTCAACAAGAGTGCGATTTCGTCTTTCAACTACACCGTTCTGCTGAGGGGTTCGTGGAACACTTCTTTGATGGCTGATTCCAACGCTTTCATAGAATTCACTAAGTTGTTTGTTGACAAACTCAGTTCCATTGTCTGTTCTGATAATTCTGACAGTTTTGTTAAGTCGAACCTGCAGCTGTTTGATGAGTTTGATGATGATATCAGGAGTTTCATCCTTTGTCCTTAAGAACTTGACCCAGGTGAATCTAGAGTAATCATCAACCACAACTAACACATATTTCTTCCCAAAGATATTCTGCACCCTCATTGGTCTACATAAATCCATATGAATCATATGAAGAACTTCTGTGACAGAGTTGGTAGGTTTGGGTTTATGGGCATACTTCTTGCTTTTTCCCAATTGACATGTTGAACAAAGATGATCCTTTTCATACTTTAGTCTAGGTAAACCTATAACTAAGTCCTTTCTGGAAAGATCGTTGATGGTGCCGAAGTTTAAGTGATTGAGACGACGATGCCATAACCATGACTTTGTTTTTGAAGCCTTTGATAACAAGCAGATTGGAGAAGCCCTCATCATGTCATCGATAGAGATGGTGTAAAGATTTGACCCACGAGTTCCTTTTAACAGTTCCTTACCATTAAGATCTCTAACAAAGCAGGTATGTTTTCTGAAGGCAACTTCTAGATCAGAATCACAGAATTGACCAACAGAGAACAGATTATGACCCAAACCTTCTACATAGTAAACTCTAGAGATGACACTATCACCAACAACATAATCTCCATAACCCATAATAGCACCAAAATGATCATTACCAAATCTAACAGTCCCGATGAATTTGCTCACGAAGTTCATGAGCCGCGACCGGTCTCCAGTCATATGCTTGGAACAGCCTGAGTCCAGGTACCACAGAACGATTTGAACGATCCGCAGTTGAACACAGACAAGAATGGATAACTGGATAATTGGGATCCCCATGCAAGAATGGGTTCCATTTGGTTAGTAACAATGTTTGGAACACCCACATCAGAAATAGAAGCATTCATATCAGAAAGTGAGGCAATGGAATTGTTGTGAGTAGATGCAGTACTAGTATCAGTATTAGCCCTGTTCACAGTGTGATCACTTCTTAAGGGAATAGTTCTACCAGTAGGCATCCATTTTCTAGTGGGCATTATCTGATTAGTCTTAAGACCAACAGGTGTCCAATAAAATCCTATTTTACTGAATGTTCTTCCTGTGGGTTTCCACTGTTTTCTAACTTTCTTTCGTTTTTGCCTTTTAGCCTTCTTAGCATAAATTTTAGCATTAACAATATTAACTGGACAATTAACATCATTAGGCAGAACAGTAACACCACATTCATGATTAGAAACAGAATTCAAGCAGTCATCAGTACAAGGTTTGCAAATAGCATCAGAATTCGAATTAATTACAGCACGCCTATGGCAAATACTAGAATCAACACGATTCGTTTTATTCGATTCAAACTTAAAGTTCCTAGATTGTTCTTCTACTCTTTTCCAGTGCACATTCTTAGCTTGCGAGGTCCTATCATTCCTTGTATTGTCTTGAGACTTTGACCTGCTCCCTTTAATATCACTGATTACTCCTGTAGAGGGAATAGGAACATTAGTTTGTTTTACTACTCTTTGCACCACCTGTTTAGATGTGCTGGGATCTGAACTACATGCAGGTGCACTACGGTTCACATTCTTAAAACTAGAGGTGCTGAGATTTGTACTCCTTGAAGGCATATTTGAGTTCTCTTTCTTAGCATTGACTGATCTAGAATCTGAGCAACTCAAAGGCACACTACGGTTCACATTCAAAACATTGGGAATCGAAGGCATATCATACTTAGCGTTAGGCATTGAGCATGGAATCAAAGGGTTAACTCTCTCACCTAATGACTTTGGGTATATTGTGATCAAGCATTCTAAGATTTCTTGAGATCGTTTGGCATATAAGCATGCATGTCCAATTGCATTATCATGAGGTTTCTCTAGCTTATCCTCTTCAACAATCTCACGCAGGCATTCTAAGCAATCCTTAAGAGATGAGAAGTATGTTTGAATAGCTAGTTTGTTGTTCCTTAGATGAGGAGGGACATATGTTACAGACAAAGCATATTTATTACATGATTGAACCTTTGATACACCATTCTCCCCATTGGTCATTGGCATTTTCCCTTTTACCTGACTCTTCAGATTCTCAATTTCCTTTTGCAATGAAGCTATTTGTTCATTATTCTTGTTACGAGTGACCTTAATTGATTCAAATAACTCATTGAAATGACGTTTAACCTTTTCATTTTCTTCTAGAAAACTTTCGTTTTCCTTTTGTAAAGCATTTACTAAGTTTTGAAGATGAAACGTTTGAGAATTCTGAGAATCTAAAGAAGGAAGCATTTGGGAGCCTGTCATATTGTTCGTTTGACCCTTTAATTGAGAGATTTGAGCTTTCAACTTTCTGATCGTGTTGCACTGAGCTTGAATCTGTTCATCACATTTGTTAATTTGAAAAACTGCATCAAACTCTGGAGCATCTGAAGATGTCTTGACATTTGAGGTTTTGACATTTTCTTTAAGATGTTGATATTTTAGTTGTAAATTAAAATGCTCAACTTCTAGTTTAGAAAAATGCTTAACGAAATTGTCATGATCATCCAGTTCAATTTTCTCGTTTAGTTTAGAGTTAGTTTTTTCAAGCTCAATGACACGATCATGGGAGACTTTCAGGGCAACAGATAGTTCATGAAATTTGGAAGCATTAATAGAGCAATTTGAAGCAGTAAAAAACATATCTTGAGCAACACATTCAGTAATAAGAGTCTCATTCAATGTATGCAGGTTCTTCCTCTCAATCTCATTATATTTTAGTGCACGCTCATAGTCACTAATTTCAACTATTATTGCATCAAATTCCTTTTCCATTCCCTTAATATCCGTTTCTATCCCCTTTTTAAGACTCTCAAAGTGATCTTTTAGAAGTTTAAAGAAAGGCATGACCTCAGTTAAATAACATTCGTTCATTTGTTCAAAACCCCTTTCTCCTTCAGTTATGCCAGTGGGTGTGATCCTTTTCTTGCAAGTTTTCTCAAAATCAACAAATAGTTGAAAAATAACGTATTGGCTAATTAAGGTCTTGCTTTTAGTGGTAATTGTTCTAGGAACAAGATGCATTGGTGTGTTAGGAGGATACACAGTTGCTCTAGGCATTTTCCAAAGGGGAGGGTTTGTTTCTACAATATTTTCAGCTTTCTGCTTATCTAAATCCATTTTCCAGAAGACTTGTTCGGGAGTCAACAATGTCTGAGTCTTAAACTTGTTCAAGGAAATCCAGTTTTCCTTCTTGTAGTCATGGGGAGTGATAATTACTTTCTTCTCTTTGCATTTAGGATCATTTAGTTTCTTATTCATCTTCTCCCTAGTGACTTCATCTAATTTCTTGTCATCCTCAGTGCACTCAAAGCAACTAGGTTTTTGTCTAGGTTTAAGAATCTCATTTCCATCATAGATAACACTTTGAGCTGCTTTTGCTATCTTTCCATACTCAGGGTTGGGTTTATCTATAATGGGAACACTATGCTTATCGCTTAGAACTCTATGCTTTGTGATCATGTGAGCAGTCTGAATGGTGTTTACTTGCATGTACAACTTGTTTTCAAGTTTTTTTTTCAAAGTTTTCAGATTAGAAAAATCTCTCAAGAGCTTTGATTCCTTTGCATTAAATTCTTGCTTAAGCATTTTCACATTTTCTTGAAGTTCTTGTTTTTGCTTAGCTGTTTTAGAAAGTTTTTCTTGCAAGGAATTTAATTCTTGTTTCAATACTTCTTCTCTAAAATTACTTTTTCTAATTACTGTACGCACTTGGTCATCCATTTCCTGCTCACGAGTGGTCAACTCAAATTTAGCACGTTGTTCATAAATAGCAACACGTTATTTATAGGCATTTAGTTCAGAAATTACATAATCATCAGGGACACATGCAGTGTATTCATCAAAAACATAGTCATTGTTGACTGCAGAAGATGCATCACTTGGTACAACTTCACTTTCACTTTGTTTCACATATTGATCATATGGGACAATGTCGGTATTACCCATATTGTCAATATTTGATTCAATAGTTTCAGTTGATAGTACGTTGTCATGCATCTTTTGCACATCAGCATCATCGTATAGTTTTAGTACCTCTGAGATGAGTTTGTCCTTGGATGGGCCAGCTAGTGGTGAAGAAGAGACCTTGGGAGAAACCATTGGAGAAATGCTAGCCATAAAAATTGTGTGTGCAGTTGGTCCATCATCCACATCAGAGTCGTATGCATCACAATCAGCAACTTGAAAGGCATTCTGATGATTGTGACCTATCTCCTGAATAGGCTGCTCATCCACATCTGCATCATAAGTCTTGGCATTGCCCTCAGCAAGAAATAACAATTCCTCTTCACCCAAAGCAGCACCATTGTCCTGAGCTTGTACAAGCAGCATCTTATCTCTGAAGTAATCAGCATTCTGTGGACGCTTTGGAGATGTGCAGTTTCTAGCAATGTGTCCCTCACCACCACAGTTATAACATTTGATCGGCTTAGCTTGACCTTGGTTACCATTCCTTCCTCGATTCTGGTTACCAACATAACCTCTACCAGCTCCACCTCTTCCCTGATCATACTGTCTTTCCTGAATTGGTTGCACCACGATCCTTCCATCTTTAACAGTAGCTTGATTGTGTGGGTTAGATGCAGTTCTGAGGTTGTTGTTGGTTTGTGGGAGAGAATTCATGTTTTGACTAATCAGAAGAGGTAGTTGATTAATGAAGTTACCCACGTGTGCATCAGCATCGGCTTGTTTGAACATGGGATCTGGAATGAGTTTGTGATTACCATTACCCAAAGGTATGACTTGTGAGGCTTTGGTTGTGATTTCGATGTTTGAGTAGAAGGCAGTTGAGTCATTAGACGAGCTTGTCTCTCCCTGGTTGGTTCTGAACTGATTGAGAACCAATTTTTCAAACATAACATGTCTCTCATTCTGAAGGAGGAAGGCATAGAGTTGCTCATAGTTTGTATTCTTCAATCCTTTAGTGAGCTTCACAGAAGTGACAAACTTGTGCCATTCGGGATTCATGTTGTTCACAAATTTTGAGTTCAGCTGAATGTTAGGCATAGTCATTCTGATGTTTCTCATGTCATTCACCAACTTATGGAATCTCACATAGTACTCATAGACACTCTCATCTGGTTTCATCTTGAAGTGTTCAAATTCGTCATAGAGTTGTGATTCTCTGTCTTCCATAGTTAATTCTGATCCTGAGAGAAGCATCTTGACATTATCCCATACTGCCTTTGCATCGGTGTTGTGATTGATCAGCTTGTAGATGTCTTTAGGAAGACCTTGAAGAACAATGTTAGAAGCCCTGATATCTGCATCGAATCTCTTTTTCTCCTTATCATCAAGCTCATCATACATTTTAGGTCTGTCCATTCCGTAAATAGGAGTTCCATCATCATTAGTATCAAGTATATCTCTAGTCGTCTCAACTCGATACGGTCCTTCATCAATTGATTTGAGAATGTTGACACCATTTTCCTTTCCAAGGCAGTACAATCTGATTCGTTGAGCCCAAGAATCATAGTCAGTTCTGTCAAGCATGGGTGGACGAGTATCTGAGCCAGCTGCTTGAACATCTTCGGCAACAGTGGAGATGATAGTAGGAACGTTGGTAGACATGTTAACAGATTAAACGGGATTTTATAACTCTATGATTTAACCGGGAAATAGATTCTTTCACGGGATTTTACTAAATCAAGAGAAAACCGTAAACACTCACTCAAGTCGCTAAAAGATAATGCACTAAGTCGCTAGAAGATAATGCACTAAGTCGCTAGAATATAATGCACTAAGTCGCTAACACTTAATTCGCTACACCACTAAGTCGCTAGAGTCCCAAGTCGCTAGACAAAAGCAAGTCGCTAAGTAGTAACTCGCTACAGACCAAGTCGCTAGCAAAATTTTGGCAGCAATTCGCTACTCAAGTCGCTAGAGATACAAGTCGCTAAAGAGCAACTCGCTACAGACCAAGTCGCTACCACCAAGTCGCTACTCGTAGTGGAGAGTCCACTACTTGTACTTTAACTCGCTAGATATAACTCACTAGGTCTAAAGCTGTAACTCGCTACAAATTTGTAAAGCAAGTCGCTATGAAGAAAATAATCCGTGAGCTAAGTCGCTAGCTTGAAAAACCATATAAACATCACTTTTCAATCCAAAAACAACCCAACCAAGATGATTCAAGCTTACCAAATGAAAACCTAAACACTTGTGATGATTCTAAACATAGAAGTACTAACAAAATTCAAACTTTAACACAAGAAATCAACCAAATGATGCAAAAACCACTAAGCTTTTTCA
Organism: Chrysanthemum seticuspe; assembly: GCA_019973895.1. Classification (NCBI taxonomy): domain Eukaryota; kingdom Viridiplantae; phylum Streptophyta; class Magnoliopsida; order Asterales; family Asteraceae; genus Chrysanthemum; species Chrysanthemum seticuspe. The sequence continues at coordinate 277,749,522 of BPTQ01000006.1, read as the reverse complement.
AACTCAAAAACCACCTAAAAACCACTAGAAATCCAAAGATGTGCAAGATATGATCCAACCATGGCTCTTGATACCAATTGTAAGATATAACTTTTCACATACACATCAAACCATAACAACAAGGTGGCGAGTAAGTGGGATTCTAGAGAGAGAAAGTTAGAGGTTTAGGGAACTTAGTGAGAGAAAGTGAAAGATATTATTATGAGCTCCAACTCTCTACCTTGGGAGGTAGAGAGTATTTATAGTCTTACATAAAACGCCACACATCGGGCTGTGGATCAGGCATACAGTGGGTAAAGACCCGTCCGTCCTCCACGGTGATACAAAACTAAATACTACTTAACTTAAGATAACTACGACTACGAGCTTTCTAACGATTACATATACTTGAGGTGACCGACTCTTTAATACCGGGAATTTCTAATTCCTAACAATATACTTACTTTCCACATTGTGTGAAACAGCAAGTCTTCAAGAATTTAGTGTCCTAATGAGATATTGTGGATGATCTCTTGGCTCTAGACTCAATAGTGCTCATTTGGTTCCTGTGCCGGAGACTAGGGAGAGGGTCTCCTTCTTCAATATCAACAATCTCTAAGAGAAAGTCGATAGATAATGTCGGTTCCCCGTGAGAATGAAACAAGCCCTTTTAAGAGGAACTTGAGTGGCTTGGGAAGTTTTAGTGCAGTGCATCACTGGGTCCATGATGTCTTGTCTTCAATACCAGTGTTACCTTAGTAAACACCAGTAGCATATGTATTGAACCCGGTTTCTGCCCTAAGGTTGAATTGATGGAGGGCTATTTCTTTTCACCCTTTTATCATTCATTTCTTTTTCATTCTTCAACCCCTTCAGTGCTTACCGAGACTTCATAACTAGAACCTTGTTGGGTTTATTCCAGTACTAGCTCAGTCTCAGTCTGCACTCTTCCCATTCCTCACTTTTCTCCTTTTTTCAATATACCTAAGGACTCTACACTATCTAGTGGATTGTCCCTGGGTAGATCCCTCCGGTTCTGGCGGATCGTGGGAACTAATACCTAACCTAACCATCCTTATAACACCATGCATAAAGTAAATTGGTCGGTCTTTTGGTACAGTTCATTCTTCCTTAAAACCAATTGAAAAATCATTTGGAAAAACAATCAAGGTACTTGTGATACGAGATCAAAGTATTTTGTACCTTAATAGTTTTGATCATTTAGAAAACCTCCCCCTCAACATGTGCGTATGATTTAGAAATTGTTCAGTACAAGGAGGCAAGAGGACTTTGAAATATTTTCTTTGATCACAATTTTCATACGAAAAAGCCATTTGATTTTCATGGTAAAATTCTCCCCCTCAATATGTGCATAGGATATTTAAAATCAATTTTATCACATAGAGGCAAGAGTTCTTTTGAAGCACATCCACGATTACAAAAGCCGTTAAGAAAACCATTTGAAAACACAATCAAGGTACTTTATAATCTCTTTTAAAAAACTTTTGTACCTCGATGGTTTTGCTCCCCCTCAATATGTGCTTCGAGATTCGAAAGCGTTTAGCACATATGAGAGAGCAGCCTGCACAACTGAATCAAAACGATCAACTTTTATCAAATTTCATTATTAAATCACAAATTCTCCCCCGATCAAAAATATCAAATCCTTTGAGATTTTGGATCCCAAGTGATTTAATTAGGTTTAGAAAACATGGGAGAAAATGTGGCCTTGTTTAAATACTCATCTGATTTTTGGATAAATCCTCCTCCTCAACATGTGCATTATGTATATTGAAATCGTTTTGCACATGGAGGCAGGAGTGCCTTTAAAGGACTAAAACCAATTCCATTTAAAACAGATTTGAGATTTAAAACACGATCTCTACCCCGATCAGAAATATCAAACCATTTGAGATTTGTGATCCCAACTGATTTAAATCATTTATAAAATTTTGGGGAAAGACGTGGCAAGATTCAATTTTGAAAGATGACAGATATGGACCATTTTAAGACATTAAAGATTGTTAGTGTCAGGTATGATAGTTTTTAAGAGATCTTTTAAGTAAAACAAAACAATTTCACAATCAAACAAGAACAGAAAAGATTTCATTTTGAAAGACCTTGATTCTAAAGAAAAAATCATACCATGACATAACATTAAATCTTTAGATCACCACTTTTTGTTGTACAAAACGGACATTTTGAAGATATATTGTATGAAAATATTTTAAATTAAATCACTCTCCCCCTCAATCGATGACCGAAGTCGATAATTGAGTGACTTAAGTTTTGATAAAATGAAGTCCGGTGATTTTCAAAATTTAGTCCAATATATTTTCAAAACAATATATTCCATTTTCAAAACAATTTATTCAAATTTATTCAAAATTGTTTAAAAATGGTATTCTGCACAAAGATACGTTAGTGGTTGAGAAGCTTCCGTTGTTGTTGTTGTAGGGTTGGAAGAAAAACCGTCTGCAAATGCAGGGAGACTTCTTCTTACGTTGCATTTTGAATGCCAACTGAGGTCCAATTAAGCTCCGTTTCTTCATTTGTCAACCCAAGATATAGTTACCCTTTCCTTTCGGCATCCAATCATCTTCAATTGTGGGATCCGGATCGGGAACATTCTTATAACCAATATACCTGCATACATTAGTGAACACACATACAAATATATGGTGGTCGACAACACCCAAACAGCAATCGACTAATAAAAGTCAATCCAACATATCAATCAGATCATGTGAGGTATGGGAATAATGTGTTTCTCAAACTATAATCATCTAATCCTAACAATCACATCCTAGAAACCTAGTCCTTCAACATAGGCAATTATATTATACAGATAAGCACGTAGGATGATTAAGAAAGTCCGTTAGATGATGTAAATTTGAAAACATTCTCCCCCTCAATCAATGACTCATTTTTTTGAAAAATTTTAAAAGCGCAGAAGTCATTGATTGAGTTTGCAAATTAATACGAAAACTCAGATTCTGATTGATTTTTCAAGCAACTCATTTACCACCATTTTGAACACAACAAATATTTTTCTGAAGAATTATAGACGGAAAAACATTTGTGTAGGAACAGCAGTCCTTCGACATACTTTCCTCATTTTGTTTTGGGATAAGTGCACGAAATTTGTGAAAAACGTTTAAGCGTAGCACTTTCCTTCCTTGAAGAGCGGGTTGCTATCAGAAATAATAGCAAACCATGGTTTAAGCACGGGTTACAATCTAAAATAACTGTAAGCCATTATTTGAAGCGCGGGTTACAGTCTGAAATAACTGTAAGCCATAGTTTTTGACATGTTTAGAAAAGAATATTTACACCTCCTGCTCGAACTTCATCTAAAGTCCCGTGCCATTATTGAATGACATTTCTAAGACCGTAGATGTTATCGATACCAGAAGACATGTCTAGGAAAACATATTTTTGGTATTTTTGAAATTTTCTGATTTTTATGGATTTTTGAAGGTTTTATATTTTTCTATTTTCTTTTTGTTGGTTTTATATTTTTGTATTTTGTTTTTCGAATAAATATTTACAAGGATAGAATAGATGATATAGTTAAAGAAGATGATGATACGAGTACCGAGATAAGGATATCGAACAGCCCCGTTGTAGAAGATAGAAGTCATCATCTCTTAAACATTCACCACCAAAGCTTTCGAGGCTCCTGAATTGAGAGAAATTGAACCATCCGAAAGTGAGACTCTGGCAGCTTCCCCCCAAACTGAAAATCCTTAAGATGAGCAGATTCGAAGCTCTATTTCAAGCTTGCTTTAGCCAGGTGCACAAGAAAGCACACCATTATCATAAATCCCGCTGCTCCATTAAAGAACGATAATCGAGGATCTCCATTCGGGATTATATCATCAAGAAGAACAGCAACGTATCATCCCACACATAAAATAATCTTCTCATATTTCTATTCTACTGACGTCTGAAGCGATCCATTCCAAAAGGTAGTCAAGAAACCACTTCCCCCAAGTAGACGAATTGATGCAGTCAGTCTCTTAGACTAGAGCTCACGAACCCGAATACACATATACCCAAAGACAAAGAAACTTATACCATCGAAGTAGCAGATTAAGTCCAATAGCCAAAGAATAACCCCGATGTATACTTTTCTCTCCTCCTGAAGAAAGTGTATGAAGCTCAAGAACCCGAAGTATCCGAATGCCCAAAGAGAAAATAACCGATAACATTGAAGAAGCAGGCCGAATCACTGATTATCTCTGCGGAGGACTATCTCTGTGGATTTCAACTCCGGAATAAGTGATTATATCTCTGAATCACTGATTAAGCACTCAAGTGAAACAGCTGAGCGCCCTCAATGTACACAATTCTCTCTCCCCTGATGATTGCGATAACATCGAAATCATCACACACTTGTGTACCTCTTTCATCATCAGAAACTAACTCTTACATCTCTTCCCCCACGTAGTTGGAATAAGAACACTAAACGCCTTGATGAGTAAAACCTTGAGTTTCTCTGCGGTCATGACATTTGTTTTCCCGGGATATCTTCAATCACTTTGAAGAGTTAAGTTCATCAAGTTTACTCGCCATGAGTCAAACCTTGAGTTTCTCTGCGGTAATAACATTTGTCTTCCCGGGATATCTTCAATTACTTAGAAGTATTAAGTTCATCAAGTTTACTCGCGTTTAGATGCTTGTCTCCTTCCCCCTTGCTGGTTTTGATACTTAAGAAACAGCAACTCATTGTAAGCCCGTGTACTAGAAATCATTTGAGAAGAACATCATTAGCTCATATGTATCTGTGAGAATCAACTTGCTGCAGAATGTGAGCAAGTCTAATTGGGGATTAAATTCGACATATCACTCTCCCCCAATTAGTGCTCTCCCCTAAACCGACAATCTGTTTGATAAATGCCATGAATTAAGAAGAAGTCTTTAGATCATTAAATGCAACACGTCTTTAGTCTTCTAACATGTAGCAAAATATGTAGAACCGACTGTAGACTCGACCTTCTTCAAGATTGTCCAGTTGGGGAATAGAAAGCTAACATCTTCAACTCACCAAAAACAAGAACATCACCAAAAAGCATCCCAATCAACTTACATCTTGCAAATCCCCTTAACTAAAATCCCTCCCAATCAAACAAGAACAGAAAGATGTTCATCAAGGAAATCAGCAATCAGGCCGCAACGAACACACGAAATGGTAATACCAAGCAAACAATCACATCAAACAAGAACAGAAGGTTGTTCTGAATCATCATGTTGATGTGCACGTGAAGCATTAACCGGAAGCACTTTGTCAATAAATTCATATCAGCTTGTAAAGATGTCAACTAACGGCTCATAGAAGAAACTCCATGTAACGATGACCCGATAAGAAGAAGATCGGTTCTTACATGAGTTTGGAGCCGTTTGACCATTTATTCTCAGAAATTAATCAACCATGCAGTAATTTCACACTTCTTCTCCCCCTCAAGAATTGCATACGGAGTTGCTATTCTTGATTAAATAAGTGAAAGTCATCCGAATGTTCTATTCACACTTCTCTCCCGCAAAATCAACACATGATGTCGCCATCTTCATTATAATCGAGCAAGTGGAATGAGAAAACAATCAGTGATAGCCCGGTTCACTTGATGACTGAAGCGCATGGAAAAAGTATGAAGCATGTTGATGAGAATGGTCATAATAAGAAGATTTCTCTTCTTCAGAAGATAAAGCGCACTGACACGTACACCTTTCTTTTCTTTGAAGTACGAGGCTTGAACTGAAGTATTCAAATGTCATAATCTCTCTCTTTTCAATCTCTTTTGGCAAAAACATGTAATCAACCCCATTATCATTCTGTAGGCTCTTTGTCATGACAACTGATGGAGAAAAACCCAATATAATGAATTTGACCCTGAAGTAGAACAACCCAAACTCGTGACTTAAACTTGCACATGTGAAACAAAAAACGGTGTCGAGAATTCATGCCCATTTGAATCTCTAAGTACTCTATAGTCTTCACCCAACCAACCATCAAGTAATAGACGTACATTACCTCTTGAAAATCCACAATTGAATGTGACACTGAGCACTACAACGTAACTCCTTTAAGTGATAGTTATTTTGAGGTGATAAGAGCCCAATTCCCCCAAGTGGTAAAAGAAGAGGTAAAAGACACCCAACAATAACTAGATTTCCAAGTCTTCATTTTTGATAATAAGCTCGAACAAGGATCATGAAGAATCTTCATCCATCCATCCCCGATACCTTCAGATACTAAGTACACTCGCCCGTGATAATTCACTTCAACCTCAAATAAATAATACTGAATTAACGCCATTGTCACATCTTCTAAACTGCTCAACTCTAGCCTTCTTTGACATTTAAATGAACTTTGATAATGGTTTCATCCCGACCATGGTTTAGTGAGCATACCCCCGTAAAACCTTGTAATAACCAAACTGCCATGAAGACAACCCAAACACACACCCAATACATGAAGTACACCCTTTTATCCCTTCTTTGAAGTAGAAACCGTAGCACCAACATCATATAAGATCCAGAATTACACTTTCCTTTCTCCAGGATGGTACTATCATTACGGGATTTTACAATTCCATGGTTTAAACCGAGAAATAGATTCTTTCGCGGGATTTTACAAAACCAAGAATAAACCATAAGATAGATCCGGAAATGCACGTTACTATTACCAGGATGTTTCCATTGTCACGGGATTTTACAAGTCCATGATTTAAACCGAGAAATAGGTTCTTTCGCGGGATTTTACAAAATCAAGTCAAAACCGTAAACAATGTCAGTTTGAACGTGTTATGACAACTTTGGTTTCGGTGAATATCTGTTTAAGGGGAACATGCAGTGATTCATCAACGATTCTTACCCCAACATCAACAATATCATCAATCATCCAATAACCACTTTGGCAAACACATCATTCACGAATTCTGTCGGCTAATGCAGTGACCTTCTAGTGAAGCAAACCCGATATGTGAAACTTGATCATGAAGTGAACGTCCCCAGATTTGTTACTTAAACTTGTACTAATCCTTGTGAAGAAGAAACGGTGTACCCAATGTACAAAACCTCTTGACATATCCTCAACTGCGTGAGACACCGAAGTGATAGCTACGTTGTGGGTTAATCGAGAAAGAATCACAACCGTAACTAAATAGCCAAGTCTTTATCACCCTCTTTAAACGCCCAAACAAGTCATCTTCGCTGAAGGGTAGAAAGAAAGAAGATGAAATAAGTAAACACGCCTGGAAAACCTCACTTCAACTCCAAATAAGAAATACCGTCCAAACAACCCCGTAGTCAACATTTTCCAATAAACACTTCAAGCCATGACAAAATACCCTTCGTGAAAAATGCATAATCCAAAGTATCAAGTCGCATACCACAACACTCTCATCATCATACCCAACCACATCATACACCAAAATCTCATTATCAAATCTCATGATTGAGTCTCATCAACTACGATCCAATTAAGAGAAGCCCATCAGTCCTTCATTCACTAACATATAATTTCAAGCCTGGTTCAAATAACCAACTTGATCCGGTCAATGTGATTACTTGTAATGATACCAAATCAATAATACCGGATAAGAACCTTAGACCTATTAAAGATCAACTAAAGAATCAAACCGTGAATAAGTATGTAACCTCCGTGAGAATTAAAAAAATACCCCTCATACTAATCTTAGTCCATGTAAAATCAACAAAAAGTATCCAAAAGTTATGTCTCGGATAGACTTTTGTTAACAATTTTACCGAACCAAAGAACAAGCTCAAATCATTAATCTCATTGAGTCCACATGATCCAGAAAGAATTTAAGGTCCGGGCCCAGTCCAAGTATTCATCAATTCGGCCCAAGTTCACCCACATAACTGTTCGGTCCACACTCCTTCATACCCTAATTACGGGGAGTATTTAACACAAGCATATCCCTTTTTTCAAACCCTAAAAAATCAGTAACCCTAGAACACCAAAGCAGAACCACGCCTCCTTCTCCAAATCTCACACACCTTAAACCTAATATCAAAAAAAATCCGCCTCTATTACCTGCTTATCATCAAAACGCATCATCTAGCTCAACCAAATCTGCTTCATCTTATCACATATCATCCCAAATACAATTAACCAAACCCTAATATATTTCTCACACAAACAAAACGCCTCCTTTTCATTCGAAGATACCTCGCCACAGGGTTGGCTTTGAGGTGTAGGATACGACTTCAAGATCTAATGATGGGTCTCGGGTAGGTATTTATTCATGTTTCCGTTTGGTTTTTGGTCAATGAATCGAAACAAGGAAAGAAAGTGGCACTCTTGTCATGCTTTTTCTTTATATTCGAAAAGGTTACATCTTTTATAGATCTATGATGAGATTTGACTTTCGTTAGCATGACCTTCGAGTCTTGTAGTCTCATAAGAGATATAAACGAAAGCAATTTTTTGAGATCTTTCATGTTATTTCTGGTTGAGTCTTGTATATGAATGAGAGTTGAGTTAGGATATATTTGAGATTGAAGTTGTATTTTGGTATTGTTTTTGTTCGACCTCGTCTTCATTACATGTGTTAATATTCTTAGACTGATGATGGGATAGAACCTGAGGTCGATGTTGGTCGTATATGGTATGTGGTTGTGTATATTGGTATTGGTCATAAGGTTTAGAGGTTGTGGTCAATATATCATTCATCTTCTTCTTCATTTCTATTTCTGTCTAATTCGCTAGGTCAATGGTGTCAAGTCACTAGTGACAATGGTCTTGAGCCAACTCGCTAGCCAACTCGCTAGCCAAGTTGCTAGCCAAGTCGCTAAGCCAACTCGCTAGCCAAGTTGCTAGCCAAGTCGCTAGCACTGTTATTTGACTCAATAGTCAAACAACCTTAAATCGCTACATTTTATCAAAACAAGTCGCTAGACAACTTTCAAAATAACTCGCTACTTGAATTCAAAGAATATGGACAACTTGTAAATACAAGTCGCCACTATGCTTGACACAAGTCGCTAGGAAGAATGACCCAACTCGCTAGCATGAATGTATGAGATTTTCGATGAGTTTTTCCGACAACTTTTCCGGCCAGCTTCAAATTTACCCAGAAACAACAGTTTTGACCCATAAAAATGTGACTTTGACCACGACAGATAAGACCAAGTGACAACACAATATGATATTCAAGATAGTATTCAAGACTGCACAAGACCAAATGACCAAAAACATGTAAAGACCAATTTGAACCATGAAGTATTGACCAAAAGATGAAACCAAATACATGTTTAAAAAACAGTTAACCACAAGAATAAGAAAGACATCATCTTTCGACCAAAAAATGAATACAGAAACAGTATTTAAAACACTATTCGAGCCAGCATAAATTAATGAAACACAATAACCATGGTACAAAAACCACACAAATCAACACAACACAAAAACCTTGGCTCTGGTACCAATTGTAGGATCGTATATTTATTGTGTTTGATGATTCGGGTGGTCTTGGGAGATCAAAATACATGTTTGCCATTAGAGAGAGAAAGTTAGAGAGTTGGGTGTTTTCTTGGTAGAGAGTTACTTCACAAAATGTAGAATATTAGATTGAAAAGCACCACCCCTTCCATGGATGGAAGGGGTATTTATAGTTACAATGAAACCGTCCTCCTATCGGACTGTGGATCAGGGATACAGTGGGTAAAGACCCGTCCTTCCTCCACGGTGTTGCTCTAAACTAAACTACGCTACAAACTAACTAATAAGCTACTAAATAATGTAAATAACGACAAGTCTACGAGCTAACTTATGCTAGATAATATTTGGGGTGACCGACACTTCACTAAGGAATTTTCTAATTCCTAACACATATCTTACCTTTCCCGTCTCAGTCCGCTCACCTAGGGTCAGTTGGTCATATCTCCTAGGCAATTGGCCTCTACCGCCATTCAAAACTACCGAACCAAGGGTGGCTACCAATAAACTATGCATGCATACACTTAGAAATAATTATACGGAAGTAAAGTAAACGCAAACAAAACAATTAAGGAATCATAACTAGGCCAGCACCAACAGGTGCTTAGCCGCTCATATTAATCATGCAAACCAATTCAATATTCAAAGGTACGAAATACATGAACTGAAAGTAAAAGAAATATAAAACGCTAATGCTTATCTTAGGGGAGTGATTTCTCCCTTGGAGACAGCTCCGTATGCTCCTCTAGATCTGCCTTGAGCTTTTTCCCACGTTCTCTGAGTGTTGTGTGTGGAATGGAATGAATAGAAATGCTGGAATTCGTGGGGTATTTATAGGCCAGATCTGGGTTACGGCGTAACTAATATAAGAGTTACGCCGTAACCTTCTATTTCATCGTATTTTGCACTAGATATGCTGGTTACGGCGTAACCTTATGAGTGGTTACGCCGTAGTCTTCAATAAACTCGGTTACGTCGTAGTTGATGGAGTAGTTACGGCGTAAGTATCAGCGGCGTGGAACCTCATTTGACCTAATATAGTTACGTCGTAACCTTAGGGAAGAGTTACGCCGTAACCTTCTGATAAGTTGGTTTTCTGAGTCACGCAATAGTTACGGCGTAATGTGAGAGACGAGTTACGCCGTAACTTCTTCAAAGTAGCATACTGTGATAAATCTTTAGATATTTCTCCAGTCCCGCGTCTCTTTAGCTCCAATGCTCGTAATTTACCTGAAAGTGGAAAAAAATGGAAAACAAGCGTAAATCCATATAAATAATATAAATTACAAGCATTATCGGGGGAAATAGACACTTAATATTCAGGATTATTTGATGTTATCAAAGATCACTTAAACTTGCTAGAGATTTGATGTAGTAACTTGTTACTTGCAACTTCCTTAGCATCAACTTGGAGTCATGAATCAAAGCATGAGATGTATGTTGGTGTTTTGATAAAAACGACCAAGAGAGGGGAAGATGAGGGTTTTGTGAAGTCTTTCACTTGCTATTTATAGGAGGGAAAGTTTGGTTAACCATGTATTGTGTTAGATAATAACCATGGTTGAATTAAGGACACATGTATGAGATTACATGCAAAATAGATGAGATGATGCCAACACTATGGTGAATCACCTCATATGGGCTGAGATATTGAGTGAGTGGGATGAGATATTATGTGTTGATAATATCTTGGTGTTATGATGTGTTTCGGTTTCGTTAAATGCCAACCGTAATTTGTTAAGCCATAAAACGTAAAATCGGGTATCGTAAAAATACGAAACTTGCAGGAATGATGAGACTTTTTATTATACTCCATATAAAAATATAAAATGAGTGATAAGTCTCATTGGGTGCTAAAACGCTGTCTAAAGCTGGAAACGCGGGTCAAAAACTCGTAAATCGCGTAAAATGCAGAACTGGAAAACGTAAAATTCCAAAACTTGTGGAATTGTCGTAAAATGGTAGAGATACATATTTCTAATGTTTATAGTGTTTTATAGACATAACGGGATGCCCGAATAACGTTTAAACCCTAAAGTAGTTCCCAGACACGGTTTTGTGAAATCGGTTCTGTATGGATTCAGCGTACGTCGTCAGGACGACTTGTCGAGTTTTATTTATCTTGTCATTATGGTAAAATAAAAATAAAATTTTTTACTGGATGAATAGTAAAAGTCAAATAGTCAAAAGTCAAAGTCAAAGGTCAACTTTAAAAAGTCAAAGGGTAAAATAGTCATTTTACCTTATGAAAAATTATGGGTTGCTACACTAACTACTTCCAATATGAGTTTCCAGCTAAGTATGCTATGAATGTCACAACGCAAAAGGAACCTCCTTGGTTTGCAAAGATGTGTGAAGCTTTAAGCAGCCAACAAACCATTCATGAAGCTGGATCCCTTGATAGACCTCCAATGCTCACTCCCGGAAACTATGATCAATGGGTGATACGGTTTTTTGGGTTTTGTGTTCTCAAGAAACCACATGGTAAGTTTTTGAGGAAGGTCATCCTTGAAGGTCCGTTTCAAATGCCTACTACAACAGTCCTCGGAGATCCAACTGCTGATCCACCAAGAGATGATGTTACCACCACTCTCAGAGTTGATCAACTCACTGATGAACAACTAATTCACTTGGAAGCAGATGAACTTGCAATGCAATATATCCTTTTGGGTTTACCCAATCTGATTCTTTGTAGTGTTGATGCTCAGAAAACTGCAAAAGCTATGTGGGAACACATTCATCTTCTAATGGAAGGCACATAACTCAATCAAGAAGACATGGAATCAAAACATTACTTATCCTATGAGAACTTCATGATTGAACCAGGGGAATCATTAGAGTCATACTATCATCGGTTCACAGACATCATCAGTGAAGAAGACATGGAATCAAAACATTATTTATCCTATGAGAATTTCATGATTGACACAACATCAAGAAGACACATAACTCAATCAAGAAGACATGGAATCAAAACATTACTTATCCTATGAGAATTTCATGATTGACACAACGTCATTATGCCAAGGATTGCAATCAACACAAAGTTCCTAAGCTGTCTTGGTCCTGATTGGGAGAAGTATGTTACATTCATCCGTCAAGCTAAGAATCTTCATCAAGCAACGTACGGATTGTTGTATGACTACTTGAAGCACCATCAAAAGGAAGTAGACAAAGACAGAGCTATCCGTGGAATCACTGCATCTCCAACTCTACCGGATAATCAAACTCTTGATTTGTACACTCAAGCTTGTTATCCTCAATTTCCAAATTTGCCAACTGTCTTTACTAATCCACTAAAACAATCTGCTCAGATCACACCATATGATCCTTCACAGCAATCACAAGAAACTCAACTGGTTCCTTACAACAACAACACTGATTCAACACTTTACAGTGAGACACCAAATGAGGATGCAGAAGCTTTCGATATGTTAAATCAAGGATTTTCGTTAATTGCTAGAGCCTTTGGGAGATTTGCTAACAAAACCAACAACCGTATTCGTACCTCATGTAACATAAGGAATCAAGCAGTTGTTAACAATGGAAGGGTTGAGGTTCAGAATCATGGAAATGGCCGTCAGATGGGTAATGGTCAAGGATTTAATGCTAATGGAAGGAATAACATGGGTGCTCCACAAGAACGGGTTCAAATGGTTGATCAGGGAAATGTTCATACTGGGAATAATGGTCTTCGATGCTACAACTGCAACGAAAAGGGTCATCTGGAAAATGCTTGCCCAAAGCCGAGAACAAGAGGCAGCGCTATCACAAGGAGGCTTTACTCTTGGCTCTCAAGGATGAAGCTGGTGGAACACTTACCAACAAAGAATAGAGCTTCATGGCTAATGCAGAATCTAACGATGACATGGAGGACTTGCAAGCTAACGCAGCCGTGATGTTGATGGCCAACATGCAAGAGCTCCTTATGAGTGACACAAGCCAAGTGTATGACACTGAAGGCTTGTCTCAGGTACCGAATCCTAACATATGTCTTATACATGATCTGATATCTCCGCCTGCATCTACATCCGACGAGGCACAAATTTTTCAATATGAGCCTTCTATATCTCATCACAAAGATAATCAAATGGATCCCGTAGTTACATTTGACGACCAAGATGACCTAATGGTTAACATTGATAATCAAGTTGACTTCGTGATGATATTTGAGGATCTAAATAATGATTATGTGGAGAATCAAGTTGAACAAAATGAGCCTTTGTCTAATCCAGGTCCCGGTCTCATGACCTTATTTTAGACCACCCAATCTGAATTAGAGAAGTGCAATGAGATTAATAAGAATCTTAATGCTAAGATTGCACTGTTAACTAAGGATAATGAATGCTATAAGTTACAACTCAAAAATTTTGAAACAAAAGAGAAACGTGAATACAGTTTTGAAATCGCCTTTTCAAAATCATACCAAAATGAAACAGATACGTGATCTAGTTGAATCCAAGAATGAATTGCTTTCTCATAAATAGAACAACAAAAATTTGATCATCAACAACAAATTAACGCTCTTACTTCTGAAACTCAAAAAGCCAAGTCTGAGTTGTTAATATGTCAAAAACAGTTTTCTGAGTACAAAAAACATTCAAGGACGCGAATTGATCACTATCTTGATGAAATTGTCAATTTACAAAAAAAAATCAAAGAGTTTCAAAATGTTGTTTATAAACATGGTGAGTCAATCACAACAATTCAAAAGTTTACTTTTAAGCCAAATCCAGATGGATATGGGCCAATTCTTGCTGATTACAAACCACGTTTTTCACATAGAGCATTCAAACCAAATCCTCAAGTGTACAGTGCAGAACATAGAATTGATGATTCCATTATGAGTGTTGTTGAAAATAATCGTGAAGAGGAATTCGATGCTGATGACGAGAGTCGATTGAAAATGGAAAATGTTGAATATAACAAACCATTTGATTACTCAAATATGACTTTTGTCAAACAACAGGATAATACAAATACACCGTGGGTTATCACACCAATTCCTGAGTCATTTTCTAATGTTGTTTCCGTCCAACAAGTTGCACAAATAAATGGTCCTTTACCTTCTTTGAGTAAAATCACACCATCACCCGAAAGATGTCAATTACTTAAATATTTTGATACATTCATGTCTGACATTAATCTTTTGGAACAAGAAATTGAACGTAATTCAGAAATAAAAGTTGAAACTTTTCAATCGCCTTATGCGCGAAAATAAAGGGATATTTTTCAAAAACAACTTTTACCCCATGTTCGAAATCTTCGTATGTGTGCAAAATGTTAAGAACGGGATCTTCAGAAGGAGATTGGGCAATTGAAAACAATTTTCAATGCAAACGAGGCATGGACTTTGAAAACTAAACAAAAAAACAAATCTTTTCGAAACCATGTCGATCGACTCTTGGAAGATGTTATTTGTGCTGATACCATGTCTATTGTTTTGTATCATACTACTGTTTCTGCATATGATAATATTGCTGTTAATTCTGTTGATTTTGTTAAACTGAAGGAAACAATATATGTTAGTCAGCCACAAGGATTTGTTGATCCAGAGTTCCCTAATCATGTCTACAAACTAAACAAGGCTCTCTATGGTCTCAAACAAGCCCCTCGGGCGTGGTATGATAAGTTGTCATCCTTTCTCCTTGAACATAATTTTATCAAAGGATCGGTCGACCCAACACTGTTTATTCAATATCATGGGGCACATATGTTAATTGTTCAGATTTATGTGGACGACATCATTTTTGGTTCTACCCACAAAAAGTACTCAAACGCTTTTTCAAAACTAATGAAAACAAATTTTGAAATGTCAATGATGGGTGAACTTACGTTCTTCTTAGGACTACAAGTTCATCAATCACCCCGTGGTATTTTCTTAAGTCAGTCCAAACATGCTTTAGAAATATTGAATAAACATGGAATGCAAAGTTGTGACATGATCAGTAAGGATTTTGCTGGATAATTACACTACTGATTGATTGGAATGTATTTGGATACAGAATTGTGAAGTACAACAATCAGATAAGACAAACGTAAATACGTACGTTTATTAAATTACGTAAATGTATAAAATAAAACAAGAGATATAAGAAATAAAGGGTCTACAAATATGAAAATGATATTTTTGGAATCCTAAAAATAAAAGAAAATTATTAGAAAAAGAAAATTATTTTTAAAACTATTTATCTAATTATTATTAATTAAAAACTATTTTTAACTATTTAATAATACTCTAAAATATAAGAAAATATGAAATAAAGCTAGAAAAATGAAATTATGATTTAAAAAAATCTAAAATATTATAAAACTAATTTTAAAACTGAAAAGATATTTTTTATGCTTTTTAATTATTTATTATTAATTATTTAATACTTTTAACTATTTTAAATTCTAGTAAATACTAAACAATCTAAGAAAATTATGAAACTTTTTATAAAATTACCCTATGGTGACAGAAAACTAAGAAAATTATAAAAACAGAATTTGCTTAATAATAAGCTGAAAAAGAAAATTAAAAAGCTAATTTATATTAAATAAATGCTATCACTATATTAAAAATGATGTTTTTGTGATTATTCTTTTTCAAAACTATTATACTACTGATATTAAGTAACTTTAATGAAAACAAAAAATTTTAAAACTTAAAAATAAGCAGTTTATGAGCTTATGATTTAGACAGTGGACTTATGAGCTTATTTTGGTGTATTAAGCTCAAACAAGCTTCAAAGCTGAAAACAAAGGTGGAATAAGATGTAAACAAGCTAAAGCTACTTATATTAAGCTAAAAGACACAAATAAGCACACTAATAAGCGATAATGATCAAATAAGCACTTATCCTAAACTAGAAAACCAAACAGGCCTGCATCCATTTTGGAAGCAAGATTAAGCTAGGGGCAAAAGCTCCAAAGCCAAAAATAAGCCTTGATATAAGAAGCTGGCTTATTTAGGTTTCCAAAAAGCCAAGGTTCTCACAATGGGGCCCACTAATAAGCTTGCTATCAGCTTGAGAAAAAGCTGGTAAACCACTGAGTAATGACTCAGTATATACTGAGTGAAATGGGACAAATAAAAAACTACTAGCAGCCCTACTGAATAAGCTAAAAAGTTGAAAATAAGCACTGGGACTTTAAGACAGCTAGGTTGTATTTCCAAAGAACCAAGATTCACAAGCTAAAGCTAACTGAAGAGCTCTGTGTGAGCTTGTGAAAGTGACTAGCTCAACTGTGCACAGGGCACCATTTCAGACAAGGTGCTTGAAATAAGCTAAGAATTAAGTAGTTAAATAAGCTAATTGAAAATTATAACAAATACAGTGATTAAGATGAGCAACTAAAGTTTATAATCCTAAAAGCTCAAATCTTGAAAACTAATATTATGTCCTATATAAAATTACCTATTTTATTCAAAAACGACTAAACTGAAAAGTTTGACTTTTTAAATTACTCTAAAGGTTTGACTAATATGAACTTTGGATTGATCCTACTTACTGATTATGTTGTAATAAGCTATTTTAAGATGAAAATAAGCTAGGTGACCAAGTTTTAAACCACTGTGATGAATTTTTCTTCCTAAATCCTAACAGTGGACAAACAAGGTGAGATTAAAAAGGATTTTGACTTTTTACCAAATAAGGACTGGTTTTTATGTTTGCAGAGATATATTAAGTACTAAGGTGACATGAAACAAGCACAAACAACAACACAAACAAGATCTACCACAGTTAAACAAGCAAATCCAAACAGTCCTTATTGAGACTGTTATTAAGCTTTTAGTACTAAAACAACTTTTTAAACCAAGAAACCTAGTAATTAACTTGTATTAACTATAATGAGACAGTATTAAGACAAAATTAACAAGGTTTAACTACTTATACTAAGAAATGCAATCTTTAAAGAACTTGCTTACAAATTGAATCCAAGCACATGACTGAGAATCAAGGACTGTAAACACTTCCTATAGCTTCCCAAGAAGCTCTAAACCAAGGCCATCCACAATCAACCCTGCTCCAGCTTCTTGATGATCTTCTTCATTGATTTTTCATTTTTGACTATTTTTTTTGGTATTTTTGCTTTTTGTATCTAGAACTGATTTTAAGGTTTCTAATAGCTTTTAGAAGCTATCTAGGAGCTTATGTTAGCTTATGAGTCCAAGACAACAACTAATAACAACATTTAGCTAATATGAGATTTTTGACATGAAAATTGCATAAACTGAGAATGATACTGAAACTTGAAATTGATTGCTTAAAAAGTTGTACAATACACTGCTAATACTTAAACAAAGACTTGAAAGATTAAAATTACCCTGGAAATTGATATTTAACTAAAACGACTAAGATATTTAAAAATTACACTAGATAGCTTCCACATTGCCTCTCTTCTCCTTTATAAAGATCTTTTTAGCTCTTGTCGACATCTCTGATGGTTTCCCACTTCATCTTGACCATTGAAACCTTCTAATTCATCATATTCGTCCATATGGAGATTTGGCGCCAAAAAGTCATAAGCAGGTTTCAATCAATTAATGAACTTTGGGTGTTTGTGGAGGTGTTAGGGGAGTGGGTAAGCAACTGGGAGACAGGTGGAAAGGTGGTGAAAGCAAGTGGTGGAAAACCACGATGGTTTCTGGTTTTGGCGCGCTTGTGAGGTAAGGGATGAACAGTGACGGGTTTTGACTTAATTTGACCGGTGGTATTAATAGAAGAGGGTTCAAAATGGGGGTTCAAGGTTTATGACAGGGGGTTCTTTTGGGTTTTGGCTGGGCTCAATAATAAAAAGGGTTCATTTGGTTTGTTTAATACACAAGGACCATTGTTGTAAATTCTGAAAACTTGAGGGACCAAAACTGAACTTTTTCCAATGTTAACACAAGGACCAAACTTGCCATATATGAATAGTACAAGGACCACTCTTGATTATTTTCCATTTTTATAAATCCAAGGACTATTTTTGACACTTTTTAAACTTGAGGGACCTTTTCTGTCATTTTCTCAAAGATTCATTCAAGGACATTATTTTTGACAATTTAAAATATTTCAGGGACCTTGAATGATATAACTCCATATTTTTGGATTCCAGGGACTAGATTTGACAACTTTTGAAACTTGGGGGACTAAAACTGCCAATTATGCAAACTTGATATGTTTTTCACCTGATTTTGGAATTTTTGCATTTGAAACACATAAAACACTTATTTGTGATATTTTTATCATTTTGATGCATTTCTGAGTGTTTTCAGATGTTTTTGCAGTTTAATTGGTACAAAAATGATGAGTATTTAGACATTCATCAATCCCCCACACTAAGATATTGCTAGTCCCTAGCAATCTTTTGAGAAACATAATGGATTTCATCTCTTTACTAAAAGCCATTACTTCTGGAGTAGCCAATTGTTTTAGTTCAAGTAAGAACCTTGGTACAATGATAACCAAATGATTTTGAGCAAATCACCAGCTTTCAACGGTTTTGATTTGTCTTTACCAGAAACCGTTTGCTTCTGGACTAGCCAACTCTTAGATAAATTATCAATATTATCTTTGGTGAGTCGATTACCAATTATGGATTTCCAACTGCCTTTACCACAAGCCATAAACTTGCGGGCTAGCCAACTCTTCACTAATTAAAGATATGGTGAGCTGAACACCATACAATTTTGGGCAAATTGCAAGCCGTCAACGGATTTGATAAATCTTTACCAAGAGCCGTTTGCTCCTGGATTAGCCAATCCTTATGTGGGTTAGACATGGTGGACTGATTACCATTTGTTGTGTTTAGAACATAGTACTTCCACTAATTTTTTTTTTTTAAATTTGGCCATTTTGGGGGAAAAAGGGACTAAAAGGGTACACTTATGATCAAATTCGCCAGAATTTCCCCCCCACACTTAGAAATGAATATTGTCCTCAATATTCAAAGTCCCGGCTATTATGCCGAATCCTTGAACGTAAAAAGATAACATTACTAGCTAAGTGTAGAAACACAACAATTATTCTCTTTTTTTTTTAATATTTACAATTTTCATTCATTTTTTAGATCTATATACAACATGCGGGGCATCTCCCCCACACTAGGGTGGTAGAAAGTAGAAAGAAATCAGAAATATGAGTGAAAACCCATATTGTGTGCTACTGTTTTTGATTACCGAGTCGCTAGCTTGACTCGATCCCCGCATTCATTGGTTCATGGGGAAAGTTTGTAGATCCGGGACAACCACAGGTGGAATGTCCTCTCCAAAATAATGCTTTAATCGATGACTATTCACTTTAAAATTTGGACCATCGGGCTGAGATAACTCAATGGTACCATAAGGATAAACCTTAGCAATAGTAAATGGACCAGACCAACGGGACTTGAGCTTTCCCGAGAATATCTTCAATCTTGAATTGAAAAGAAGGACTCGATCACCGACGTTGAAAACGCGGTTCTTGATTTTAGAGTCATGAATCTTCTTTGTCTTTTGTTTGTAGATCAAAGAGTTCTCGTATGCTTGATCACGGAGTTCATTTAATTCATTCATTTGAACTTTCCGGTGATCACCAGCTGTCTGAATATCGAAGTTTGCATGTTTTAAGGCCCAGTATGCTTTGTGCTCAAGCTCAATCGGAAGATGACCGGCCTTTCCGTACACTAGGTTGTATGGAGTACACCCGATGGGTGTTTTGTAAGCTGTACGGAAGGCCCAGAGTGCGTCATCTAGTTTATCCGACCAGGATGCACGATTTTCGCCTACTGTCCTTTCAAAAATTCTTTTTATACCACTGTTGGAAACTTCCACTTGCCCACTTGTTTGGGGATGGTATGCAGTAGAGAGACGGTGGGTTACACCATACTTTTGCATGACACGATCAAATTGATCATTGCAGAAATGTGTACCACGATCACTGATTATAGCTCGCGGAGTTCCAAACCTAGCAAAAAGAGATTTTAAGAATTTCACAACTACTCGGGCATCATTAGTAGGTAAAGCTTTCGCTTCAACCCATTTTGACAAATAGTCAACAGCCACAAGTATGTATTTGTTTCCTCGAGATGATGGAAATGGCCCCATAAAGTCAATGCCCCAGATGTCAAAGATCTCACATACTTGAATGGCGTTTTGCGGCATTTCATTTCTTTGAGAGATATTTCCGTGACGTTGACAAGCGTCACATGTTTTGACAAATTCGTGGGCATCCTTGTAAATCGTGGGCCAATAAAACCCGGAATCAAACACCTTTTTGGCGGTGTAGTTTGGACTATGATGGCCCCCGGTGGGTCCAGCATGGCAAGCTTTGAGAATGTCAATAGCTTCTTGTCCATAAACACACCGTCGGATGACTTGATCCGCACATATTTTGAATAAGTAGGGGTCGTCCCAGAAGTAATGTTTAACATCCTTGAAGAATTTGTTCTTCTGTTGGGTCGACATTCCTTTCACTATGAAGTTACCCGCATGGTAATTTGCGAAGTCAGCAAACCATGGGGTAGTAGAGTTTCCACGAAAAGAAACCGCATTGAGCGTCTCGAGAGGAAATGTTTCATTTATTTCCTTTTTCTCGAAAACATCTTGGTGAGGGTTTTCTAGACGGGACAGATGATCAGCAGCCAGGTTCTCAGCTCCTTTTTTATCACGTATAATGATATCAAATTCTTGCAGGAGGAGAACCCAACGAAGCAATCTCGGCTTTGCATCTTGTTTTGCAAAGAGATATTTGAGAGCCGAGTGATCCATATACACCACGCATTTAGTCAAGATTAAGTATGGCCGAAACTTCTCAAACGCATACACCACAGCTGGTAGCTCTTTTTCTGTGGTGGTGTAATGGGTTTGAGCTTCAGTCATAGTCTTACTTGCGTAGTGGATAGGCTGAAAATGCTTGCTTCTACATTGCCCTAGGACTGCACCAATAGCAAAATCACTTGCATCGCACATGAGCTCAAAAGGTAAATCCCAGTCGGGAGCAACGAGAATGGGTGCTTCCGTAAGCTTTTTCTTTAATGTTTCAAAAGCTTCGATGCACTCAGGTGAGAAGATAAAAGGAGCATCTTTTTCAAGAAGATGGGTCATAGGCCGGGCGATTTTAGAAAAATCTTGTATGAATCTACGATAGAAACCGGCATGACCTAAAAAACTCCTAATACCTTTGACGGTAGTAGGATGAGGCAATTTAGCAATAACATCGACTTTTGTTCTATCTACCTCAATCCCGTTTTTTGAAATCTTATGGCCAAGGACTATGCCTTCTTTGACCATAAAGTGGCTCTTCTCCCAATTTAGACAAAGATTGGTGTCTTCACACCGTTTGAGCATTTTATCTAGATGGGAGAGACATGTTTGAAACGAGTCCCCAATGACCGAGAAGTCATCCATAAACACCTCCATTGTTTCCCCGATCATGTCGTGGAAAATTGCCATCATACATCGTTGGAACGTGCAAGGAGCATTACATAGGCCAAAAGGCATATGTCTATAGGCAAAAGTTCCGTATGGGCAGGTGGATGTGGTCTTCTCTTGATCCTGTGGATCAATGGGGATATGAAAATAACCCGAGAAACCATCAAGGAAACAATAATACTCGTTCCCTGCTAATCTCTCAAGCATTTGGTCCATGAAGGGTAGAGGAAAATGGTCTTTTCGGGTGGCGTCATTCAACTTACGATAGTCAATGCAAACACGCCATCCCGTAACCAATTTAGTTGGAATTAACTCGTTATCTTCATTTGTGACAACGGTTATGCCACCCTTTTTAGGAACACAGTGAATTGGGCTAACCCAAGGACTATCTGAGATCGGGTAAATTAATCCTGCATCAAGAAGTTTGATAACCTCCTGTTTGATAACATCATGGATTTTTGGATTTACTCTTCTCTGATGTTGAACTGCTGGTTTGAAGTCATCCTCCATCAAGATTTTGTGAGTACAAAATTCAGGGTTGATACCCTTAATGTCGGAGAGTTTCCAAGCAATTGCTTGCTTGTGTGACTTCAAGACCTTTATGAGAGCATTTTTTTCATCTTTACTCAAATCTCGAGCAATAATGACTGGTAATTTATCATCACCTTCAAGAAATGCATACTCGAGATGAGGTGGTAAGTCCTTAAGTTCGACTTCAGGAAATTCTTCAGTTTTCTCAATTGACTTGACTTCCTTGTTATGAAGCTCGACGGGAGGGAGTGATGATGGATCATCATTAAGCAACTTCTCAATGAGAAGTATGTCCCCCTCGATGTCGATGGGAGCGTGATTAATTTCCCATGGAACAGAATCACTAGACAAGTATGCTTCAATCTCTTCCAAGATGAAGTCACTTTCCTCAAATGGAGTGAGAGAAGGAGTAGAATTGGCAATGATGGGTTGAGATGAATGAGTGAGATTATCACTCGAAGAATTATGATCATAACCAAGAACTTCTTGAGAGTACTCTTCAGAAGCAACATCAATGATATCTATTCGGTTAACCGACTCAGAATCATAGTTTGCGGAGTACCTCGAAGTTTGATCAAGGTTAAAGGTGACAGCTTCATTACCTACACGTAATGTGATTTCTTGCTCAAATACATCAATGAGAGCACGGCCCGTTCTCAGGAATCCTCGTCCAACAATGAGAGGAACCCGATGATCGGCATCGAAGTCAACAACCACAAAGTCAGCTGGAAAATGGAACTTTCCTACTTTTACAAATACGTCCTCGGCAATGCCAAGTGGACGGGATATTGTACGATCTGCAAGCTCGAGAGTCATGCATGTAGGAGTAAGGTCCGGAAGAGAAAGTTTCTTCCATACTGAATAAGGCATTAGATTGATGCTTGCACCAAGATCGGCTAAGGCAAAGCATTCAACCATTCCTGGAAATACACAAGGTAAGAGAAATTTTCCAGGATCTCCAAGCTTTTCTGGAAGCTTCTTCAAGATAACTACAGAGCAGTTCTCGTTCAGAGGAGTTTTCGCCATTTCAAACAGCTTTTCCTTGTTGCTTAACATGTGTTTGAGAGTTGATTCAAACTTGGGCATCAGCATGATAGCATCCGCAAAGCTTATGTCAAAATGTAGTTCTTGGAAAATTTGAAAAAATTTGTCCATTTGATGACTGGCTTTTTCGCGGAGCTTTTGCTCATTCAAACGTGATGGGTAAGGAATAGAAGATTTGGATTTGGGGTTTTCAACGGGAGCTACTGGAGGTTCAAAAACAACTCCTGGATTGGATTTGGGTTTCGGGACAACTTGAGGATGGACATCCTTGGTACCTCCGTTATTAGTAGGAAGTTCCTTGTCCTTTGTCGCCTCAGGTTCACTTTCCATTACCTTCGGGAGAGAAGAAGAAGAGGTAGTAGGAATAGCGGGTCCATTGTATGAAACACCACTTCTGGTTGTGATCGCCTTTGCATCGCCCCTCGGGTTAGCGATCGTGTTGCTCGGAAGTTTTCCTGAGCCCGAGGGTTGATCATTTAAAGACTTCTTTAGATCAACGATCTGACTGACCAACAACCTGTTCATTTCATCTTGGGATTTCATGAATTGCTTCAATAACTCATCAGATGATGGTACTGGAGGATGTGGAGGGAAATTTTGAGGTCGTATGTTTTGATTATGACCTTGTTGTTGAAAATTCCCTTGGTTAGGATTCACATTTCCCTGAAATTGATTCCCTCGATTGAAATTGTTTTGATTAAGGTTTCCTTGATGTTGGAAACCTTGATTGGGTCCGGGATAGAAATTACCTTGGTTTTGATAACCTTGGTTCATTCTAGGTTGGTTCTGATTCCGGTTTTGTATGTTAGGATTCTGGTTAAAACCGGGTGGTCCCTGATAAGTATTAGCACGGTAGTTTGGTTCATTTTGAGGACGGTATTGATTACCTCCCTGATGTGAAGTACCGGCTATAGCATTGGCTTCAAACGGACTACCATCGGTGGCAGTACAGTTGTAGTATGCATGAGGGCCACCACAAGTAACACAGACCTCGACTTTCTTCACTTCACCATGTGATGGTGTCTGTGTGAAAGTGACTTTCTTTTGGTTAGCAAGAACCAAAGCCTGAACAATATCCGTGAGTTTGTCAATCTTAGCATCGGTGCTAGATGTACTCACGGGAGATGAAGTAGAAGGTCCTGCATTAGACTGAGACTGATATGTCTTTGTTCGGAAAGGGCGGACCTGGGACTTGTTTTCAATGATTTGCAAGGCTTCTTTTGTGGTCTTGCTTAAGAAATTACCTCCCGCGGAGGCATTTAAAGAGTCTTGGTCAGCTTGTCTCAGACCATTGTAGAAAGTATCCATTTGCATTAATTCGGTAAAACCATGATGTGGACACTTGCGGAGCAACTCTTTGTAACGATCCCATGCCTCACCGAATGATTCATCAAATCTTTGAGAGAATTTCATTATCTCATTCTTAAGACTTGTAGTTCGGGATGGAGGATAGAATTTGTTAACGAACTTGGTGACTAAATCCTCCCATGTCTCAATGGAACGAGGGGGTTGTTTCTCAAGCCAATTCCGGGCTTGTCCCTCTAGAGAGAATGGGAACAGAAGAAGCTTAATTGCTTCATGTGGGACATTCTTGTATTTGATGGTAGATGCAATCTTGTTAAACCATCGAATATGTGCATGAGGATCATCCCGCTCAAAACCATAAAATTGGCTTTGGGTCACAAGATTAAGCAACCCGGTTTTGAGCTCAAAGGTATCAGCCACAATGGCTGGGACAATAATGGCATCTCCGTAACCCTCGATGGGTGCTTGGAGAAGCTCATTCATCGGTTTGTCTTCTGCCATTACGACAGGGGGTGGTTGTGCTAGACGTTCCTCAGTCACGGCTGAAGGAGCAGAACGTCCTCTACGTCTACGAGGAATATTTGCAAGCTCAGAAAGTGGACTTGTAGAACTGGAAGAACGAGTGCGCATGCACTAAGTATAAAAATCAGTTTTCAAAACAAATGCGAGGCAAAACGACAAGTGAACTTAAACCAATAATCACAGATGAAATGGCTTCTTTGAAAAAGGTACACCAAATCACAAGGACACAAAGGTAAGTTTTAAATCTTTTGTTCGGGAACTTATTAATGTTCACACCCCCAGTTGGTAGGTGTACTGCCTTGGTTTGCGGTGGTTGATTTTTATGTATTTATTAAGTACCACTGAAAAGACGTAGGTATGGATTTGTGCAAAGGGTTTAAAAACTTTTGGACAATATTTTTGGTATCGTCTCGTTTAACCAAATCGTACCTCTTTAAGAATCACCTTAAAGAGAATACAAGATAGAAAACGTTACGATTGTTTTGTTGTTTTATATATTTTTGGTGTTGTTAACACTTTAGGAAAAGTGTTAATGAACTTTTTGATTTTGATTAACTTTACAAAAAACTGTTTACAAAAGGTGGTATATGTGCAAGAATGGATCTGGAAATGCTTAGAACACGCTTACAGCCTCCCCGGCAGCGGCGCCAAAATTTGATTCGCTCCCAAACAGTCAAGTTTATCACACAAGCTAACCACTTGTGAATGGTCAACCGTAATAAACTTCAAACAGCTCAGAAACAATGCAATGAAGATCTAGAGGAGTATAGTGTTACCTCAGGTCGTTAAGTCCCACGGAGGATTAATGGTGCTCAACACTTTCAGATGTCGAATGATCACTAAGGATAGTGATCAGTAAGGATTTTGCTGGATAATTACACTACTGATTGATTGGAATGTATTTGGATACAGAATTGTGAAGTACAACAATCAGATAAGACAAACGTAAATACGTACGTTTATTAAATTACGTAAATGTATAAAATAAAATGTGAGATATAAGAAATAAAAGGTCTACAAATATGAAAATGATATTTTTGGAATCCTAAAAATAAAAGAAAATTATTAGAAAAAGAAAATTATTTTTAAAACTATTTATCTAATTATTATTAATTAAAAACTATTTTTAACTATTTAATAATACTCTAAAATATAAGAAAATGTGAAATAAAGCTAGAAAAATGAAATTATGATTTAGAAAAATCTAAAATATTATAAAACTAATTTTAAAACTGAAAAGATATTTTTTATGCTTTTTAATTATTTATTATTAATTATTTAATACTTTTAACTATTTTAAATTCTAATAAATACTAAACAATCTAAGAAAATTATGAAACTTTTTATAAAATTACCCTATGGTGACAGAAAACTAAGAAAATTATAAAAACAGAATTTGGTTAATAATAAGCTGAAAAAGAAAATTAAAAAGCTAATTTGTATTAAATAAATGCTATCACTATATTAAAAATGATGTTTTTGTGATTATTCTTTTTGAAAACTATTATACTACTGATATTAAGTAACTTTAATGAAAACAAAAAATTTTAAAACTTAAAAATAAGCAGTTTATGAGCTTATGATTTAGACAGTGGACTTATGAGCTTATTTTGGTGTATTAAGCTCAAACAAGCTTCAAAGCTGAAAACAAAGGTGGAATAAGATGTAAACAAGCTAAAGCTACTTATATTAAGCTAAAAGACACAAATAAGCACACTGATAAGCTATAATGATCAAATAAGCACTTATCCTAAACTAGAAAACCAAACAGGCCTGCATCCATTTTGGAAGCAAGATTAAGCTAGGGGCAAAAGCTCCAAAGCCAAAAATAAGCCTTGATATAAGAAGCTGGCTTATTTAGGTTTCCAAAAAGCCAAGGTTCTCACAATGGGGCCCACTAATAAGCTTGCTATCAGCTTGAGAAAAAGCTGGTAAACCACTGAGTAATGACTCAATATATACTGAGTGAAATGGGACAAATAAAAAACTACTAGCAGCCCTACTGAATAAGCTAAAAAGTTGAAAATAAGCACTGGGACTTTAAGACAGCTAGGTTGTATTTCCAAAGAACCAAGATTCACAAGCTAAAGCTAACTGAAGAGCTCAGTGTGAGCTTGTGAAAGTGACTAGCTCAACTGTGCACAGGGCACCATTTCAGACAAGGTGCTTGAAATAAGCTAAGAATTAAGTAGTTAAATAAGCTAATTGAAAATTATAACAAATACAGTGATTAAGATGAGCAACTAAAGTTTATAATCCTAAAAGCTCAAATCTTGAAAACTAATATTATGTCCTATATAAAATTACCTATTTTATTCAAAAACGACTAAACTGAAAAGTTTGACTTTTTAAATTACTCTAAAGGTTTGACTAATATGAACTTTGGATTGATCCTACTTACTGATTATGTTGTAATAAGCTATTTTAAGATGAAAATAAGCTAGGTGACCAAGTTTTAAACCACTGTGATGAATTTTTCTTCCTAAATCCTAACAGTGGACAAACAAGGTGAGATTAAAAAGGATTTTGACTTTTTACCAAATAAGGACTGGTTTTTATGTTTGCAGAGATATATTAAGTACTAAGGTGACATGAAACAAGCACAAACAACAACACAAACAAGATCTACCACAGTTAAATAAGCAAATCCAAACAGTCCTTATTGAGACTGTTATTAAGCTTTTAGTACTAAAACAACTTTTTAAACCAAGAAACCTAGTAATTAACTTGTATTAACTATAATGAGACAGTATTAAGACAAAATTAACAAGGTTTAACTACTTATACTAAGAAATGCAATCTTTAAAGAACTTGCTTACAAATTGAATCCAAGCACATGACTGAGAATCAAGGACTGTAAACACTTCCTATAGCTTCCCAAGAAGCTCTAAACCAAGGCCATCCACAATCAACCCTGCTCCAGCTTCTTGATGATCTTCTTCATTGATTTTTGATTTTTGACTAATTTTTTTGTATTTTTTTTGGTATTTTTGCTTTTTGTATCTAGAACTGATTTTAAGGTTTCTAATAGCTTTTAGAAGCTATCTAGGAGCTTATGTTAGCTTATGAGTCCAAGACAACAACTAATAACAACATTTAGCTAATATGAGATTTTTGACATGAAAATTGCATAAACTGAGAATGATACTGAAACTTGAAATTGATTGCTTAAAAAGTTGTACAATACACTGCTAATACTTAAACAAAGACTTGAAAGATTAAAATTACCCTGGAAATTGATATTTACCTAAAACGACTAAGATATTTAAAAATTACACTAGATAGCTTCCACATTGCCTCTCTTCTCCTTTATAAAGATCTTTTTAGCTCTTGTCGACATCTCTGATTGTTTCCCACTTCATCTTGACCATTGAAACCTTCTAATTCATCATATTCGTCCATGTGGAGATTTGGCGCCAAAAAGTCATAAGCAGGTTTCAATCAATTAATGAACTTTGGGTGTTTGTGGAGGTGTTAGGGGAGTCGGTAAGCAACTGGGAGACAGGTGGAAAGGTGGTGAAAGCAAGTGGTGGAAAACCACGGTGGTTTCTGGTTTTGGCGCGCTTGTGAGGTAAGGGATGAACAGTGACGGGTTTTGACTTAATTTGACCGGTGTTATTAATAAAAGAGGGTTCAAAATGGGGGTTCAAGGTTTATGACAGGGGGTTCTTTTGGGTTTTGGCTGGGCTCAATAATAAAAAGGGTTCATTTGGTTTGTTTAATACACAAGGACCATTGTTGTAAATTCTGAAAACTTGAGGGACCAAAACTGAACTTTTTACAATGTTAACACAAGGACCAAACTTGCCATATATGAATAGTACAAGGACCACTCTTGATTATTTTCCATTTTTATAAATCCAAGGACTATTTTTGACACTTTTTAAACTTGAGGGACCTTTTCTGTCATTTGCTCAAAGATTCATTCAAGGACATTTTTTTGACAATTTAAAATATTTCAGGGACCTTGAATGATAAAACTCCATATTTTTGGATTCCAGGGACTAGATTTGACAACTTTTGAAACTTGGGGGACTAAAACTGCGAATTATGCAAACTTGATATGTTTTTCACCTGATTTTGGAATTTTTGCATTTGAAACACATAAAACACTTATTTGTGATATTTTTATCATTTTGATGCATTTCTGAGTGTTTTCAGATGTTTTTGCAGTTTAAATGGTACAAAAATTATGAGTATTTAGACACTCATCATGACACCTATGCAACACCAATGGCACATACCAACAAACTGGACGCTGATTTACATGGGAAATTGGTTGACCCTACCAAATACCGAAGTATTATTGGGTCTCTCAAGTATCTAACAGCCAGCAGACCCGACATTGTATTTTTTGTATATCATTGCTCTCGTTATCATTCAACACCAACTGAAAGACACCTCTCTGAGGCTAAAAGAATCCTCCGATACGTATAGGGAACCATTAACTTGGGGATCTAGTATCCGAAGGATTCTGGTTTTGAACTAATAGATTTTTCAGACGTTGACCATGCAGGATGCTTAGATTCACGGAAAAGTACTTTAGGAGGTTTACAATTCCTTGGTGATAAATTGGTGTCATGGAAATCGAAGAAACAGGATTCTACATCACTGTCCTCAACTGAAGCAGAATATGTAGTCATGTCTGCGTGTTGTGCTTAAGTCATTTGGATGCGAACACAACTCAAGGACTATGGTTATGTATTTGACAGAATTCCAGTGTACTGTGACAACCGAAGTGTTATTGCGATCTCGTGCAACACTGTTCAACACTCGAAGCCAAAGCACATCGATCTTCGATATCATTTCATCAAAGATCATGTGGAAAAGGGTACCGTTGAATTATACTTTGTAGGTACAGAACACCAATTGGCGGATCTTCTCACTAAAGCCTTGCCTCCAGCAAGATTTAATGATTTGATTCACCGTATTGGTATGAGGTGTTTGACTCCAGAAGAACTGGACGAAATTTTAACACATTCTTAAACTGTCAAACACCAAAACCTCTTTTGTAAATATTTTTCAAAAAAACAAAATACAAAAATATAAAATCAGATAAAATCCAAAAATATTCTTCTATCTCAAGTTCTATCAAAACCAAACATCGCAAGTACAAAACTTCCATCAACACTGTATTCTATCAAATATTTCACCATTTTTCCCGAACAATTATTGAGTGGGAGAAAGTAAATATTTTTCAGTTTCATAAAACCTTGTACTTGCGTGTTACCAAAAATACGTTATTTCTTCTAAAATGGTGGATATGTATCTTGTCAAATACTCACCTCAGACTCAAATACTTACAAATTTCACTATTTGTAAAGTCGAGGGGGAGTATCGTTAAAGTTTCTTTCCAAAAAATGGTTTTGTCTAACCAAAGTGGAAGTTAATGGGTCTTGGTTGAAAAGGTTTGAGGTTGGGGGACTAAACTTGTCAACTTTCAAAACAATTTTGAACAAAACTCCCCAACCTAACACATTGAATGCTTACCTACTAGCATTTACTTCTAAAACCTCCAAGATCCTACGGCTAACACACATTCTTCAAATCCGTGCTACAAAATCAGAAACTGTAAGTGATAAACGTTTTAGATCATGTTTTTAAACATTGGTTTTGAAAAACTTTGAAATCTAACGGTTCAATCATCAAATATTTTGATTTTTTGGGTTTACGCGTATGCGTAAGAAAATGATTGTGCCAAAGTGTGTTTGTGATGAAATAGATTGTCTAAAAACCTTTCTAAATGTGTTATGATGCTATTTCTATCACTTGCTTCAACCCAGAAACTCGAATTTATGATTCTTGAAAATTAGGGTTATGTACGAATTTAGGGGTTTTTGAATGTGTATGTTTTAGTGCAATTAGGTGGTCTCAGTAGTATTATAACATGTTAAATTACATGAAATAGGCCTTATATTACACCCAGAAACATCAAAAGTTGATAATTTGATTTTTAGGGTTTATAGGGTCGTAGTACATGAATTTTTTGATTCGTTGAGTGTTTTGTGTTATAACTTGTTGTAGACTACTCATTAGACTTCTAAGAACATATAGAAACAATTCTTGATGATATCCTATGGCTAAAACTGATGTGCGTAAATTCTAAGTTTAGGGTTTAAGAATCTTACGCGTAAACTATTTTTAACCTATGTGATTGGATCTTATGCTTGATTTGTGTATCTGAAAGTGTTAGGATTGCTTAGTAATCAAGTTGTTATGTTGATGTCTCACAGGTTGTTTACACGTAAAGGATCAGAATTAAGGTGTTCATGATGTTACGCTTATGGAATACCTTTATGCGTAAAGGTTACGCATAAGAGAAATCTTACGCGTAAAACTTACGCATAAAGGGTCTACAGTGGGACTACGCGTATCCTGGAAGGATATGCGTAAACTTGGATGTTTACACCTAAGGGTTACTCTTACGAGTAAAACTTACGCGTAACTCCTCTTGCCAAAGCTTACGCGTAAGCACATAAGCTAATGGTACAATTTTACACGTAAGATTTTCTTACACCTAAGGCTTGCCCTTACGCTTAAGCTTACGCCTACGCCTAAAGCACTGTCTTTACGCATAAACTTATATGTTTATGCTTAAGCCAACTTTTCACCTTGTTTTGACATGTTACGCGTAGAATACTTGTAATTGTTACACTCAAGTCACAAAAAACCAAAATGTTACTCATAAGCTCTCAAAAGTATAAATGTTGTGTGTTTAAGTGATAGATGGACATTGAAACTTCAAAATTAACATACTCACGTAACTTATCACATCAACTTCAAACTATTGGACTTAAAGTGACTTTGGACTCGTAACATTCCTAAACATGATAACTTCAATCAAGTAATTGGACAATAAAATCAAACTAAGACTAACACAATGTCCTTCAATATGTTGGTTCTTTTGTCTCAATACCTTTCAGATCACGAAATGGATGTCAATCAAGAAAATCTTAATGCCCCAAATGAGCTCACTATGGCAGATATCTTCCCTGTGGATTACCACAAAACCATCAGAAAGAACAATCTTAGAGTCGACTTCAACAACTTTACCTGTTCTGAATCCTCATGCAGAGTAGCAGTTGACATCCTCAAAGATCATCCCTTCCATCTCATGCTCACAAACTCTGCTTCAGTACCCGAAATCTACATCTATCAGATCTGGCACACTATGGATAAAATCGATGGTCAAGATGCAGTAAAAGTGACCATTGGCACTAAGGAAGTCACATTTACAGTGGCGGATCTTCGTGTCATCCTTCTTCTTCCAGTTATTCGTTCTACTGAATACGTTCCAACTCCAAGTGAAGAGGAAGTATTGAAGTTCATGGTTGACATTGGATATGGCGAAGCTTCTGGCATCATCTCCAAGCATTCCAGTGTCGATCTCAAGAACATCCCACAACCCTGGAGGACTCTCTACATCATGATCACCAAGTCAGTTTCATGGAGAGATAGTGGACATGAACACCCAAAGCTGATGCATCTTCAAACTTTTTGGGGAATGGTTCATAGGAAACACATTAATTATGCAAGCTTAATATGGGAAGACATGATGCAACATTACAGGAAGCATGGTTCCAAGATTCCCTTCATTAGATATACAAAGTTGCTGATCCACAATCTTCTCGGGAAGCACCAGGACATCCCAATGAGAATTAATGACCCCAACACACACTCAATGTTGTATGAGCCTACCTTGAATACTGTCAGATTCAAAGACTCCTCAACCCGTAAACAAGGTGCGGAATTACTTGATTGCTTGATTACTGATGAAATCAAGGTTCTTCCATCATACCTTAGTTACAAGGAAGCAGTGCGAGCGGGTAAAGTTGGATTCATGGATGAAAGGACTACTCCAGTGGCTAATACAAGGGCAAGGAGAGCAGGAAGCACTGGAAGCACAAACAAGTATAAGGAAATATATCCAAGCCTCAAGAGGAAAGTCCCAACTAAGATCGTTCGTCCTAAAGCTGGACCGGAACCAATTCCTCAAGATGACGATTCTGAAACTGAGTCGGATGATCTAACTATCTACTCTGAAGTGCAAAAGGATGACACATCTATCCAGAAGTCAGAGGACAAACCTGCTAGTCCCTCATTTGACAAAGGGAAGAAGCCAGTAGAGGAAGAGGAAGAAGAACAATACCAGAAGACTCTGAATCAACTGAGGATGGAGCATGATGCTAAAGAGTTCGAACTTCAACAAATGAAAGGCCCTGGAGGTTCCAGCGGTGGTGTTCCTGCTACATCAGTTCTTGATCCGGTTAATCAACCCGGTAAAAGAACCGATGCCACCACCAAGGAATCTACAGAGCAAGAGCAGCAAGAGGATGAAGTAATGTTCGACTTTGAAGGTGACGAACAAGAGGCTGATGAGAGAATAACAGATAAAGATCTTGAGGAAGCTGAAAAGGAAAGGGCGGAAGAAGAACTTGCTAAGAAGACTGCAAATGAAGCTGCTAAAATGGCCGAAGAGGAGCGCATCAGAATTGAAACAGATAACTACATTCAGGAAAATCCTGAACACAACCCTGAGCAATCCTCGGAACAACCCCATGACACTTCCAAAGCCGAATCATCATCTCACTCATCACCACCATCATCCAAAGAAACAACAACTAAATCATCATCAAAGTCAATCAAGAAAAAGGCCGATACTTGGGCATCTCGCACCAAAGCCAAGATCCAGAAGGCATTGAATCAATCTAGAAAACGCAAACAAAGTCTACAAGAACGAAGATTGAACATGATGGCTGACAAAGTTATCGAACTTTCTAAGGAGATGGAAACGTTCGAAGGAGAAAGAGAACAGATAAAGACATTTCTCAACAGAGACGTAAAGGTGAAATGGATGAACAGATCAAGAACTATACTCATCACTTCCTTCTCCAAACTGTCCCTGGAGTGACCAAAGAAATGTTCTCAAAACAATTCTACCCAACACTCCGAACACTGGACAAGCAAATGATTACCACAACACCGGTGGTCATGCAAACCCGACCAGTCCCGCCTCCAAATGTCACCGAAGCTGACTTGATCTCACAGTTGATTCTACAGATGTATCCTCGAGCTCCTACTTTCACACCTGATGAATCGAAGCTTTATGAGGTACTTCTTGCATATCAACTGAAGACAACGTGCAAGGAAGCAGCTGGTCAGGATAAGCGACCAAGAGATGATGATGACACATATAAAGACCCGAATGCAAAACGTCAAAAGAATACTGGCGGGTCATCATCATCCATGCCACCACCATCCCTTAAGACCACCACCACAACAAAAAAACAAGCTTCTCAACAACCCCTATCATCTGACAAACCTCAGGATGTTGATTCTCCACCACCACTAGAGAAAACCGGTGATTACTTTACCTATACCAGTGGTGAAGATGAAGACATTCCTGAGCCCAACAACAACCATCACCTCAACCATCACCGCAACCGGAATCATCCTCCCGGCCCAAGAAGAAGAAAGAAAGTTCTATCGTCTCATGGTTAGACGAAGACGACACAGAGGAGTATGATTGGTTTAGTAAATTGGTTGATGCTACGCCTAGATTACCGGAAGGTCAAGAACGAGTAGATGGTCGTACAATGGAGCAGGTGAAAATTATCCAAGATAGATTCAAAGTGAAAAGATGACGAAATGGGAATTGCGCAGGGTAAAGAACGACGTGTTCAACTTGTTGAAAGACAGATCATGCAGCGCAATTGAATTCAAATATCATCTTGACAACATTGCACGTGCAATGTCTAACAACATTGACTGGCTAAATCCCGAATCGAACATCGACTTTACAAGGAAGGATAACACTCCCTACTACACTGATTGGACAAAACCTATACCAACCATTGGCCGAACCGAGCAGCCTAAGATTCCATATCACTTCTTTTTCAACAACGACCTCGAGTTTCTTCAACACGGCAGTAGCGTCCGCAAGAAGTATGCTACATCACTCACCTTCAATATTCCAGCTGCAGTTTTCTCTACCAATATAGCCATTGAAGAAGATGCCACCAAATTGTATGTTGACAAAGTGGTGGACTATGACCTCGATGCCAAATACGGAATTCATCATTGGCCACCAAGGAGAAGATTGTACTACAAAAGCTGTCAAGTTCAAAGGTTAAACAAGGAGGTTAAGAGTGATAAGAAGATCGTTGCTATAATGAAGGTTACACTGGCGACAAAATGGGTTATTCATTCTTGTCAGAGATCAACGTCAAGCGACAAGATGAAAAAGAATATGACTTCACTGAAGCAGATTTCTCGAGATTGTCACTCAACGACATCGAAGATATGTACCTTGCAAAGGTACAAAAAAGGATGAGACAATTCTCCATAGAAATTCAACTTCAGTTCATCACGGCCCTACTGATCTTCATTCGAAGCAAAGTGATTCAAGAACGTGTTGAAGATCTACAACTTGCAGTCGAATCATACTAAAAGCAGATAAATCTTACACAACCATTGCTACACTTTCCCAACCTTAATCAACTGCCTCAGTACACTATCTTGCACAAACCAAAGTTTGGGGTCGTCTACCGCAGTGAGCTTCATCATACTTGCTTCGTGATGGGTTATCTTACCGGTTAAAGGATATTCAGGAAGGTATTGGTTCGAAGAAGAGGTGGAATTCGGAAGAAAGAAAGGAAGCTCTCAGGATCATAAAAAAGCTGGATGAAAGGTTGTTCCATCGGGATCAGATGCGAAGGTTTGAGAGCTATGTGGGAGGACGACAGATTTTCTCTATCTCAACATTTCAACGTGAAGAGAAAGTCCTGGGTCGTGTGTAATCGTTTGGTACTCCTTAAACATTCTTGATTGTATTTTGATTATTGATTTATTTATTCATTATGGTTTGTACATAAATAGTAGTGTACAACCCGTACTTGTAATGAAAGGACCCAGTGGTACGCATCAGTGCCACAATCCTTATTAGAGGAGAGAAAGCTTCTTACTTTTGAGTAAAATTTATCAAACTTTCAAAATTTTCTAAATTTTGCCCAAAAGAACAAGTACTCTCTCTCATGTTTTCAAAACCTCAAAAGTTAATATTACTTCTTGAGGGGGAGTATTTGCAAAAATATCTTTGTTCAAACAATGTTCTTTGTGAAATCTTCCCACAAAACTCGAAATGGTCATATTCGACATCAAATTTCATCAAAAATATCATTAATATGCCATTTTTGAGAGGGAGAAAAATTGTGTGATACAAATATATTGGATTGTGATTGAATCTAAGTGTGAATAGACTTAAACCATTGAATTGATGAGCTCTTAAATGTCGTAACTCGAAAAGACTTGTCCGAGACGGGTAATAATTTCAAGCTAGTTCGCTAGTGATGTAAACGTGTCTTGCAAAGGACTAGTCTTAGTAGAATGTACCATCCGAGAAAATCTTGGTAGACATTAACCTTTAAGGGTCAAACCTCCTCACCAAGGAGTGTTTACAACTTCAAGCTGACCTAGTCAGTGATGTAACCGTGTCTCACAGGGAATTGTCTATCTTGAGTCGATTAATTCAAAAGTGTGCGCTCTACCCTCACTGTGCAGATTTCTGTCAAAACTCTTAAGCACATGTAGAGGGGGAGTATTTCTGAAAATGCAAAACTCTCGAAGTGTTACAAACATTTTTTTATTCATAAACACTTTGAGATATTTTCATGAAAATGGTTTTATGGAAATATAGGATAGTCATGGAGTTATAAGGTGACTAAGTTTAGGAATAAGCCTCCTATGATCCGCCAGAGCCGGAGGGATCTACCCAAGGACACCACAAATAGTTCGTAGTTAGAAGTCCTTAGGTATGATTATAAAAAAGGAGAAAATGAGAATCGGAGAAAGAAGGAGTTGAAGAATTAAAAAGAAAAGTAAAGAAAAGGGTGAAAAGAAATAGCCCTCTAAATTATTCAACTTAGGGCAGACACCGGGTTCAATTCATATGCTACTGGCTGTCACTGGATGACACCGGTATTGAAGACCAAAGTCGTCATGGACCCAGTGACGCAATGCACTAAACCTTCTTAACCACTCAAGTTTCTCTCAAAAGAAGCTTGTTTCATTCTCAAAAGGAACCCTACGTAATCTATCGACTCTCTCTTAGAGA
The DNA here is from genome assembly GCA_019973895.1 of Chrysanthemum seticuspe. NCBI lineage: Eukaryota > Viridiplantae > Streptophyta > Magnoliopsida > Asterales > Asteraceae > Chrysanthemum > Chrysanthemum seticuspe. Next base: position 277,712,184 of record BPTQ01000006.1, on the reverse strand, counting down.
TTGTTGGTATTGAAGAAGGAGACCCTCTCCCTAGTCTCCGCTCAAGAAAACCAAAGCGCACTATTGAGTTTAGAACCATGAGATTCATCAAAAGATCTCTTAGGAACACTTGAACTTTCATCACTTGCCGTTCAACAATAAGGACGCAAGTGACATACTCTAGAGTCCTTCGCAGATCCTAGCAATCTGCCGAGAACATTTATGAGGGGATTCACAACTGTCATCCTCAGTGATTGAATGGAAACTTCTGCCAGTGTCAACATCAAACAGCCCTGACAGCAGGTCACTTCGGTAACTCCTTGTGAGTTACGCTTAGTGTTGTCTCAAATGGTCTACAGTCGTGAGGTGATGCTTCGGTGTACCTCAGCGACTCACCTGAACTGTAGTTGTACTTCGGTACATCGTGTTAGCCTACTTGAGGGCCTCCAGTTCAAGAACAACCTTTGCTAGAATTAGAGATGTGTTTTCACACTATGTTGTTAACACCCTCGAAGTTCGAACTTGTAAGTGCTGGAAATCCCGCTAAGTTGATTCCTTTCAAGAATCGAGTCCTGAAGATGTGGGTCATTACTTGAACTCGTTCAATGTAATGCCAACTGTCCTTCCACGGGATTCGGACGACTGATTCGCCCGACCAAGGTGAATGGAATCAAGACATTCATCAGTAAAACAATCGTAGTGGTCAATTCTTTAAGAAAAGTCCACAATGATTGATTGGTGCTTATTACTAACCAAATTTATGCAGTTGCTGATGGATGCTCTTGGGAGGAAAGATCGTGCTGATTCTCCTCATGCTCATACCAACAACAACATTCTTGAAGTTCTCTCAAAAGGCAATCTAAAAGTCAAAATGATTCTTCATCAAAGCCAAAGAATCTACAAAGTTTAAAGAATAGAGAACTACACCACAAGTGGAATCAAAGTCAAAAGACGTGTGAGCATGTTGGAGAAAGACGTGGAGACACCTGAGGAACGAAGCTGACCAGATGCAGACAACAACATACAATCACATCATCCATACACAGAACAAAGAACAAAGAACAAAGATTACAACGACGTCAAAGCTGAAAACTTCAAAAGAAACAAGATCCCACGCAAGGGGAGATTGCTTGAATCAAAAGCATCTATACTCACAAGAAAGAAGAGTGCTAGAAGACTTCGAGGAACCGCTATTACATTATAACTATCACTTAAGGGGAGATTGTTGGAAGCGCTTCAATTGGTACCGTGAAGTTAGCGCAGATCTTGACTTTTTTTACAAAAAGTCATGATCAGATCTGGAATGGATGGTCCAGATCTGTCCGTACGTCCGCACTAAAATTAAAAATCCGCACATGATCCTCAATATATATATATATATATATATATATATATATATATATATATATATATATATATATATATATATATATATATATATATATATATACTAGTATTCGAAGCCCGCCCAATGGACGGGCATGACTTATAATTATTTGTTTGTTGTTTTTTGTTAGCATAAATATGTTTAAAAAAATTGTCATAGAATATTATAAGACGATTGGTCGGGCATTTTTTTTAATCATTTGTTTGTTGTTTTTTTTTTTTTTATTTTGATGGTGTTAGTGAACGGAAAATTATTTTTAACGAAGGCGAGCTTGATGTATAATTTTCATTGTGAACAAAATGAAATTACTTAACAATACAGATGACTAATGACCTATACCAAGAAAAAGAATGGCAAAATTAATCACCAAATCGTCTACTCATTGTGTGTATTAATTGAAACATATATATTACTAAAGTATCTACAAAGCGGTAGTTTGTAACGATACTCTGACTTGAATGACTAAGCCAGTAACGTAGTTTAAAAAGGTTAGATTTCATGAAAGGGCGCTGCAATAATATGAAAATGGATCACTCACGTCTACACGTTGCTTGTGTACTCACTCTTATGATGTTAGTTGTTGAAGGCCCAGGTTCAAAATCTTGTAGACCTACAATGATTGGAACATAAGGCTATTAGTAACTCACCCATTACTCTAACTTCAATGACTAAGTTAGTAACGTAATTTACGAAGGTTAGATTCCATGAACAGGTGTTGCAGTAATATGAAAATGGTTTACTCACGTATTTACACCATTGGTCGTGTACCCGCTCCTACGATGTCAGTTATTGAAGGCCCAGCTTCAGAATCTTGTAGGTCTAAAATGATTGAAAGATAAAGAGATTAGTAAATCACCCACCGAGAGGAACGTCGAATATGAAAACATTTGTATATAATATTGGACAAAACCTGTGCGCCTCTCAGTGAACCCCCTTTTTCCACCAGCATATTGTGATCCCGTCGGTCGTGTCTCACTTCCACAGCTTGTATAGAAGCCATATAAAGCTCCCCGATATAATCCTCAAACAAATCACTACCAAATACCATACCAAAAACAGCTGCAGGATCCACTATTGGTTCCCTGTCAAATGAATTGAAATAAATTGCCATACTTAAGTAAAATTCATTGTCGCTCTCTAAGAGGTTGATAGAATTTATGAATGTGACGAAAAGAAGGAACTATATCCATACATATTTATGTGTATTTTTGCAGCATATTTATGTGTTTGTCAAGTCATCATGCCCCTTATGCCCTGGGCGACACACTTGCTACAATAGCCGGGACAGAGGGTCGCGATCCCGTGAGGGTGAGCTAACTATACCTGATCATGAATGTGATTTTTATCACTGCCACCATAGTAAACCACACAGATGCAATTGCAATAACCTGAGTGGCCTGGTGAAAAGAAAATAAAGTAAGAAACTTTGATAAGCTAAAATAATGATTTTGAAATAAAAAAACGACTAAGTAATTATATGTTCTTTATTCCTGGAAACTAAAAGTGCGGACTTACTTGTTTCTGAAGTTCAGTGAGTTTATCCTGATATCAATGGAATGCCTCTTAGTATAGTCATAGAAGTATAGTCAACTTCCTGCGATGAAAAATGGCAAAATTGGTCCACAAATTAATCAAATATTTGCAACGTGTCGAGTTTATAACATACATTGCTTAAATAATTGAATTGAGATCAATTTCAACTACCTGGTGAATAGGTATTTATGGAAATGAGTGAATGTAACACTACGAAATGTATTCCCGCTACATGTTGTAATTGTGATGTAAGGTTGCGTACTTTCAACATCAGTGCGACTTTCAGTTGAATGGTGCAAAGCTTTTGAACGGAAAGAACACGACATAATGCAATGAAAATATAGAGCATTAGATGCAAATAGCATAATACAACCTACAAAAAATGTGTACCATGAACGTTGCGGCTCCACTTCCTCCCAATGCTCTTAGGTACAGGCCAATGTATGACTTTGCGGTCCTGATCTTCGATTCTCAGTTGTTCAGCTTCTCTATCAGGATATAAAAGCAACAACAAAGTAGATGTTACGTACCACATACTAAGTCAAAATCCAAAAGTTTCTGATTCACAGAAACATAAAACATGTACACATCATTCACTACATTAACATCAAACAAATGCCTCTTGGTTTGACCCGCTGTACACATCAAATCACTTGAATCATATTTGAATGTGTACGATATGAAAAATTCGGGCAACATACTATGGAAGATGATGCATACAAATAAAAAATGGGCATGTGAAGTATTATGTCTGAAGCCATTTTGTTCGTTGTAACATTCTTTGTTTTTCTATTTAGAACAATAATGTTAATAATTAAGGAGGAAAGTGATCACCTCCTTGTTGAGGCACCATAGCCCCCAAGTTGTTTCAATTGGAAGATTGAGCGTGTTGATTGAGTACCTAGGAGCAGTAATTGGAACCCGAGCATCATGAAATAATATTCTAGAAAAAAGTTTGTACCAGACCACGATCATTGCCGACAGCTAAGCTTGATGTTGTAGAGTAGTTATCCAAGGCTGAAATCGGGTCACTTGCGTCAGGAACTTCAGTACCTTCCACCTGGGGACATATGTTAAGCTTCAATGATGAAGTTACTGCTATTAATTGTTAATCAGACGAAGAATTAAGATATTTGATAAAGTGACATTATTTTGTATAGATTTCATAGCAATAACCTGGAATCCAAGAACATATATCAGTGTAAAAACTGTAGACGTAGAATCCCATATTCGGAAAGTAATAATCCGCTGACGATATGCAATATTTATAGAAGATTTTTTATCAGACTTTACCTTGTTTGGAGCTACATCTCTAACCCGATGAAATATCGGCTCGGGTATCTTAGCATTCAAGAGCGATTCTGCCTCCTGCAGAAAAGAAGTTATAAGTTAATTAAAGCATGGTGATAATTATTTTCACCTTATGTATCCCTTTAGTCAATCATTCATTTTTTGGGTGGTCCTAGGTATTAGTATGCTTACTGTAACCACTGATTCTTGAGTCTCATTTGCCCGGATGAAGCAATAGCAATGAATCCATGGTAGAGAACCTTTCCAATATTTCCGATTTTCCTCTGTATAAGCCTTCTAAATACATCTGAAATAATAGAATTGACAATTTCCATTTTAGTTTCTTATTATTCATGTTACTGGACAAATAAATATTGCATAATGCAAAAGCCTATTTGTGAGAGCTAGGTACAACGTCATATTCTTACCTAGAAACTATAGAGCGGAGGCAGGCATATTCATAATCGCATGATCGATGTGCTCCCACGACTTATCAGTAAAGGGCACATAAGCTTGTATTCTTTTATTTTTGCTTCCTTTTGACTTGACAGCTACATGTGTCTCGGCACATTTTAAACTTCCATTTTCTGTCATAAAGATTAAGCATAAATGTAGTAAGTTTGACTGCTACATGAACCTCAGCACATTTAAGTTTTCATCATATTGCCATCATACTATCATAGGGAAGGCATTATGACAGACCACCAAGAGTCAAACAGTTAATAAAACTAAGTATGAAGTCAAGCATTGCAAAGTCACGGGGCAGAGAAACTACCGGATTAAAATCATATAATACTACCAAATTTGAAGTACCGCACACATAACGATAAATGGAATCTACTCGTATAATGTTAAATAAACAAATCATACCTTCAGTAGAGCTATCAGTGGCGGCTACTTTTGATTCTTTGTTATGTGAGATGCTATCACCCTCTTGGCTACGTAAGTCGTTTCCTGCGGTTTCTACCATGCCAAAAATATGTAAAAATATCAACGTAGCTTATTTTAAGTTTAAAACAACGATGAGGTGTGATAACCAGATGACATTGTACTATAGATTTCAAAAAACTACAGCTCTATCTCAACAATTACATCTTCGATTATAAATGTGATAAACGTTGAAGATTTTAGACTTAATGATATACCGAACAGTACATACCAGCAGTCGAGTGTGACAGCCAATATTATTCTGAAGATATAAAACTACTTATTTACGCTTTTTATTGACCTCATTTTATACAGAATTATTTCCATTTCACAAAGTGTCACTACATTTTCACAAAAATGAAACTTTTGGTCAGTTTATCAGTCAATTTGCTAAATAATCAAAGTTATTTAGACATTTAAACACCTAACTGACTGATTATTACTGGTACAAATATACTATTGTGAAAAGCCGTAGCAAATCCAAACACTATTTTCTACGGCCTATTTCATTTCAGCTTATTATGTCATCTATGTTAATACAAATAAGCCGTAAAAGCGTTTATTATATTTTACGATCTTCTAATGTTTTGTCGATAACAAACGTAAAATCATTTTAACGAAACAAATAAAATACGTAAATAGTTTGATTCAATAGTTTTCTAACACACTAACGTTTTCACATAAAACACTAAAACAAGTATAAGTGATTTTATGATTTAGATACATATGTACAACAACTAGTGTTTACATATTGGGCTAACATATGCTTAACTAAGTATATACTAAAATGGGTAAAAACAAGTATATACTAAAATGGGTAAAAACAAGTATATACTAAATGGGTAAAAACTAGCAAATGGTATTGATCCATAACCCATGATTTTATATAAACCACTTAACCAAGTTCATTGTATCCTTGAGATACATTGTATCTAGAAAGAAACCCATGACCCATGACCCATAACCAAAAATACCCATGGGCAAAGAGGAGTGTCCCACGGATCCCTAGCTTTGTGCTAGACGGATCCCTTGTGGGAGGGATCCGCGGGATCCGGGGAACAGTAGAAAATTTCCTCTATAAATAGAGAGCCATTTCTTCCTTTCAACTCACCACTTTCACACATACTTTCTCCCAAGTATTATATCTCTCTAACCTCAGATCCAAGAGATCTATGTAGTTTGTCTTTTGCTTTTGTGTGATTCTCTAGGTTCCTCTTAAAGGCGAGATCACCACTTCTTGAAGTCGAGCAAGCTCAAATCCATGAGTTGCCATGCTTCGTCATCGTCAAGACAACTGAGGTTCTCTTGTTGATAGTTCTTTCTTCCTCCATAGATGTTGTGTTGAAGGCATTAGTGAAGGATGCCGAAAATGTCAAGACGAAAGCATTAGTAAAAGGTGCTTATCGTCCGTGTCAAAAGCATTAGTGAAGAATGCTAAAGATGTCAAGACGAAGGCATTAGTGAAGGGTGCCAAGTGTTGTGTCAAAGGCATTAGTGAAGGATGCCTAAGAATCAAATCAAGTGGCATTAGGGAAGAATACCTAGGTCGTATAATCGATGAGGTGCATCGTTATCCATATAAGTATTTGTTTACTTCCAAGGATGGTGATATCCTTGATGGTGTTGTAACAAGGAGTGGATCTCCTTGAGTTTAGGTGTTGTGTTGTGATGGGTAGTAGTTCCTCCATAGTAATGGAACTAGGTGCTTAGCCTAGTACCTAATAAAGGGTAGGCGACGTTGTGATAGGATTAGTTCTCCTTGGTGTGAAAGAACTCGGTGTTTAGCCTAGCACCGTATAAAGGGTAGGCGACGTTGTGTTAGGTGTGGTTCGCCTTGGTGTGAAAGAACTCGGTATTTAGCTTTGTACCGGAAAAAGGTGTAAGCGACGTTGTGAAGGCTTCTCCGCCATAAGGAGATTGGTGTAGTGTTTACGAACTCTCGAATAGGTGACTCGGGGAGTGGAGTAGAGCAAGGAAGGTGTCCTTGTAGCCGAACCACTATAAATACTTGTGTCGTGGTGATGTTCTTCTTACTCTTTATATTTCATTACACGTTTATATATCTATCTATCAACGTCCAACATAAACAACCAAATAGATTGACATAAGTCGATCTAAATATTTAAAAGGAAGTTTTAAATTGGTAAAACTATTCAACCCCCCCCCCCTTCTAGTTTTCCACAATCTAGATTATTCAAAATCAAACAAACACTTTTGAAAACACATCCAAACACCCCCAAAAATAAGTAAACATACCGGCATTCCTTTCTTCAGAGCTTGCTTTCACATTTTCTTGAGTAGTGCATTTCACAGATGAATCCAAAGTTTAATTATTTGTAGAAACAAACCAATCTATCCAACAATATTAGCCGTCTGAATCAGCCTCCTTTACTCTTGGAGTCAATGGAATATCATGGAAAAATGAATCGGTTCTCTTGATTCTTAGATCTTTATAGAGGTTAGGGACTAAAAGTGATCGAGACATATGTTTCTGGGCTTTAGCCTGCGAATAATCACAGAAAATACTACATATTCAGTGCACCATTTTGAATGTCCCATCATCAAATTTTCACTCTTTCTCATTAGAGATAGCAAGATGGGCAGCTAGGGTAATAGGTCAAAACGGGGCATATTTTAGTAGGGGCAATGAGCTGGCCTGTATTGACCCGCAGAAACCATTTGAACTATTAAAAAAGACAATAGTAATTGATCTTGGTAGTGTATAGGGTATAACGAATTCTCTGGGAGAGAGAAATATTCGTTTTTCACTTATGGTTTGGGGGACGGGAATTGGTACCTTTGAGGAGCATTAGACCTGAGATGAAAACAATGGGTTAAGCAACATAACGGGAAGCATAATAAGAAACAGACTTTAGTTTACTAATTTAATTTAAGAGCATAATTGAGAAGACATCAATTTAATGTAGCATAATATTCATGGTTTAAAATCTAGAGAATTCTGCATCTTGATGGGCTTCTGTAATTAGTAATTGACGTACTAGTTGACCTTGAGCGTGTGCCTTGCACAAGAAATATAATATAAAAGTGAAATACTAAGACAATTTTGACTCACCTAGTTTCTTTTGAGCCATTCTTCTCATCAGTCTCTTTTGTATCCTTCAATCCTCTGGTAATTTGGTCCGTATCCTCGTTAATTCGTAAAGATATAGTGAGATAAAAGATGCCATACAAAAATGAAGCATAACTTTAACAAAAAAAGAACAGATGATATACCTGCTTCTTCCTAGTTCCTTCCTCCTTAGCATCCAGGAACTGTTGAGGGACACCACTGGCATTCTCCTGAGCACTGACAACCGTGGTTTCCGACCTTTTGGCCGACTAATCCATGGGATTTGAGCCCACCGCCGCACAATCTACGGGTACTTAATATTTTTCGAATAAAAAAGTACGCTGACTTAGGAACTAACTTAAAGGGTGTTTGAGATAGCGTTTTTAATACTAGATTTTCAGAAAACTCAAAACTGGACAATACAGATATGATCATTTTTTTCTTAAGATCCTCCGAAAACCGCTTTTTTAATTAAACGGTAATTTTTTTTGTACAAAAAAAAATTCAAAATAGCAGATACCAAAGATGTTGACCGTAGCATGCTAGTGAACCAAACGCAAATCACATAAAGAGTCAACCTGTTATATTTAATACTTTTTATACATTCATTAAATGAAAGATAATTAAAATATTACTGTAAATGCAAGAATTCTAGGAGCTGGGAACCTCATCTCCGTCAGTCCTTCCGCCAACGTTCTACAGGCTGCTAATGTTGCTGTACTTCTTCCTTCTTGAGCCTCAAGTTCAGCAGTCTGAGTCCAACTCAACAACAGTATGTATTAAAGGATTTAAAGGAGTGTTTGGATGTTCGTACAAAAAGTGCTTCGCTGATATTATTTAAATAATAAAAGATCGGCAGATATTAACCTAACCTAAGCTAATTTTAGTAGCCATACTTTACAACCTAAATTTAAAACATCAAATTCAATGTATGGGTGGGAATAGAGGTGGCACTACAATATTTAGGTATTCCTTGTAAGTCTAATTATTTGACTCCTAAATAAACAAAAACATAATATGATGTCCGAACAAATAAGACTGATTAATGTGACTACTCGTAATAATCAAACAATTTAGTTTCAGTATGCAAATCCAAACACCGCCAAAAGATGACACCATGTAAAGACATATACTCCCTCCATCCCAATATTATAATCCATCTTTCTTTTTTGGGTTGTCCCAAGTCGAGCTAAATCTTTCTAATACATCTTTTAAGTGCTTGGATATCAAAAACTTCAAATATAGCTATTTGCTAAACAGACCAAAGAAAGAACACCTCTTGACATATAGTATCAATACAATACAACATCACATAGGTGAAAAATGAGCAACTCTTGACATAATCATGTAGTATCAATACAATACAAAATCATACAGGTGCAAAATGAACAACTCATTTGCCTTAGAAAGTGTTTGTGTTAGCTTATTTATCGGGATTATAAACTTGTGTAAATTTAGAGAATTTTATACTTCTACTTTTTTCAGCGTATGAGCTTATTAACTCGACCTTATGGCTTACTTAAAATCATATGCCGAAATATACGGGTTAATGACCTTTTCCAGATTTACATAAGCTCTCTTTTAAGCCTGGTAAATAAGCCAACAGAAACACCCCCTTAATTAACAGGTTCTACCAACGCTTTACCCAAAAAAGCAGGATCTACCAACGCTTGTAGCAAAGGTCTTGTTTTTGAATTGTTTTGCCGTCAACTACCTGCATTAAAATATTGGCAATAAATTATTCGATTCTTATGGTTATCCATAGTTTCATGACATCCAATTTGACTTTTTTCATGTCCACCTAAACACAGGAACAAATTTTCTCACACCATCATAAATAAACAAATACTGTATATCGAAAACAAACCGATTTTTCTGATAGAGAATTAAACTTCTCCTCCGATTTGACCGGCTTCGCATGCTTCGCCTAATCAACAACCACAACAAAATCTCAATTACGTAACCTACCGATGTAAAATTACGAACATCTAATTGAATCATTCAAATCAATAATCATCTTAACCTAACCTAATTTAACAACAAAAACGAATCACTATCAACTTAAATTTACGAAGATGTAATGGATTTGATTTAAATAATACCTGACCATAAAGTGGTGGATTTTTTTTAACTGGAAAGGTACGATTGACATGCAGTAGGATTTTGCGGAATTGTTTTTAAGACAATTCGACCAATGTTTTTAAGTTAATTCGACCAATGTATGGATCTATATTTATACAACCCCATCCGTGCCGAATTAATAATCCGCACCTTTCTTTTCGGACCATCATACTTTAAGTATGTAAAAAGCATGAATTTCAGAAACCCAAAACCGTTTTAAAAAACCAAACTTCATACCTGACAGCTAGCAATTGAACATAATATCATTAAAGGATTTTGGAACATGCATATATGTAAGAACCAAAAACATACCTGATAAAGACTTCATACGAAGACCACCTGTGGAAGAAAAAACATAATGATTAGGTTTACATTAGGGTTAGGTTAAAAAATTTGTATTGTCATCACCTACCTTAAATTTATGCTGGAAACAAATGTTTTGATTTAGGGTTTCGGAGAAAAAGGATGGCAACGAATGAATAAGTGTGTGAGTTTGTTTTGATTTAGGGTTTTTAGGTATAGTTTTTGAGTTACGTGATATTGGTTTGTTTTCTAATGAGGTTTTGTTTTTTAAGTTTATAGATTTGGATATGCAAGATGTAAACCAAAAAATGCCTTGGTCTAGTGGTTATCATACATGTTAATGTTACAAACCACTCAGGTTCAATCCTTACCGGCTTCATTTTTAATGGTCATTAATTCCGAATTATAATATATATAATTAAAAACGAATTTTAATCAAAAAATTATATACATATATATTAATAATTTCATCCATATATTGACATGTTTTTAATGAAAATGACTAGCGTTAACACTCCCGCACGCGCGGGTACTAATTTCCTAGTTTGATTAAATACAAAACCATGCAAAATAAGGGCTAAGCCCGACATAAATACAAACAACACGCCTAATTAATATCTAGCCGCTAACAGTAAATTGAGCATCCGATACATCTTATCAATCAAGAGGCTATAAAATCGGAAAATTTTAGCGAAACCAACATAAATACCGTCCATTGAACCTTTGATGAAACATTGAAACTTATTACAATTTTTGACCCGCTTGTTCCTTAATAAAATCCCATGCATTTGAGGTTAATGTATGTTGGGATTACAATCAATGGACTTCACTACATCAGTATATTGCTCTAATTTAACAACTAGGTACTCTACATGTAATCCGAGATTGTAATATATTTTACAAGTAATACATACAATCTACAAACAAGTTTTCAAAACTACTAGTCTATTATTTTGTTTTTAAGGAATGCTACATCTGGGGTTGGCAATCTCGGAACTACCAACCTATTCTGAGATTGCAAGATTCCTTGAAGACTTGAAGTTGTGTGAATGAATGTGATATATATAAGACCCGAGGTTTGCAACCTTGGATTAAAAAAGGTGTTTTGTTGATTCTTGTATTTTACGTCGTGCTTTCACTATTTTTACTATACTTCTAGCTTTCGTGTCTGGTGGAGGTCTTAATTTAGGAGTTGTTGATGGATATTCGTTGCATTACTTTAACTTTTACTCCCTGGATCTTCAAAGCAAACCCAAGACCCCCAGAAATGGCATGCAATTTGCAATTGTACAAGTTACTTTAATCCCAATAACGCGTAAATACCAAGTATTGCTATCAACATACAAATTACTAGCTAGCATGCAACAAAAATTGTACGCTTACGTAAGATTATACACATGGAACTCTTAAATTAAATATCCTATAATAAAACTTACTACACCCATAGACAGTTAATGCTTAATCCATAGGTGTTACTCTTTGCAAACGTACTCACACTAACATCTCGGTCTATATGATGAATACAATACTTATTTTGTAAAACAACTTTACAACCAAGTTATTCAAGATATATTTTAGGCTTGATGGTATTTAACAACTTTATTAGATTAACACATTTAATGAAATCTTTTGATTATTTGGAGTATAATTCGAAATGGGTCCATGGTTCGATACATAATGCGGACTTCATTCCCTAGATTCTGGTGGATCATGATATGCACGATGATAAGAGGTAGAACCCAATCACCAATAGCATCAAACACCCATTCATTTGTTCTTCCCAGTCCACCAATTCTCTGGTATCTTGTTCTTTTATTTTTAGAATATCACCAATTATCTTAACAAACCTGACACCCCTCTTCAATATATATGGTCAATTGGTTCGAAGGTTTTCCCATTCCAACAGCTCAAAGTGTGGAAATAACCCTCACGGCAGTGGTAATTTGGTATAGCTATGGAATTTGACTCAGTTCCGTCTTTCATATAGGGTGATGTCCTGCTATAAGTCAGTAGCTCGAGCCCAACGTCTACATACATACTCCTTGAAACCACTTGGCTCAATTTCTGTAATATATTGGTTATCATAACACTACATGTAATCAAGGTATGGAACGTGTGATGTTCTAGAGAGAGAGAGAAAGAAATATGGGATGTTCTAGAGAGATAAAATCAAAAGAAAGGTTAGATTACCAAATGAACATCCAACCCTCTCCCTTGTGGGGAGAGGGCTTTTTATACATATGTTTACGCCCTCCTTCGGGCTATGGATCAGGCATACAGTGGGTAAATACCCGTCCTTCTTCCACGGTGTTACTGATAACGCTCAGAATGAGCATGTTTTTAGTAGCGTTATTGTTTGTTTTGTGTATGATAATCGGTTATATTTACACATAATTGTTACAAAAATGCAAAAGAAGTGTATTTGTATGTGAATGTAACCAGGTATCGTAAAAGGCAAAGAAATGACAATTTCATGCACATTTGGATAATTCTCGAGAAAGAAAGATAGGTGAGAAGGCTCAAGGACTCGATGATTGGAAGCACAAAGATTTCAAAGTATCTACATCAAATAAATATCAAGTTTTATCTTGGAAATCAGCATCGAAAGCAAGGAAAAAGGCATGAATCGAGAAAAGTCAAGAAAAGTCAAATTAGGCTGTACGGAAGGCATCCAGCCGATCGGTCGGAGCCCGCTACCGGATCGGCTGGGAAATGGTCAAAACGCAACCGGATCGGCTGCTTCGTAACCGATCCAGCTGGAGATGCTGCAGTTATATTTTCTCTCTCATTTATTGATGCCATAACTTCTATTAATCATGGGAGTCCAATCATTTCTTGTTAATAACTCATTGTGGACGTTTTTGGCTTGTTGGTGAAGAGTTCCTAGCTATATAATGCACCTAGACTTAGTAGTTTAGTGTGACACACCCAAAAGAGTAATAGGCTTACACCAAGACTATTACCAACCACTTTTATTATTTCATCTGTAAAACGTCTAGGAGTGTGGTGAGAACAATTCTCAACCATTTGGTAGTCATTTGGAGTTGTATGGGTAGTATAAGGCGATTGGAGGCGTGTGGTTGCTATAATTCCACAATTTTCTAGTTCTTTTAATCCGAAGTTTAGGTATTCTTATGAACTTTGTTATGAATCTCTATTCTTATGAATTATATGAATTACATGGTTACTACTTGTGTTATGTTATGGTTTTAATGAAGTAATTCTTGAATATACTTGTGTGTAAGGATGTAGGCAATTGTAGGAGTGTTCTTATAGGTGATGCATGTAAAATGATCTTGTTTAATGAGTTTGTTGGAATAACTACTAGTCTTGTTTAATTTGGTAGTCATTTGAAGTTGTACGTGTAGTATAAGGCGATTGGAGGCGTGTGGTTTCTATAATTCCACAATTCTCAACCATTTGGTAGTCATTTGGAGTTGTACGGGTAGTATAAGGCGATTGGAGGCGTGTGGTTGCTATAATTAGACAATTTTCTAGTTCTTTTATTCCGAAGTTTAGGTAATCTTATGAACTTTGTTATGAATCTCTATTCTTATGAATTATATGAATTACATGGTTACTACTTGTGTTATGTTATGGTTTTAATGGAGTAATTCTTGAATATACTTGTGTGGAAGGATGTAGGCAATTGTAGGAGTGTTCCTATATGTGATGCATGTAAAATGATCTTGTTTAATGAGTTTGTAGGAATAACTACTAGTCTTGTTTAATTTGTTGGTAAAACATTTTCAAGATAAAGGACCGAAAAGATTTCTCTTATGTTTTATTCCAAAACGTTAGTGACAAACTAGTATGAGGATATGTTGATTGACACTCATCATATCTACTTGTTAAAACAAGACTAGAAACGATTTCATCACGTAAAGGTCGAAAGAGTCGTAAGAATAAGTTGAATAAGAATCTTTTACAAACAAATGGATTTTCTAAAGAATAATCATTGGGTTAAGGACAGAAAGGATTACCTATGTGTTTTATTCTTAAAATGATTTTTACAAAACATAAACCATGGATTGGAAATCATTTGCTTATGATTTGTGCATTGCATCAAGTTTACACCACGCTTTCATGAACACTCTTTATAATTGACTATGGACTTCACACAAGTATATGTTTCTTTAATTTGGATTTTTATAAAAGCATCACTTTGAAGGAAGCCTTGACAAGCTTTCTTGTCTCAAACAATTTAACAAACTAAACGCTAATCCCTTGGGACGATCTCGACTTACCCACCTTTGTTATCACGAACTAGTATACTTGCTCGTATGTGTTAAAGTAATTACCCGGATAAATCGTGTTTATAAATTTTAAAACTTGCACACGGTAAGCACATCAAGTTTTTGGCCCCGTTGTCGGAGATTTGAGTTGTTTTGGTTTGTTATTTTCTGTAATTTTGATATTGTTTGAGTTTAGTTTAAAGTGTTTTTGAAAAAAGAAGGGAAAAAAAAAAGAAAAAGAGTTGGTTTTTTAGGCCAACCGATCGGCTGCGCAAGAAACCGATTCGGTTGGACCTCTCGTAAAAATTTTATGTTTTTCTTTTTCTAGTTTCTTGATAATCTAGTGTTATGTGTTTAAGTGTTTAGCTTATTTCCTGTAATTTTTAATTTTTTAGGCTAGTTTAGATGCTTGCTTATTCTTGTTTTTCTTATTTTTAGATTTTTGAGTTATATATTATTTTTAGTTTTATTTAAGTTTTGTTAAATTATGTCTTAATTATTTAATGTCTTAGTTTAATTTTCAGTTTTAGAAGTTATAGTTAGTTATAATGATTGGTTATTAAAGTTTAGTTAATGTTTGTTTATGCTTAATTAGTATATTCAATGTTTTTATTTAATAGGTAAATGAGTAGTCACATTTATTAGAGTTAAAGTTTTAATTAATTGTCTTTTATTAATATTTAATTATTATTATTAATAAAAAAAAATTCTGGAAATTCACCCCAGCCGATCGGCCAGAACCCGTAACCGATTCGGCTGGGTGGATTGGTTTTGAGGCATACCACCAACCGAATCGGTTGGAGGGCCAACCGAACCGGTTGGAGCTCTCGTTAACATTTTTTTTTCTTAATTTCAAGTTTTAGCTTTTCTGTTTAGTTTTAATAAGTGTCTTTACTTGTTTAGAATGTATTTCTATACATTGTTATGATTGTAACTAACTCTAACGCTAATAATTTGGATGTTTTGTTTTTGTTTTGCTTTTGTTTTGTTTAGATAAGTATAATATGGATAGTTTGAGCGGTATTTCCGAGTATCTTCGAAATTTGGATGAAATGTTCAAAGACACCGGTAGTTCTTTGGAGAAAATTGGAAACATCTTGGAGAAGAGCAAAAAGGAGTTAACCGTTGAAACGGAATGTTTGGAAGAAGTCGGGGAGAATAAAGTTCATGTTCACAAGAAGAATAAGGTAGTGATATTCACTCAAGCACCTCTCACGGGGTATGACTCACCTTTCATGCGGTTTGAAACACCTTGTAGTATCGAAGGAGTAAGTGCTTGGGATGCCCAGCTTAACATGGCATATGGGGATAATTACATTGTTGACAAGGTACTTGATAAGATTGGCCATGTTCGGCTAGATTACGAAGGGTATGGAAGGAAAATTGTCAAGAATCTACGCATCAATATCCATGGCCATATTTTTGAAGCTGATTTTGTGTTTTTAGAAGAAGGTAACACGGACGAACCGGATGTTTGTTTTGGACGTGATTTCCTAGTGACGACTAAGTGCCAATTGGACTTTGCTCTTGGTGAAATGAGGATCAATATCACAGATTTAGAGGAGGAGAAGAATGTGAATGATATGCTAACAGAGTTGTGTGGAAATATGGAGTATGGTAAGAATGAAAATGTGGAGGTTGTGAAGATGGGAAAAGCGAATAGGAAGAAAACTTCATCAAATAAACTCACCCCAACCACTACCACCACGAAAAGCCAAGATTTCATACCATCACCACCACATTCACCAAAAACCTTTAAACCTTTGACACAAGAGCAAAAGGAGGCTATTCTTGAGAACCTAGAGCAAAAATTCCTTGAGCTTAATGAAAAGAAACCCGTCATTGAATTTTTGCAAGATTATGTTATGTACTGCAAGAAACTCGATGCGGTGATGTTGGCTAGAGCTCGTTTGGAAGACAAAAACCTTACGGAGGAAGATAGGGATAGAATTTTGTTTAGGGGGATGCCAAGAAAGGAGAGTGACCCGGGAAACTTTGTTTTACCAATCAAATTTAACGGTACCACTCCGATCTATGCTTTAGCGGACACCGGATCAAGTGTGAATGTCATGCCATATCCGCTATTTAAGAATTTGGGGCTAAGCAATCCTCAACCGAATCAATCGAAGTTAACAATGGCCGATAACTCTTAAGCTAAGGCTATGGGAGAGGTTAAGAACGTGAGGGTACAAATCGGTTATCAACCTCACTTAGCCGATTTTCTTGTTTTGGATATCCCGGTCGATAAAAGTTTACCTCTTTTGAGTGGAAGACCTTTTCTTCGAACGTGTGGAGCTATAATTGACATGGGAAGGGGAACTATGACCATTGATGACAGAATTGCCAAACAAACTTACTATCCCAAACCAAGAGGTAAAGTTTTGGAGTTCATGGAGGACTTGGAATTTTTGGGTGATGATGATTTGACTTGTTTTGAAGTGGGGCGTGATGCCCATGGAAATGCTATGTATTGACCACTTGTCCCACCGTACTTTGATTTAGAAGACGAAATGGAAAGAGCACTTGCAATGGAAGCTTTTTACAACCCTCTTAAGAATATTCTTGTGTATATAAAGATTACGGACTTTCTAGGATCCTTACCCGTGCAATTGAAAAACTTAGAGTGGGGACCCGAAGGAGCAAGTGTGTACAAGAGAGAGGAAGGTGATAGAGAGTGGCATGTGAAATTTGACATATTATGCCCAAGTGGAAGGAACTTTGTTAGGAAATTCAAGACCCATGAGACATATCGTGAGTTAACGGGGAAATTTCAAAGCGAAGATATCTTGAAACACGAATATTTCGAGGGGTGATGAAGAGTGGAACGCCGCAATAATAAAAAGCACTTGTTGCTTGTGCTTCATCTTTTGATGAATTTAGTTTTATGCACTTAGGGATTTCATTTTCTTTTTATTTTTTATTTTTGATCATGGTTTGAAGTTTATTTTAATCAATTTCTTTTTGAGTTTTAGTTAAGTTCTATGATGATAAGATTTTATGATTTAGTTTTGGGTTAGTAGTTTAGATATTGATGGAATTTGAAAATGGTTGGATAATTGTTGTGTGCATCTTTAATCAAATTTTTGAGTAAAATAATTTTGGATTGAAAGGTAAAATGACCAAGTAAAGTTTAAAAGGTAAAATTTCTGCAAAAATGCAAACCGAAATGGTTGTGTCCATGACTGAATCGGTTGGAAGCAAGTATAAGTGCCAAAAATTCAATATTTCCAGAAACACACACACACACTAATCCTCCATTTGGGTTTCAAAAATTCGACCACCAAGTAGTTGTTTGAAGGTTTTAGGAGAATTGGAAGTTCATCATGGCACCTAAACAAGTAAGTATCTGCAATCAATTAGCTTAATTAAGGGTTAATTTGAGTTTTTGATTCGAATTGCAAATTAGGTCACCAATTGGGGGTTTTTGATGGGATTCAAATTAAGATGTAATCTTTTGGAATTAAGTGGGTAATTGATGTAGGAATGCATTGCAAAAAGAACTATAGTGATTGATTCAACATTGGATGAGTATTAGATGATTGAATTTTCGGATTGAATTAGATTGTACCCTTGAATCAAATTAAGTTGCAATTGATGATTCCTAGTTGTTAGATAATGCATTTTCAGTGAGTTTTAGATGCCACATTGTTGTTAGAACAATTAATTGAGGAATTGAAGTTGAGTTTTATTTGTGTTCTAAGAATGATGAACAAGTGATAGGAGGACGTTTTTGGAAGCGAATTAAGATCAAATTGAGGTTGTAGAAATCGTTAGTGATGTTCAAAGGAAGTTTAGGAGTGAATTAGAATTGGAAAAATCTAGTGGGAAGTTAATTGGAAGGCCTTAGCCTACTGCAGAACAGACGACCGAATCGGCTGCGCATTGCAACCGATCGGTTGGAACAAGGTCAGGGGAGGAGCCGATCGGCTGCCCCTCAACCGACCCGGTTCCAGATTCTGTGATGAAAAAGTGCAAATTTTGAACTTGAATCTAGGGGCTTCTATAAACTTTATCGTTGGTTCTAACACTCTTATATTAACTTATATTTATGATTTCTACAGAGAAATGTTGTAGGTTGTTCGAGTTCGACACGGATTCCAATGAACTCGCTCGTAACCAAGTATTATCAACGGAATGCACGGAAGAAAGTTACCTATAGCATGCGAGCTGAAGGGAATGAGAACCTGAAGTTTAAAGATCTTACCAATGAGTAAAAACATACTTTTAGGGAACGCCTATCGAAGTTGCAACCTAGCACCATTTCGGTTCTGAGGTTGGTAGATTAGGATTTGTTTAACGAGTATGAGTGTGAAACTGAGTTGAAGAGTATGATGCAAATGTCTTATGTTTATCCGATTGATGGAGACTCGTTTGAGGATTTTTCTTGGGAGAGAGCTTTTAGCATTCATGAAGATGTTTACCGTGAATGGTGTTTGGAGTTCTTCTCAACAATGTACTTTGAAAGAAAGGTAAACCTGCGAAACATCATGAATGAAATTTGTTTTTGGTTTAGACTTTGTGGACGGGATCATGCATACACTTTTCCAGGGTTTGCGGTTGCTCTTGGATTGTAGGAGCCGGATGAGGTTAGTCATCGATTATTTGAAACTCATTTTTTTAGGCTTAAGAGGTTTGAGAAACATTACCCTAGTGTCCTAGCGTATTGGAATCGTGTGGGAGATCCTTCTTGTACTCGTAGGAATTCTTCAAACCTAAAGAATCCATTGTTGAGAATCCTACACAAGTTGCTAGTATGGGGGCCGTTACATAGAGTAGGAAGCAGGGACAAATGCCAAAAGCCGGACTTATGGGTGATGAAGTTGTTGGAGGAGTCCAAGGATGGGAATGCGGCTTGGATTATAGCCGAGTATTTGTCTAGGAGAGCCCCGGGTATCAAGGGCAATAGCAACATATGTGGAGGTCATTATGTGACGAGGTTGGCAAAGAATCTAGAAAACTTTGATAATGATGACGAGTTGGATAAGTGTGGTGATCCAAAGGTTAGTGAGACGTGGGATGCAAAGAGTTTTGGAAAGGCTTTGAATAGATCAACAAAGACTTTGGGAGCATGGATTGACCCACCACCACCACAGCAGCCGACGGATAATGTGCCAATGGGTACGACTAGTAGCTTTGACTCGGTTGGGGTGATTGGAACCGACACTTAAATGATATTGAGCGTAGGGATGTATGGAGAGATTCGATGATGTTGAGGAATAATTACGTTAATGATTATTCGATTCCGTTCATTCAACACATAGCGCAAGAAGCCAACTATGAGTTGCCTCCCTACAACCCACCTAATGTTCCACCATATCCTTTCCCGTACACTTCATATCCTGGACCATATCCGTACCCGTATCCTGGCTATGCACCATTTCCCGACCTAGTGCCTGTGTATGGTAGATTACCCGAGGTTGGAGGATCTCATTATGATGTGGGAGGATCTTCATCCGAAGCTGGAGGAAAGAAGAAAAGGAGAGTTCGTTCGGAGTTTGTGGACAAAAATTATGAGTCCGAAGATGACGAGGAAGATGATGATGATGATGGTGATGATATGAGCGAGGACGAAGAATGACCGTGGATCATTCTTTGGATTGTGATTTGTAAAACAATGCTTATGTGTGTCGAACAATATTTTCTCTATCTCTCTCTCTAACTATTTCTTTAGGATTATTATCGTACTTTGTTTATTTTTATTTTTAAGTAGCGTTTGGATTGTTTTTAGTTTTGTTTGTTTGTTTTGTGTGTCGTGTATATTTTGCAGTTTTGTTTGCAGGATGATATGTCGAAAGCTTATTGTTGGTCAATATTCGGAGTTGGATAATTCACACGCGTGCCTATGGCCAAATATGCGTATTGCGTATTTAATCCTGTGGAATCTTTTTGACTATTTCTTTTTCCCATTTTCTTTACTTTGAAGTTCATTTTATTACATTGAGGAGAATGCAAAACTTAAGTATGGGGGAGGGAAGAAAATAGAAAAAAGATACGATTTTTAAATTTTTAATTTTTAATTTTTAGTTTTGTTTTGATTATTAGGTAGAATTTTCGGATTCAAGTAGCTAGTAAAAGTTCGCCCTTGATTATCTAGTTATTTTTATCTTTTTACGGATATTTGTCTTTTTATCTGATCTTTATCCTATATATATATATATATAAACAACTTGGTTATTTCAATGGTAAAAAGAGGTTTTTGAAAACTTTTGATTTGGACCAAATTACGAAAGTAGTTCATTTTGGATTCGATAACATCTACTAGTACGCATTGTAGCATTTTTTCACTAAATTGTGAGGATTCTTTTTGTATAAAACACATCTTTATGTTTTATATTTTGCTATGAGTGTGCCGGTGATTATGTCGATTCTAGAACTTGTACTTATTATGCATTACGGTTAAAATCACTCTCGAGTGATAAAAATATGTTCAACTTATAAGAGGCAATCATATGATTTAACCCAAATGGCCTTCCATTTTACATCTAATGTTTTTTGCTAACCACATCGGTTAGTTAGCCACTTAATATGGACCCATTTGTTAGTACTCATTTTTAGCACTAGATACCCTTAGTTACACCCTCCGAGCCAATCTTTTCGTTTTTGTTAAATCCATAAAAATACAAAAATATTTTACACCTTAAACCTTAGCCAACCTATGTCAATGTCTATTGGTTTGTTGCTAGTTGTTTGGAGTGTTGGAATGTTTTTTATGATTATGAAGAAGCTACACTTTGTCATTCGTGTGTGCCATTTTCCAACAAAGATGAAAGAGACGTCTTTCTCATTTGTATATTTTGTGGTGTATGCTCATACGAAGTGTGGGGGGAGATGTGTTGAAAAAAAAGATTATGTGATGATGATTATAGCCAATGTGCTATATTTAGTATATTGATTAGCCAATGAGCTAAATTAAGTTATATATGTTTGGAGATCGATATGTGAAGAAGAGGCGATTACCATAAGGTGTTGAGACCATTGAAATCAATTTTTATAAATGCTAGACCTACTCGAGGGCGAGTAGAACTTAAGTATGGGGGAATTTGATAACGCTCAGAATGAGCATATTTTTAGTAGCGTTATTGTTAGTTTTGTGTATGATAATCGGTTATATTTACACATAATTGTTGCAAAAGTGAAAAAGAAGCGTATTTGTATGTGAATGTAGCCAGGTATCATAAAAGGCAAAGAAATGACAATTTCATGCACATTTGGATAATTCCCGAGAAAGAAAGATAAGTGAGAAGGCTCAAGGACTCGATGATTGGAAGCACAAGGATTTCTAAGTATCTACATCAAATAAATATCAAGTTTTATCTTGGAAATTAGGTTGTACGGAAGGCATCCAGCCGATCGGTCGGAGCCCGCAACCGGATGGGCTGGGAAATGGTCAAAACGCAACCGTATCGGCTGCTTCGTAACCGATCCGGCTGGAGATGGTGCAGTTACATTTTCTCTCATTTATTGATGACATAACTTCTATTAATCATGGGAGTCGGATCATTTCTAGTTAATAACACATTGTGGATGTTTTTGGGTTGTTGGTGAAGAGTTCCTAGCTATATAATGCACCTAGACTTAGTAGTTTAGTGTGACAAACCCAAAAGAGTAATAGGCTTACACCAAGACTATTACCAACCACTTTTATTCATCCCAAAAGTCCTATTTCATTTGTAAAACGTCCAGGAGTGTGGTGAGAACAATTCTCAACCATTTGGTAGTCATTTGGAGTTGTACGAGTAGTATAAGGCGATTGGAGGCGTGTGGTTGCTATAATTCCACAATTTTCTAGTTCTTTTAATCCGAAGTTTAGGTATTCTTATGAACTTTGTTATGAATCTCTATTCTTATGAATTATATGAATTACATGGTTACTACTTGTGTTATGTTATGGTTTTAATGGAGTAATTCTTGAATATACTTGTGTGTAAGGATGTAGGCAATTGCAGGAGTGTTCTTATATGTGATGCATGTAAAATGATCTTGTTTAATGAGTTTGTTGGAATAACTGCTAGTCTTGTGTAATTTGTTGGTAAAACATTTTCAAGATAAAGGACCGAAAGGATTTCTCTTATGTTTTATTCCAAAACGTTAGCGACAAACTAGTATGGGGATATGTTGATTGACACTCATCATATCTACTTGTTAAAACAAGACTAGAAATGATTTCATCACGTAAATGTCGAAAGAGTCGTAAGAATAAGTTGAATAAGAATCTTTTACAAACAAATGGATTTTCAAAAGAATAATCATTGGGTTAAGGACCGAAAGGATTACCTATGTGTTTTTATTCTTACAATGATTTTTACAAAACATAAACCATGGATTGGAAATCATTTGCTTATTATTTGTGCATTGCATCAAGTTTACACCAAGCTTTCATGAACACTCTTTATAATTGACTATGGACTTCACACAAGTATATGTTTCTTTAATTTAGATTTTTATAAAAGCATCACTTTGAAGGATGTAACATATTGGATTTCACAAACACATCAAACCATGATCACAAGGGGCGTATACTTTGGGTTTTTAGAGAGAGAAAGTTTAGAGGTTTGGGAACTTAGTGAGAGGAAGTAAAAGTATTATTATGAGCTCCAACCCTCTACCTTGGGAGGTAGAGGGTATTTATAGTATCATACATAAACGCCACCTACGAGCTGTGGATCAGGCATACAGTGGGTAAAGACCCGTCCGTCCTCCACGGTGTTACTTAACTAAATACTATCTAACATTAAATAACTACGACTACGAGCTTTCTAACGATTACATATACTTGAGGTGACCGACACTTTAATAACTGGATTTACTAAATCCTAACAATCTCCCCCTAAGGGAGGTCACCTCAAATTACATTGAATACAAAAAGATATTACATTAAGATTGTTCTTGGATTCTTGTTAAAGTTATTTGTTCTGTAGCCCGTAGTCTTTGATTCTTCATGTTTTGAGCCAACTTTGAGATCATCAGCTACCATAAATCTCTGACTCTTCCTTTGTAGTGTTGACATTATGTAATGTTGTGACTTTTGGACTGACATGCTCATATTCTGGATCATGATTTCTTCTTATCAGAGTAGCGGAAGCTTTAGATGATTCATGATATATGCAGCAGCGTAGCAGAAGCATGGAGTGAAAATATCAGAGTTGTTGATGCGTTTATCATGATTTCTTTAGATATGAATGTGTTGTGTGAGCATGCGCCTATGGATTGACTTTCTCCATTATGATCAGCTGCAAACGTTGGGTGTACCTGCATACAACAGTTAGCAATAAAGCGCACGAAAGTGTCTTTGATCACTTTCGTTGAATTAAGGTACACGGCCCACGGTTCCCCGTTGATCAGTAAAAGTACTGCCTGTGATCAGGTATAATTCCGAAGAATCTCCTTGACAGGGTTTCGCAGCTACTCTAGTCGTTCTCAAACCGGAACGTCTCAAAGAAGACAACACGGAGTGAGTGAACCAGCGAATTTGAGATTCACTGATTGATGAAAAGAGATTTGAAAAACAATCGTATACTGCCCAATAAAGTGTTTTTGCAATACAACGAAGGTTTTTGAGAAAAATCAATTATCAATCATAAACACGTTTTATATTTGAAATATTATTACACAGTCGATGTGCTAGAGAAAATAGTTTTAAGCACAACGACCGGTTTTTCAAAGGCATCCATCAATCCATAACCTGAACCAGGATTGATTCATAATTATGAATCGCCCCATTGTTTCTGTTCAGTTGTCACATGGTTGATCTATTGGATAGATCTCATATGCCACCTACCAAGACCTTGTTTGATGTTGGCTCTAGAAGGATTTCCATCTTCATTGTGAATATGTTTGCATATCACTCAGATGTTCTGGCAATACCACAAGGATAATGCGTAGGACTCTTAAAATATATTATCTCTTTTCACATTGTGTGAAACAGATAGTCTTCATTGACAGTGTCCTAATGAGATTTATTTGATGATCTCGTGGCTCTAGACTCAATAGTGCACATTTGGTTCCTATACCGGAGACTAGGGAGAGGGTCTCCTTCTTCAATATCAATAATCTCTAAGAGAAAGTCGATAGATTATGTAGGTTCCCTGTGAGAATGAAACAAGTCCTTTTAAGAAGAACTTGAGTGGCTTGGGATGTTGTAGTGCAGTGCGTTACTGGGTCCATGACGTCTTGTCTTCAATACCGGTGTTACTTTAGTAACAACCAGTAGCATATGTATTGAACCCGGTTTCTGCCCTAAGGTTGAATTATTGGAGGGCTATTTATTTTCACCCTTTTCACATTTATTTCTTTTTCATTCTTCAACCCCTTCAGTGCTTACCAAGACTTCATAACTAGAACCTTGTTGGGTTTATTCCAGTTCTAGCTCTATCTCAGTCCGCACTCTTCTCATATCTCACTTTTCTCCTTTTTTCATTATACCTAAGGACTTCTACACTATCTAGTGGATTGTCCCTAGGTAGATCCCTCCAGTTCTTGCTGGATCTTGGGAACGAATACCTAACCTAACCATCCTTATATCACCATACATAAAGTAAATTTGGTCGGTCTTTTTGGTATTGTTCATCAGCCATTGGAACCAATTGAAAACCATTTGAAAATCAATCCAGATACTTGTGATATATTATCAAAGCATTTTGTACCTGAATTGTTTTTGATATTTTAGAAAAAGAGCTCCCCCTCAACATGTGCATCGTGATTCGAAAGTGTTTTGCACATATTAGGGAAAACCTGCACTTTGAAACAAGTCAATCACGTTTCAATTCCTTTTTGGTTTGATATAGATGCTCCCCCTTAACATGTGCATGGAAAATTTGAAATCGTTTGGCACATGTAGGGAGGATAGCTTGCTAAACACATATAAAACCATTTATCGAATTATCAGTTTAAATCCAATTTAAATCACAAATTCTCCCCCGATCACAATTTTCAAATCATTTGAGATTTGTGATCTCTATAGATTTAAATTGTTTTTGAAAGCTTTTGAGGAGAATTGTGACTTGCTTGTGAAAAAATTTAACCGATAAGGATCAAATTTGAGACTTTAAACTCCAACGATTAAACATGCTTGAATATCTTTTGAAAACATGACATAAGCCTTGGTCTGAACGAATTGTATGACAAATAACCTTTTGATTTAATTGAAATCATTCTCCCCCTCAATGAATGACATGAGTTGTTGATTGAGAGATAGAGATTTTGACAAATGTCAAGTCCACATGATTTTCAAAAATTGAGTCCGAGTTATTTTTCAAAGCTATTAGTTTTCATTAGTTAAAAAATATTTTTCAGAAGAATTTATAGAAGGAAAAATATTTGTGAAGGAAACATTTGTCTTTTTAGTGACAAACATTTGATTTTAGAATCAGAGCATGAGATTTGAAAAATAAGATAAAGCATGGTTCTGTTCTTTCTTTAAAAACGGGTTATAGACAGAAATGACTATAAGCCTTTTGTTTTACTTTCTCTCATTTTTTTTATGTACATTCGAACTTCATCTAAAGACCCGTGTCACTCTTTGAATGACAACACAAAGACCGTAGATAAAATCGAATAAAAGAAAAGATGGGAAAAATATTTTTAGCTTTTTCAAAGATTTTCTGATTTTTATGGAATTTTTGAAATTTTATATTTTTCAATTTTCTTTTGTTGGTTTTATAATTTTGTATTTTGCTTTTTGAATAAATATATACAAGAGATGGATGAAGACAAACTTTTACTCCTCGTCTTCCTCTTGAAGACGTTTGAGTGTTTCCGGTTGTAGACTCTTTAGACCAAGTCGTGGAAGGATAAACTCAAAATGTTCTCTAGGGAGAGCTTTGGTGAAGATGTCTGCTAACTGATATTCAGTCCTCACAAAATCTAGTTCCACCACACCGTTCTCCACTTGCTCCCTGATGAAATGATGTCGAATGTCGATATGCTTTGCTCTTGAATGTTGAACATTGTTGCATGAGAGAGCAATGGCACTCTTGTTATCACAATACAGAGGGATTTTGTTGAATTCAAAGCCATAGTTAGATAATTGGGATCTCATCCATAGGATTTGAGCACAACAAGATGACATGGCTATGTATTCTGCCTTTGTAGAGGATATGGAAGTACTCATTTGTTTCTTTGAAGACCAGCTCACAAGTTTATCACCCAAAAACTGAGCACCTCCTGACGTGCTTCGACGTGTATCTTGACATCCTGCATGGTCAGCATCTGCATAGGCTGTTAGTGACATACCGGTGTCCTTCGGGTACCAAAGTCCCATGTTGATGGTTCCTTGGAGATACCGAAAGACCCGTTTAACCGCTTCAAGGTGCTTTTTGGTAGGCTTATCCTGGTATCTAGCACACATACATACAGCGAACAGAATGTCTAGTCTACTGGCAGTAAGGTACATCAGGGACCCAATCATACTACGATATTTAGTCTGGTCAATCATGATCCCTGAGAGGTCCTCATCCAGTTTAGTACGCTCCACCATGAGAGTGTCAACAGGGTCACAAGAATCAAATCCAAATTTCTTTAAAATCTCATTAGCATATTTAGATTGATTGATAAAAATGCCTCCGGGACTTTGTGAAATTTGTAATCCCAAGAAAAATGACATTTGAAATTTGGAGCCCATCTCCTTAGAAAAATGGTCACATTCATTGGGGTCAGTCGAGGCAAAAATAATATCATCAACATAGATTTGAACGTGAATTAAGTGTTTTCCTGACTTTCTGGTGAACAATGTCGGATCAACTGCTCCTTTGATGAATCCATTAGATAGAAGAAACTTTGATAGCGTATCGTACCATGCCCTTGGAGCTTGCTTCAAACCGTAAAGGGCCTTCTTCAAGCGATAGACATGAGTAGGATGCTATGGATTCACAAAACCTTCAGGTTGGCTGACGTATACAACTTCCTTAAGATCTCCGTTAAGAAAAGCCGTCTTTACATCCATCTGATAGACTACCATGTTCTTACTTGCAGCATTAGCCAGGAAGATTCTGATTACCTCAATACGTGCAACTGGAGCAAATGATTCTTCAAAGTCAATACCCTCCTCTTGACAGTATCCTTTTGCAACTAATCGAGCCTTGTTCTTTAACACATCACCATGCTCATCAAGTTTTACTTTGAAGATCCACTTTAGAGCAATGATCATAGCACAGTCAGGGGCAGGTACTAATTCCCATACATCTAGTCGATCGAACTCATGAATTTCTTCTTGCCTGGCATTGAACCAGCTGTCTTCATTCATGGCAGTTTTAACGTCTTTTGGTTCGACCTTAGATAGTACGGAATTAAAGAAGCACCATAAGGCATCAGTTGAAAGTTGTTTACGAGTGGATACTAGACGAGAAAGGTTTCCAATGATCATGTGTCCATTTTCTAAGGTGTTCGTGTGGTTGTTGTTGAGGAACTGAAGTAGCAGAGTCGTTTTCTCCTGATGAAGATGGTTCTGATGATGGTTCAGGAGCAAATATGTTCTCAAAGGGAGCATCTTCAGGAGTAGCAAAGGGATTATCTCCATCATAGGTGCCAGAAACAATTCCATGATGTACACTCGATGATTGAGGATTTGATGATGAGACAGAGTGATCATCAGCAGGCGCTTCTTGACTTAATGACATAGAAACTGAAGGGTTAACTTCATAGACAGGGATAGGAGCAGCCTCTGTTGATGGATTTGACAGATCATTAGCAATTAGCTCATAGTATTCATCAAACATTGGATCAAACAATTTCTTCAAATCATCTTCTGAAGAAGGTACATAAGGAGTTGCTGGTGAGAGATTTTGTACAAGAGAAGAACTAATGGGACTACTTAATGAAGGTTGTGATGCGGGTCCAGAACTTGATTTTCCTGAAGCCATTTGCCGGACAGCTCATCGAACGTGACGTGAATAGTTTCCATGATATCTCGAGTTCTTTTGTTGTAGATTCGGTAACCCTTCTTGTTTGATGCATAACCTACAAAAACTCCAATGTCTGCCTTAGCTCTCAATTTACCTAAATCTTGACCGTCATTCGTTGGATATCACAAAGCACCAAATACAAGAAGGTAGGAGAGATCAGGTTTTCGTTTATGGACAAGTTCGTATGGAGTTTTTCCATGAGATATGTGTATGAGGGAACGATTTTGGGTGTAGCAAGCAGTGGCAATGCTTCAGCCCAAAGAAACATTGGAACCTTTGAATAAATTAGCATTGTTCTTGCGGCTTCCACAAGCGTTCGATTTCGTCTTTCAACTACACCGTTCTGTTGAGGAGTTCGTGGAACACTTCTTTGATGACTGATTCCAACACTTTCATAAAATTGACTTAAGTCTTTGTTAACAAACTCTGTGCCATTGTCTGTTCGAACAATTCTAACACTATTGTTAAGTCGAACCTGAAGCTGCTTGATAAGTTTGATGATGACATCTGGAGTTTCATCCTTTGTCCTCAGAAACTTTACCCAAGTAAATCGAGAGTAGTCATCAACAACGACTAAAATATATTTCTTCCCATTTATCGTTTGCATTCTCATTGGTCCGCACAAATCCATATGAAGGGTATGCAGAACTTCCATTACTGAGTTTGTGGGTTTGGGTTTGTGGGCATATTTCTTGCTTTTTCCTAATTGGCATGCTGAACAAAGATGATCTTTTTCATACTTTAATCTGGGTAAGCCTCTTACAAGGTCCTTTCTGGAAAGATCATTAATGGTGCCGAAGTTCAAGTGATTGAGACGACGATGCCATAGCCATGACTTTGTTTTCGATGCCTTTGACAACAAGCAGATTGGAGAAGACTTCATCATGTCTTCGATAGAGATGGTGTATAGGTTTGAACCACATGTTCCTCTTAACAGTTCCACACTGTCAAGTTCTCTAACGAAACAAGTATGTTTCCTAAAAGCCACCTCTAGATCGGAATCACAGAATTGACCAACAGAGAACAGATTATGAGCAAGACCTTCAACATAATATACCCTGGAAATTACACTATCACCAACAACATAGTCTCCATAACCCATAATTGCACCAAAATGGTCATTCTCGAATCTAACAGTCCTGATGAATTTACTCACGAAGTTCACGAGCCGCGAGCGATCTCCAGTCATATGCTTGGAACTGCCTGAGTCCAGGTACCACAGAACGATTTGAACGACCTGCAGTTGAACACAGACAAGAATGGATAACTGGATAATTGGGATCCCCATGCAAGAATGGGTTCCATTTGGTTAGTGAAAGTGATTGGAACACCCACATTCGAAGTAGAAACAATGGAATCATCACGGATAGATGCAGTGCTAGTGTCCGTATCTGACCTATTCAAAGTATGTTCACTTCTTAAAGGAATAGTTCTACCAGTAGGCATCCATTTTCTAATGGGCATTGACTTAGAAAATTTAGGGCACAACTCATTAAGATTAAATTTGCGGCCAGTAGGTATCCATTGATAACCTATATTACTAAATTTTCTTCCTGTGGGTTTCCAATGTTTTCTAACCTTCTTCCGCCTTTGCTATCTAGCCTTCTTAGCTTGATTTTTGGCATTAACAATCTTAATAGGGCATTTAACAGCATTAATCAAATCATTCACACCACATTCATGGTTAGTAACAGAAACCAAGCAATCATCATTACATGTTTTGCCAAAAGTAGCATAATTCGAATTAATTACAGTACACTTATAGCTAATACTAGAATCAACACGATTCGTTTTATTCAACTCAAACTTAATGTTCCTAGGGTGGTCTTCTACTCTCTTCCATTGCACATTCTTAGCTTGCGAGGTCCTATCTTGCTTTGTATTGCCTGGAGGCTTTGACCCACTTGCTTTTATGTCACTGATTACTCCTGTAGAGGGAATTATGGGAACATTAGTTGGTTGGGCTACCTTTTGCATTCCTGAACTAGAAGTGTAGGGATCTAAACTACTTGAAGGCACTTTAGAGTTCACTTTCTTAATACTGGGCATAGAATGGGTTGCATACTTGGCACTAGGCATAGAACAAGGCATCACAACTTTATCTTTCTCACATAAGGATTTAGGACATGTTGCTTTTAAACATTCTAACAGCTCCTGAGATCGTTTGGACTGAATGCAAGCAAACCTAATTTCACTATCAACTAGCTTATTTATGAAATCCTCTTCTACAATCTCACGGAGACATTCTAGACTATCCTTAAGGTGAAAGAAATAGTTATGAAACACAAGTTCGTTATTTCTAAGATGAGGAGGAATGTATTTAACAGTTATAGTATATATAGAGTCTGCAGATGACTTTGATGCAACATTCTCATTAAAGACAAGTGGCATTTTCCCTTTTACCTGACTCCTCAGATTCTCAATTTCTTTTTGTAAAGACGTTATTTTTTCGTTGTTCTTGTCACGAGTGACTTTCATTGAATCATATAACTCTTTAAAGTGTCGTTTAACCTTTTCATTTTCTTCTAGAAAACTCTCATTTTCCTTTTGTAAAACTTTAACCAAGTTTTGAAGATGAAAAGTTTGAGAACACTGAGAATCTAAAGGAGGAGGCATTTGGGAGCCAATCACGTTGTTCTTTTCACCATTTAATTGTGAAATTTGGGCTTTCAACTTTCTGATCGTGTTGCAGTGAGCTTGAATCTGTTCGTCACGCTTGTTTATTTCAAAAACTGCATCAAACTCTGGAACATTTGAGGATGTCTTGATGTTCGAGGTTTTGACATTTTCTTTGAGATGTTGATATTTTAGTTGCAAATCAAAGTGTTCAACTTCTAGCTTAGAAAAGTGTTTTACCAAATTATCGTGATCATCCTGATCAATTTTCTCATTTAGTTATGAGTTTTTGTTTTCCAGCTCAATGACACGATCATGGGAGACTTTCAAAGCAACAGTTAATTCATGAAATTGAGAAGCAGTAATAGAATGCTTAATAACAGTATAAAATACATCTTGAGCCACACAACTTAATACTAAGTTCTCATTTAAGATATGCAGATTCTGCCTTTCAATTTCATTATATTTGAGTTCTCGTTCATAATCATTGACCTCAACTATCATTGCATCAAATTCCTTTTCCATTTCTTTGATATCTGAGTTAATCCCTTTTTAGAGACTCTCAAATTGACCTTTTAATTTTCTAAAGAAAGGTATGACCTCAGTTAAATAGCATTCTTTAGTTTGATCAAAACCCCTTTCCCCTTCAGTTATCCCTGTAGGTGTGATTCTCTTCTTACATGTCTTCTCAAAATCAACGAATAGTTGATAAACAACATATAGGCAGATTAAGGTCTTGCTATTAGTGGAAATAGTTCTAGGAACTAAATGCATTGGTATATTCGGAGGATACACAGTAGCTGCAGGCACTTTCCTAAGGGGAATGTTCGTTTCAACAAGTACATTTGCTTTTTGCTTATCCATATCTTTCTTCCAAAAAATTTGTTCTGGGGTTAATTTAGTTTGAGGCTTAAACATGTTCAGGGAGATCCAATTTTCTTTAGTGTAATCATGGGGTTTGAACGTTAAGTTTTTCTTTTTACACTCAGGATCTTTTAGCTTCTTATCCATTTTCTCCCTATTGACTTATTCTAATTGCATATCTTCCTCAGTGCACTCAGCGCAACTAGGTTTCTGCCTAGGCTTAAGGATTTCATTACCATCATATATTACCTTCTGAGCTTCTCTAGCCACTTTACCATATTCAGGATTGGGTTCCTTTACGAGGGGAATGCTATGCTTATCGCTTAAAACTATATGCTTAGTGATCATGTGAGCAGTCTGAATGGTATTTCCTTGTACGTACAACTTATTTTCAAGCTTGTTTTTCAAAGTTTTTAGATTGGAAAAGTCATTCAAAAGTTTTGATTCCTTAGCATTAAATTCTTGTTTGAGCACTTTAACATTATCTTGGAGTTCTTGCTTTTGCTTAATAGTTTTAGAAAGCTTGTCTTGTAAGGAGTTTAACTCTTGTTTTAACACTTCTTCTCTAAAATTACTTTTTCTAATAATTGTACGCATTTGGTCATCCATTTCCTGCTCACGGGTAGTTAACTCAAACTTAGCACGTTGTTCATAAATAGCAACTTGTTCTTTATAGGCATTCAGTTCAGAGATAACAGAATCATCAGGGGCACATGCAGTGTATTCATCAAAAACATAGTCATCATTGACTGCAGAAGATGCATCACTTGGTACAATTTCACTTTCACTTTGTATCACATATTGATCATATAGGAAAATATTACTATTTTCCACATTATCAATATCTGACTCATAAGTTTCATGAGATTGTACTTCGTTATGTATCTTTTGCTCATCAACTTCATCGTATAGTTTTAATACCTCTGAAATGATTGAATCTTTGGATGGAACAGCCTGTTGTGGTGATGAGACCTTTGGAGAGACCATAGGTGAAATGCTAGCCATGAAGATTTTCTGGGCAGTAGGTTCATCATCGACATCAGAGTCAAATGCATCACAGTCAGCAACTTGAAAGGCATTTTGATGATTGTGACCTATTTCCTGAATTGGCTGCTCATCCACATCAGCATAATAGGTTTTGGTATTTCCCTCAGCAAGAAAAAGCAACTCTTCTTCATCCAAAACCGCTCCACTGTCCTGAGCTTGTACCAGCAACATCTTGTCCCTGAAATACTCTGCATTTTGAGGGCGTTTTGGAGATGTGCAGTTCCTCGCAATATGTCCTTCACCACCACAGTTGTAGCACTTGATTAACTTTCCTTGTCCTTGATTTAAATTCCTTCCACGATTTTGATTACCCATATATCTACCACCACCACCAGCATTCCCATATTTAGCTCCAACATTACCTTGCTCATTATGTGGAAGGTATGCATTTTGTCTTCCTTGCACATTTTGCACCACTACCTTTCCTTCTCTTATGGTATCATGATTGTGGAGATTAGAAGCTGATCTGAGTTGAATGTTGGAAGGTGGGGTAAAGTTCAGGTTTTGTTTAACCATTAGAGCCACTTGATGAGCAACTTGTTCCAAGAATCTATCTGAGGGTTGATACCCTGGATCAGGAATGAGGTTGTGGTTACCATTACCCATTGGTATGACTTGAGAAGCTTTGGTGGTAATTCCTACATTGGTGTAAAAGGCTGTTGAATCATTTGACGAACTTGCTTCACCCTGTTTAGATTTGAACTGTTCAAGAATCATTCGTTCAAACATAGCATGTCTCTCATTCTGAAGCAGGAATGCATACAATTGTTCATAGATAGTGTTCCTCAAACCCTTAGTTAACTTAACTGAAGTGACAAATTTGTGCCATTCGGGATTCATGTTGTTCACAAACTTTGAGTTTAGCTGAATATTTGGCATAGTCATTTTGATATTCCTCATGTCATTCACAAGCTTGTGGAACCTCACATAATATTCAGTGACACTTTCCCCTGGTTTCATCTTGAAGTGCTCAAAGTCATCATACAGTTGAGATTATCTGTCTTCTTTAGTTAATTCAGAACCAGAGATAAGCATCTTGACATTGTCCCAAACTGCCTTAGCTTTAGTGTTTTGATTGATTAACTTGTAGATGTCTTTTGGAAGACCATGAAGTATAATGTTTGAAGCCCTGATATCAGCATCGTATCTCTTCTTTTCCTTATCACTGAGCTCATCATACGTCTTTGGTCTGTCCAAACCTAAGATCACTGTACAATCCGCAGCTGTTTCAAGTGTGTCTCTGGTAGTTTCAATCTGATAAGGTCCTTCATCAATTGATTTGAGAATGTTAACCCCATTTTCTTTTCCCAAACAGTATAACCTAATTCGTTGAGCCCATGAGTCATAGTCAGTTCTGTCAAGCATAGGTGAGCGAGTATCTGATCCAGCTGCTTGAACGTCCTCAACTACAGAAGAGATGATTGTAGGCATCTTGGTAGACATGATTACAGATTTCACGGGATTTTATAACTCTATGACTAAACCGGAAAATAGATTCTTTCACGAGATTTTACTAAATCAAGAGAAAACCGTATCAGAAACAATAATCAACCAAGTCGCTATAAACCTTGAAGACAAGTCGCTAAGTCACCAAGTCGCTAAGTAACAACTCTTTAAAAGCACAAGTCGCTGTGATACAAGTCGCTAAAGTAACAACTCGCTAAGTAGACAACTCGCTAAAGAACAACTCGCTAAGTTGGCAAGTCGCTAAAGAACAACTCGCTAAATGGGCAAGTCGCTAAAGAACAACTCGCTAGACTGAACAGTACGGCCACTACTTTGTACTATATGTCGCTTTGTCTCAAAAGACAAGTCGCTAGAGCACAAGTCGCTACCCACAACAAAGTCAAGTCGCTAAAAATCGTAAAGACAAGTCACTACGTTGACAAGTCACTAGCCGAAATGGTACAACCACTACTTTGTACTATTTGTCGCTTTGTCTCAAAACACAAGTCGCTAGTGCTCAAGTCGCTACCACTACAACTGCAAGTCGCTCAATACTATAACTACAAGTCGCTACAAAGAACACAACTCCGAGACTCAAGTCGCTAGCTAGAAAAGTTCAAACACAACACTTTTCAATCCAAAACTAACCCAACCACAGTGATTCAAGCTTTCCAAATCAAAACCCAAGCACATACAATGATTCTAAACACGAAAGTACAATCAAAATTCAAACTTTAATACAAGAAATGATCCAAATGATGCAAATACCACTAAACTTTTTAAAACCCAAAAACCATATAAAACCACTAGAAATCCAAGAGCATGTAAGAGAGATGATCAAACCATGGCTCTTGATACCATTTGTAACATATTGGATTTCACAAACACATCAAACCATGATCACAAGGGGCGTATACTTTGGGTTTTTAGAGAGAGAAAGTTTAGAGGTTTGGGAACTTAGTGAGAGAAAGTAAAAGTATTATTATGAGCTCCAACCCTCCACCTTGGGAGGTAGAGGGTATTTATAGTATCATACATAAACGCCACCTATGGGCTGTAGATCAGGCATACAGTGGGTAAAGACCCGTCCGTCCTCCACGGTGTTACTTAACTAAATACTATCTAACATTAAATAACTACGACTACGAGCTTTCTAACGATTACATATACTTGAGGTGACCGACACTTTAATAACTGGATTTACTAAATCCTAACAAAGGAAGCCTTGACAAGCTTTCTTGTCTCAAACAATTTAACTAACTAAACGCTAATCCCTTGAGACGATCTCGACTTACCCACCTTTGTTATCACGAACGAGTATACCTGCTCGTATGTGTTAAAGTAATTACCCGGATAAATCGTGTTTATAAATTTTAAAACTTGCACACGGTAAGCACATCAGTTACTTATACTACTTGTAATTTAACTAATATAACGTTATGTCTACGAGCTATAATATACTTGACTATTGTTGGGGTGACCGACACTTCAACATGGATTTTCCAAATCCTAACAATCTCCCCCTAAGGGAGGTCACCCCACGAGTTACATTGTAAATCCTAGCATTCTAACTATAATATTTAATGCTCGTGCTCGTATGTGGAAAAATAGAATGGGGGGTTGAATAGTTTTACCCATTAAAACTTCGTTTTAAAATATTTAGATCGACTTATGTCAATCTATTTGGATGTTGATAGACAAGCATATATAAATATGTAATGAAAGAATAAGGAGTAAAAAGCACAAAACCACAACGCGAGTATTTATAGTGGTTCGGCTACAAGGACACCTTCTTTGCCCTACTCCACTCCCCGAGTCACTTACTCGAGAGTTTGTAAACACTACACGACACCAACTCCTTATGGCGGAGAAGCCTTCACAACATCGCCTACTCTTTTTCCGGTACTAGGCTAACCACCTACTAGGCTAACCACCGGGTTCTTCCACAAGGTAGAACCACACCTATCACAACGTCGCCTACCCTTTATCCGGTATTAAACTAGATACCGAGTTCCATTACAATGGAGGAACTACTACCCAACACTACAACAATAACTAACCCCAAAGGAGATCCACTCCTTATAACAACATCAACCGGGATATCAATATCCTTTGACCCAATACTAATATGTCTTGTACATCGAGCACACCATATCGAATGTACACCTTAGGCACCTTTCACTAATGCCTTTGACTTGATCTCAAGGCACCCTTCACAAATGCCTTGTGACTTGACTTCTAGGCACCCTTCACTAATGCCTTTAGCCTTGACTTCTAAGCACCCTTCACTAGTGCTTTCAATACAGATGTTCGACACCTTTCACTAATGTCTTCGTCTTGACCCTTAAGACATCTTTCACTAATGTCTTCAACACTACACTTCTTGTAAGAAAGAGGTGAACTATCAACAAGAGAACCTCAGTAGTCTTGATGATAACGAAGCATGGCAACTCATGGACTTGAGCTTGCTTGACTTCAAAAGGTGGTGATCTCGCCTTTTAGAGGAACCTAGAGAATCACACAAA
This sequence comes from Chrysanthemum seticuspe, assembly GCA_019973895.1. Taxonomy (NCBI): domain Eukaryota; kingdom Viridiplantae; phylum Streptophyta; class Magnoliopsida; order Asterales; family Asteraceae; genus Chrysanthemum; species Chrysanthemum seticuspe. Next base: position 277,674,943 of record BPTQ01000006.1, on the reverse strand, counting down.
AACAAAACTACATACATAGATCACTTGGATCTGAGGTTAGAGAGTTTATAACTCAAAGAGAAAATATATGAGAAAGGGGTGAGATACAATGAGGAAATAGCTCACTATTTATAGAGGAAAAATAGCTACTGTTCCACGGATCCCTCACTTGAGGGATCCATCCAGTGTATTACTGGGGATCCGTGGGACGCTCCTTTTTGCCCATGGGTTTTGGGTCATGGGTTATGGATCATGGGGATCCAAGTAGATAGAATGTATCTACAAGATGAAATGCATCTAGTCCATGGGTCATGGGTTAAAACCATGGGTCATGGATAATATCCATATATGACTTATGCATGATGTCATGCAATGGGTTATGGGTCATGCTCCATGGGTATGGGTCATGGACTTTGAGTTATACCCAACTACATTCAATGTATTTGGTCAATGGGTCAAATACTTAAGTTTCTACCCATTTATATTACCCTTATAATACATACTAGTTATGTATATATTTACCCAATATGTAAACACTAGTTGTTGTACATATGTATTACTAAATCATAAAATCACTTATACTTGTTTCAGTGTTTTATGTGAAAACGTAAGTGTGTTAGTAAACTATTGACTCAAACCATTTACGTATTTTGTTTGTTTCGTTAAAATGATTTTACGTTTGTTATCGACAAAACATTAGAAGATCGTAAAATATAAATAAACGTTTTTACGGCTTATTTGTATTAACATCGTAGACTTTGAAACTTTTTAAACTTTAACTTTGCACATCAGTAGTGATTCTTTGGCTTGAGTGTTTCTTTGATATGTGATCTCGAGCTTTCTTTAAGATCATCAGCCATGCTAAATCTCTGAATTGTCCTTTGGTTGTATCGCCATTATGTGAAGTTGTGACTTTTGGACCGCCATGCTCATAGTTTTGGATCATGATATCTTCTTATTAGTGTAGCGGAAGCTTCGTTGTATGTCTTTGATAGTCATGATTCTCTTTAGTTATCATTGTGTGCTTGCGAGCATGTGGTTATGGATTGACTCCTCAATTCTGATCAGCTGCAACCGTCGGGTGTCCCTGCAAACAACAGTTAGCAATAAAGCGCACGAAAGTGTCTTTGATCACTTTCGTTGAATGGGGTTGCAAGAACCACGGTTCCCCATTGATCATTACAAGTACTGCCTGTGATCAGGTAGAATTCAGAAGAGTCTCCTTGACAGAGTTTCGCAGCTAATCAAGCCGTTCTCAAACCGGAACATCTCAAAGAAGACAGCACGGAGTGAGTGAACTAGCGAATTGAGATTCACTGATTGATGAAAAATGATTTAAAAAACAGTCGTGTATTGCTTAATAGAAAGAGTTTTGCAATAAACCGAAGGTTTTACAAAAAACATCAATTTTCATTCATAAATACCCTTTTATTTTGAAAAGTTGATACTCAGTCGATGTGCTAGGGAAAAGAGTTATTGAGCACAACGACCGGTTTTTCAAAGGTATCCGTCAATCCATTTCCTGGACCAAGGTTGATTCAAGAGTGAATCGCCCTATCGTTTCTATCCAGTTGTCACAAGTTTGATCTTTTGAAAAGATCTCACATGTCACCCACCAAGAGCTTTTTTGATGTTGGCACTAGAAGGATTTCCATCTTCATCGTGAATATTTTTACATATCACTCGGACGTTCTGGAAATACCACAAGGATAATGCGTAGGACTCTCAAAATATATTCTCACATTCCACATTGTGTGAAACTGTGAGTCTTCATTAATTGTGTCCTAATACGATTTATTGATGATCTTTTAGCTCTAGACTCAATAGTACACATTTAGTTTCCTATGCCGGATACTAGGGAGAGGGTCTCCTTCTTCAATATCAACAATCTCTAAGAGGAAGTTGATAGATTATGTAGGTTCCCCGTGAGAATGAAACAAGTCCTTTTAAGAGGAACTTGAGTAGCTTGGGATGTTTAATGCAGTGCGTCACTGGGTCCATGACGTCTTGTCTTCAATACCGGTGTTACCTTGGTAACAACCAGTAGCATATGAATTGAACCTGGTTTCTACCCTAAGGTTGAATTAATGGAGGGCTATGTCTTTTCACCCTTTTCACATTCAATTCTTTTTCATTCTTTAATACCTTCAGTGCTTACCGAGACTTCATTACTAGAACCTTGTTGGGTTTATTCTAGTTCTAGCTCAATCTCAGTCGATACTCTTCCCTTATTCTCACTTTTCTCCTTTTTTCATCATACCTAAGGACTTCTACACTAACTAGTGGATTGTCTCTGGGTAGATCCCTCCGGCTCTGGCGGGATCATGTGAACGAATACCTAACCTAACCATCCTTTCTTCAATGCATAAATTAAATTGATCGGTCTTTTGGTATTGTTCTTTCCGCCTCGAAACCAATTGAAAACCATTTGAAAATCAATCAAGGTACTTGTGATATAAAATCAAAGCTTTTTGTACCTTAATTTTTTTTTTGATATTTTAGAAATGCTCCCCCTCAACATGTGCTTCAAGTGTTAGAGATCATTTGGCACATGGAGGGCAAGAGGACTTTGAAATCTTAGATTGAAAATGAAAGATCCAATTTTTGATTAACATTTTCTAAAATGATCATCATCACTTCCCGATCAAATCTAGAATTTTAAATACTTCGGATAAAACAATTTGGGATGGATGTGGTTTTCGTTTGATTGCTCCCCCTCAATATGTGCATTGAGAATGTTTGAAGATTGTTTAGCACATGGAGAGAGGAGTGTTTTGAAGCAGTTTTCACGATCGCAGTAGCCAAGGAAACCATTTAAAATTTCAATCAAGGTATTTCTGATAAAACAATGATGCTTTAGTACCTTGATGGTTTTAAGATGATTTTTGAAATTCTCCCCCTCAATATGTGCCTCGATATACAAAAATGTTTAGCACATATGGGGGAGCTGCCTATCCATTGAGACTTGAAGATCATATTTTATCAGATTGCATATTTATATCACATTTTCTCCCCCGATCAAAAATTTCAAATCCTTTGAGATTTTGGATCTCAAGTGATTTAAATATGTAGGAAAATTTTGGAGAAACACTACAGTGCTCCCCCTTAAGTTAGAGAGGGAGACTACAAGCCATAATCCTATCACTACTATATACTGCATAGTTATTATTGTTTATATTACAATCACCACATCACAAATAAGAGTTCAAAAATAATGACCACCATAAAGAAGATATCATCATTCGGTTCTCTGTAGTAGTTTGCAATGTCCTTCACGAACTCTTCCTCCCACAAAACTTTCGAGGCTTCGGAAGATTTTCCGAGTCTTGAGCCTTCTTCCGATAGCAGCAATGAACTCTTAACTCCTTTTGACATCATGTACAGACCAAAACCTTGTATTAACTCTCGGTCTCATCTTTAGCTTAAACTCCTTAACCCTGGAATCCAACTCTTCTTCAATTATCCTTAGAGTACCATCACTAAACTTGTACAGCTCACACAGCCTCATTAGCATCCTTGATCCATATTTGTCCGTGAAGACAACTGCTCTTGGAGTATCAATTACTGAGTAGTCATGCCTGAATTCAAATCATATGGCTTCCCATCGAGGCTTGGTGAGATTGACTTGAGTCTGATAGCTTTCCATGCCAAGTTGAAAGTCACCCACTCTTTGTCGAATCACTAAACCTCTTATCCATAGGTTGACAGCTGCAGTAAGAGATTTCTTTTCACGAACTTGCAGGTGATCGAGGTGGCCTTGGAGATTCAAAAGATATAGATCTTCAAAATCATTTGGATATAGATTTTTGAAGTCATTTTCCTCTATCACATGGTCTTTCTGATCCGCTCTTCTGAGGACAATCTTCTTCAGATAATCATATCCATACATAGGGAAGATCTCCACACTGACGACACTTAGAATTCGCAGTTTCGAACGAACAGCTCTACGACTCTTTTCGGCACCATGTCTTTCAATGTAGAATCGTTTCTTTTTGAACCACCAGTGTGAAATACCGTATGAGGCAGCAACGTCGTACTCATATTCTTTTTCCCTCCAAAACTGATCTGGGACCATCTGCTCTAGACCCGCATCTGGATAGTTGGCAGCCTTCATCTTCGAAATTGAAAGATCAGGTCTGCTTCCCTGAGTCCCAACACGCAAGTAGTCCAGATCTTTGTTAAAGAAGTAGTCAGCTTGGATAGTAATTTGACCAGGTTCACCACCGAGAGGAAGTGATTTGTTGACGTTGAATAGGAGCACATTGTCTTCAACTTGATCTGTCAACAATTTGTAGCATTCCTCCATCTGATATTATAGATGAGCAGCATCTGGATGAAAGACTTTTACAATCTCATACGTTGGGCCCTCCAGATCCTTGGGTGTAATAGTTGAGATTCCTTGCTTCTCACAATACCATTTCATAAAGCTTACCATGTCTCCTCTAATGTGTAGCAATGATTCCTCTGGGGGTGCTTCATGGTTGGCTACGATGGTGTTCACCCAGTTGTTGTCAGGAATAATCAGATTAGACTCATGAATGGTCCATGAAGGCTCTGGAGTTTTTGGTCTTTCCTCTGGCCACCAACCTTGAGTCATTTCTTTTGTAGGTGCCATCCAGAATGACTTTGTACTTTTCTCTCCCATATATGTGTTCCACCAGTCTTCGTCATGAGATACCTTAGGGATGTATCTGGTGGAAGCATCATCTTCTTCTGAGTCAGACTCTGGAGCGATGGTTGATACTTCGTGCATGATTTGTTCCTCGGGAATGGAAGAGAAAGTAGGTGTAAACCTGGAGTCAACCGTGGTCCAGGCAGCATAGGTTGAGGTTTTCGTTGTCTTATGTGAACATTGACCTGATGTGGAACCAGGTTGACTTGATGACTTAGGAGAAAGAGGTAGTGCATTTGTCTTCGGAGTATCTGTAGCACCTGAGGATCCACCTGTACCAGAGGAACCAGAACCTCCAGTTAGAGGAGGAAGTGGTGGTGGTTTAGGAGTTCCTGATTTAGACTCAAGTATCATGACTCTTCTTTTCTTCTTTGCTTCCTTTTCACGAATATCTATTAAGTACTGCATGTGGTTATCACGATCTATCGAGTTCTGAAGAGCTTCATAGAATTACAAGTGGACTTCGTGCACTTTGTGCTCATCGGTTTCATACATTCTGTTATGGAGAATTGATCTCATGTCTGACGTAGGTAAGTCTTTAATCTCTTATGCAAAGGAGCTTTCATAGCCCATTCAACTGCATCTTTGACCTCTGCTTCAATTGCATTTATTACTTCAGTGTCAAAGTTGAGTCACTCCAGCTTCGATAGTCGTCGATCAAGATGCTTGACTAATTCTGGCAGGTGGTGCTTCTCGAGGGCCTCAATACGTTGTAACACCCCCAAAAATGGTTTGCAACGGAAGAAAAAGTTTTTGGGATGCTACTCAGTTGGATCATAACACATGTGAAAAATAATAGCTTTTTCGTAAAAGGTTTCATTTATTGCAGTAAAATAGAGTTTACAAAGTTTGAATTATTGCGGAAAATGGCCCATTAATAAAATATGATCCCCATAAGTAAATCAGAGTCATCTATGACATGCCATGCCAATGACCAAGCGCCTCTAGAGTTAGCTATCGCCTTTTTAATACCTGAGATAAACATGCTTAAAAAGATCAACACAAAGGTTGAGTGATATTCATAGGTTTAGTAAATAGTTGAACACAAGTAAGAGATGATAATTGCTTTGAAGACAATTACCATAGAAAACAAAGATTATTATTATGCACTAAGCTCATGACACCAATACTAACTGCATACACCTAATTACTGGTGTAAGTAATAAAATTGCCCCCAGATGTAATAGCCAATTACATAGAGATAATCAAATATGCTGCGCCCCGGTTATTTCCGATAACCGAGTCGGGGTCGTCAATTCCCATAGTACTATCCACAATATTTGCGTTCACTCGCAAGTGATTAATGGTTCATGATGAAGGGGACTTTTGGCAGGCAACTTAGGCTATAATAATAATAATTAGGCAAGCATACATTTTAAGAAAAGACTTGTGTTCTAGTTTATAGCATGTATCTCCCCCAAAGAGTTTATAAAACAGTTAAAAGAGTAAAAGTGGGGCTATGAACTAACCTTAGCAGTTCAGTAAATAAAGCACAAAGAGATCGAGTGTGTGATATAGCAGTGGCTCCTACTCGGAACCTAAGAACGAGAGGGCAAGTCTGAGTTTGCAGTTTTGAGTACTAACGACTCGAAGTGTGTGAATAAATTTAAGTGTTTACAAGTGGTTGTGTTTAATGTTGCTTGTGTGGCAGAGTTTACGTTTAAATCATTTCAAAATATTTTGTAAGTTTTGGCTCTTGGAAAAACGTACTATATATATAAAAGTATTCATGACTAGTGGGGTTTCGGTTCAGGAGTAACCGAAATACTTAGTACGGAAAATATTCACAATAAAAGTGTTTGTGAAAATTATATGTTGCTAGTAAAATGTTAATTAATACTTCTTTTAAGTATTTATATAAATAACGTTACATGTCACGATACATATATAAAAATGTGTTTATATATATTTTTAGTTAGTGGACGATAGGTTGAAAAAAAGTCTATAATTTATTTTCCATAAATTATATTTTTTTAGTTCTCGTAGTTTGGCCTAGTTTGTGAAAATAGGCTAAGTATAAGAATTTGAAAATAATCATGCATGACCCGGTCATAAATATTAGTTTCTCTCTATAAATCAATTGTCACAAAATATGCCATGTGAAAATATAGTTTATATAATATTTTTGAAAACTTATTAGAAGTTTTAAGAAAGTTGCTAAAAGACATGAAGTGGAGGGGCTAAAGCTGTCAAAAGGTGAAACTCGTATAAAAAAAATAAAAGGGAAAACAGCCATTGAGGAGATTCGAACCCAAGACTTTCCTTACACAAACAAAGCGCTCAACCATCTGGTCTATGGACTCCTTTGTGTTTTAATTTTCAGTTTACCATATGTAATTAGCATGTTTCTGTTTTAGTTTTGTATAAGTTTTACTCAGTTTCTATCATGCGTGCATGCAGTCCAGTGGTTGCATTTCCTTTACCAAAACATGTTCATTGAGTTCGACCATTTTCAAATGTGTGTTTGGTTTAAGTTGTTTCCAAATAAACGCCCACGTTTAGCTTACTAAGCTCATGGGTCTCGGCCTTATGGCCCGTTTGTGGTTCGGGTTTAGTTTAGAGCCCGACAAGTAAATAGGCTATAAGCTTGTAGGTAAGTTTATGAGTCACGAAAATAAACGATAAGGCCATGAGTAAGCAAAGAAACTAGAATAAGTACTTGTTTCAAAAGAGCCAAAACTTAAGTTTTCTTATAACAATTTCTTTTGTGATTTCGTTTTGTGTGAGACCATAAGTAACGAAAATAAGCTCAAGTTTATTGAGCTTTTTGATGTTAAGTGAATAAAAGTTTTACCACACATCTCTTAAACACAACCTTATTCACTTTTGTATATTGTCGCTAGCATAAATGTATGTCGAGTTTATTATGTGCATGAAATGAAATGCTTTTAAAATGCTTAATGTTCAAAATGTATAATAAGCATCAAACGAGGCTATGTGTTTTCGAGGCTTACAGTGAGTTTCGAATGAGATGTCGAGTGAACGAGTGAGAAGAGCTCGAGGTGGAAGAAACCTGACGTGCCAACTAGCTTTCAAAAGCTTATACCCGACTAGAAACTAACCCGAAGTGAACACTTAGCTTATGAAAATGAAACCCGAAACCTTAAACCCATGATGAAAACTAAACCAAAAGGACCTAAGAACTTGGTGAAATGACTCAAGCTTGTTTCTCCTTCTTTTCCTTCCCACACGATAACAGTAAGGAGAGTGTTTTGTGTTTGTGTTTGTGTTTGAGTTTGAAAATGTGATTCTCGACAGCAATAAGAAGGAAAAAAAAGAAACTCTTTTGGTAAAAAAAAACTTGATGTAGAAACATGTAAGTAACCCTTTTAAGTACCCATCACTCTCAAATGCTAATATCAACTACAACATGTGATGTTTAAAAAAAAGGAGAATGGGTATATGTGCTTGTCCCCTATGTTTCGAACAGTCCAAAAGAGAAAAGTAATGTTGGGAAGTTTGACTACATTTTCATAGTGTAAGAAGGTGTATGGCTATTTTGAGATGAAAGTGATTGAGTTTGTTTGGGATTCAGCGAAGGAGAAGGAGAAAGGAAAGAGAAGCACGTGGGTTAGGGGTGGGTAGGATGGGTTGGTTTTTATTTTGTTTTATTATCATACACTGTATAGATTGTACTCTGTGTTTTGACGAATCTCGGCGAAATTGTACCTTCTTAGTATCCGCAAAGTAAAAAAATTATGTTTTTAGAAACGTTTTCGTAAGCGTAATATTTTGGCATCATTAATACGTAGAAAATAAATGCTTAAAATTTGTGCCGTTATTAATTTGGTGTCGGTATGTGGGCGGTCTCATTTATCGAGATAACCTCTCGTTGTCGTATTTAGATCATCAGCAAAAATTAGGAAATAACTATTATGTATTATTCGTTTATCAATGTTACCCGTGATTGCATATTTCAATTAAAAAGTAAAAATTTAGGCGTGAAAATGTATAAGAGCGTTTTATTAAATCAGATAAACAATTACTTCATTCTTCACAGGTGAATAATGACTTGGAAATTTACGGGTGGTTACAGTACCTACCCCTTATGGGAACCTCGTCCTCGAGGTTAAGTTTGTGTTATTCGCTTATGTGACAAAGGGAAATTTTTGAAATTTTCTAGTCTTGTTCGCAAACGGGATGTGGATAAATTTATTCGAATAAAAGAATATTTTAAGAGGCACAATTTCTTTGAGATATAAAATTGGTTAAGAGGTTTGCTTCATCAAAAGGATCCTAATTTAATAACACCAGTTTTTTAAACGTGATGCAAGTAAAACAATTTCGAAAAGGTCGATGTTTGGTATATCTTAGCATAAGAAGTCTTGATAAGGTTTGATCAGAAAATTTTTGTTGAATAAATCTTTATAGAAAAATGTCACAACGCGTTTCATTGTTGGCACAATTGTTATTTAAAGAAAAGTCATCGAAGGTAAACACGTCATAGAAAAAGATGTGGTTGGGTATGTACGTTTCGATAAGTTTTAAAAATTTATGGCCCGGATTCAGTTGTTAAAGTTATGCTTCTCGATTGTGGGGGTATATATAAAAATATAAAGTCCTTAAAATTTTTAAGATAATTTGATGCATGTAAAGAAACCTGTTGGATTTCAGCTTTTGTAATGAAAACTTGTTAAATAAAGTTTTAGGCGTCAACATGGAATCGGTTCCAAGTTAGAGGTTTTCATGTGAATTCAAAAGTTGTTTCTCAAAATAATTTCAAATGCCTTAGCTTTTGTAGATGATGAATCAGTTTTGTTTCTTAGCATTTCTCATTATTGTTTTCAAAACAACGCGCTTATTTTCACTCCGAAGATTTGGTTTATTTTCAAAAGAAATATCGGTTATCCTTTAAAGCTTTTCAAGGGAGTAAATAGTTTGTAAGGAAATTGCAGTAAATTTCATAAAAAGGTTTGTAAAACTACTTTTTTGAGTAAGGAGAAATATTTTTATCGTTTACAGTTTGATAATAAATCGTAGTTTGTGGTTCGGTATTTAGAGCAACAACTTGGTAAGGTGTTTTTTAAAACAGCCTATAAAGTAATAGAAGACGATTTATAATTTATAGAATAGTAGTGAAATCGCAGTTAACTTTGTGATAATAATTCAGGTTATAAAATAACTCGTAAAAATGCTTTGTAAAATAGCTTATAAGAAAACAATTTATCGTTTGTCAAATAATAGAAGATTTCGTTGTTTAATTAATATCAAGGTGGTTTATAGGGTGGTAATAAAATAGTCATTAAAGTAAAGGCGAAATAGTTTCTGAGGTAAGAGTACCGAGTTTTATTGTTTTAAATCAGACAGTAGCTAAAGCAGCTCACCAAAAGGGGTAAAATAGTTCGTAAGGTTGTAATAAAACTTGTAGGAAAAATTGTAACATAGTTTGCATATTGCTAGTGAAATGTTTGTTTTTTTATAAAACAGTAGTAAGGTAATGAATCGGTTTATCACATTATAAGAAAATAGTTTTCAAAATATTAGTAAGGTCATTGTTTATGTATTCGTAAATTTTTGGTTTAATGGCACAGTAGTAATACTTTTTGTAAAATGACCATGAAATGGTCGGTAATTTAGTTGAAAGTAATTTGCGTCAGGTAACGACAGAGTTTACTATTTCATAAGAGGGTAGTAGGATAGATGGTTGGTGATGAGTGAAAAATTAGGGATTTGTTCCTAGAAAAATGGCTTGAGTTGCAAGCTAACTCTTGGTATGTTTTTAGATCGTTTTAGTCATTTGTTTATTATTTATGTTTAGCGAGGGGATTCCTTTTGTAGATGTCGAGGTGTGTTGTTCTTAGAACGGCTAGAGATGTAATCCGGTTCATCGATTGAGTACGAGTTTTGGGGTAGAGGTGACACTGTTACCGGAATGAATGACGAGACAACTTCGATCTCAACGTCTAAGAGAATGATAATAGGATGGGATGATGGATACATGGGTTGCAACGAAAAGGTTTAATGATCCAGTAACGAAGACGATAAGTCGATGAGATAGGAAACAGAATACATGGTATAGTAGCGACCCAAAAATATAATTTAAACATAGACTAATGTCGTGAGGTAAATGAAATTTAGCTAGTCGCGCATAATCTACTAAGCAAACCTAAAATATAATCATTAACTCACATCATGCAACATTTCACTGGTTATGTAGTATCTGCTCAGCAAATCTCATACATAACGTAGGCACGGCGGGCGCGAAGTGGTGGCTTAAAGTGGTTCGTTTTAACATGGATCACTGTGGTGTCCTTGCGCGAAGTGGTAGTGTGCATCATCTGCCAAGAAAATCTCCATGCACGTTGCTAGTAAGATGTAGACGCGGAAGCATAGGGTAGTGGTGTAAAATGGTCAGTTTAAAGAGTGTAGTAATGAGAAAGGCGTTCCACTTAGGAGAAAAAGTATCGTAATGAGAGAATATTGCGACGTCAGTGTGTGATGTGTAGGAGTAAACCTTTATAACTCTTATGATGAAAATTTTACTCTTTTTAGAAGTCAATCAGGAGGTCAACTGGACATAACACTATTATAACTACTTTCAGTATTGCAACATTCACCTCTGAGTCGGACATAGGTGATCAGGCTATGTCCCACTGTCCCTGGTTGAATATAGGTGATCAAGCTATATTCACCCGAGGTTCAATGAATCTTGCAATGCTTAGCTTAGTTATACTAGTAACATGTCCTAATGCTTTTAAAGTTTGTTATGAAAGACTGAATAAACATTTCATTAATGTGGGGGAGAAGGCGTAGCGCAGTGGTACGAAACGTACATATAAGTAAAGCAATCATAGCTAATAGTGAGGTTAAGTTGTCAGTAATAAAACACATATTTTATCAAAGATGACTTAAACGAGTCATAAGTGAGGCATTCAGCATGGCAGGCAGGCATGTGTCGGTCATAGGATTAAGTTTTTGTAAAAGTGGTTATAGTTTAGGTTTTGAAAAATGCCTAGTTCTCTATAACCAAGGCTCTGATACCAATCTGTAACACCCCCAAAAATGGTTTGCAGCGGAAGAAAAAGTTTTTGGGATGCTACTCAGTTGGATCATAACACATGTGAAAAATAATAGCTTTTTCGTAAAAGGTTTCATTTATCGCAGTAAAATAGAGTTTACAAAGTTTGAATTACTGCGGAAAATTGCCCATTAATAAAATATGATCCCCATAAGTAAATCAGAGTCATCTATGACCATGCCATGCCAATGCCCAAGCGCCTCTAGAGTTAGCTATCGCCTTTTTAATATCTGAGATAAACATGCTTAAAAAGATCAACACAAAGGTTGAGTGATATTCATAGGTTTAGTAAATAGTTGAACACAAGTAAGAGATGATAATTGCTTCGAAGACAATTACCATAGAAAACAGAGATTATTATTATGCACTAAGCTCATGACACCAATACTAACTGCATACACCTATTTACTGGTGTAAGTAATAAAATTTCCCCCCAGATGTAATAGCCAATTACATAGAGATAATCAAATATGGTTTTCCCCGGTTATTTCCGATAACCGAGTCGGGGTCGTCAATTCCCATAGTACTATCCACAATATTTGCGTTCACTCGCAAGTGATTAATGGTTCATGATGAAGGGGACTTTTGGCAGGCAACTTAGGCTATAATAATAATAATCAGGCAAGCATACATTTTAAGAAAAGACTTGTGTTCTAGTTTATAGCATGTATCTCCCCCAAAGACTTTATAAAACAGTTAAAAGAGTAAAAGTGGGGCTATGAACTCACCTTAGCAGTTCAGTAAATAAAGCACAAAGAGATCGAGTGTGTGATATAGCAGTGGCTCCTACCCGGAACCTAAGAACGAGAGGGCAAGTCTGAGTTTGCAGTGTTGAGTACTAACGACTCGAAGTGTGTGAATAAATTTAAGTGTTTACAAGTGGTTGTGTTTAATGTTGCTTGTGTGGCAGAGTTTACGTTTAAATCGTTTCAAAATATTTTGTAAGTTTTGGCTCTTGGACAAACGTACTATATATATAAAAGTATTCGTGACTAGTGGGTTTTCGGTTCAGGGGTAACCGAAATACTTAGTACGGAAAATATTCACAATAAAAGTGTTTGTGAAAATTATATGTTGCCAGTAAAATGTTAATTAATACTTCTTTTAAGTATTTATATAAATAACGTTACATGTCACGATACATATATAAAAATGTGTTTATATATATTTTTAGTTAGTGGACCATAGGTTGAAAAAAAGTCTATAATTTATTTTCCATAAATTATATTTTTTTAGTTCTCGTAGTTTGGCCTAGTTTGTGAAAATAGGCTAAGTATAAGAATTTGACAATAATCATGCATGACCCGGTCATAAATATTAGTTTCTCTCTATAAATCAATTGTCACAAAATATGCCATGTGAAAATATAGTTTATATAATAGTTTTGAAAACTTATTAGAAGTTTTAAAAAAGTTGCTAAAAGACATGAAGTGGAGGGGCTAAAGCTGTCAAAAGGTGAAACTCGTATAAAAAAAATAAAAGGGAAAACAGCCATTGGGGAGATTCGAACCCAAGACTTTCCTTACACAAACAAAGCGCTCAACCATCTGGTCTATGGTCTCCTTTGTGTTTTAATTTTCAGTTTACCATATGTAATTAGCATGTTTCTGTTTTAGTTTTGTATAAGTTTTACTCAGTTTCTATCATGCGTGCATGCAGTTCAGTGGTTGCATTTCATTTACCAAAACATGTTCATTGAGTTCGACCATTTTCAAATGTGTGTCTGGTTTAAGTTGTTTCCAAATAAACGCCCACGTTTAGCTTCCTAAGCTCATGGGTCTCGGCCTTATGGCCCGTTTGTGGTTCGGGTTTAGTTTAGAGCCCGACAAGTAAATAGGCTATAAGCTTGTAGGTAAGTTTATGAGTCACGAAAATAAACGATAAGGCCATGAGTAAGCAAAGAAACTAGAATAAGTACTTGTTTCAAAAGAGCCAAAACTTAAGTTTTCTTATAACAATTTCTTTTGTGATTTCGTTTTGTGTGAGACCATAAGTAACGAAAATAAGCTCAAGTTTATTGAGCTTTTTGATGTTAAGTGAATAAAGTTTTACCACACATCTCTTAAACACAACCTTATTCACTTTTGTATATTGTCGCTAGCATAAATGTATGTCGAGTTTATTATGTGCATGAAATGAAATGCTTTTAAAATGCTTAATGTTCAAAAAGTATAATAAGCATCAAACGAGGCTATGTGTTTTCGAGGCTTACAGTGAGTTTCGAATGAGATGTCGAGTGAACGAGTGAGAAGAGCTCGAGGTGGAAGAAACCTGACGTGCCAACTAGCTTTCAAAAGCTTATACCCGACTAGAAACTAACCCGAAGTGAACGCTTAGCTTATGAAAATGAAACCCGAAACCTTAAACCCATGATGAAAACTAAACCAAAAGGACCTAAGAACTTGGTGAAATGACTCAAGCTTGTTTCTCCTTCTTTTCCTTCCCACACGATAACAGTAAGGAGAGTGTTTTGTGTTTGTGTTTGTGTTTGAGTTTGAAAATGTGATTCTCGACAGCAATAAGAAGGAAAAAAAAAGAAACTCTTTTGGTAAAAAAAAACTTGATGTAGAAACATGTAAGTAACCCTTTTAAGTACCCATCACTCTCAAATGCTAATATCAACTACAACATGTGATGTTTAAAAAAAAGGAGAATGGGTATATGTGCTTGTCCCCTATGTTTCGAACAGTCCAAAAGAGAAAAGTAATGTTGGGAAGTTTGACTACATTTTCATAGTGTAAGAAGGTGTATGGCTATTTTGAGATGAAAGTGATTGAGTTTGTTTGGGATTCAGCGAAGGAGAAGGAGAAAGGAAAGAGAAGCACGTGGGTTAGGGGTGGGTAGGATGGGTTGGTTTTTATTTTGTTTTATTATCATACACTGTATAGATTGTACTCTGTGTTTTGACGAATCTCGGCGAAATTGTACCTTCTTAGTATCCGCAAAGTAAAAAAATTATGTTTTTAGAAACGTTTTCGTAAGCGTAATATTTTGGCATCATTAATACGTAGAAAATAAATGCTTAAAATTTGTGCCGTTATTAATTTGGTGTCGGTATGTGGGCGGTCTCATTTATCGAGATAACCTCTCGTTGTCGTATTTAGATCATCAGCAAAAATTAGGAAATAACTATTATGTATTATTCGTTTATCAATGTTACCCGTGATTGCATATTTCAATTAAAAAGTAAAAATTTAGGCGTAAAAATGTATAAGAGCGTTTTATTAAATCAGATAAACAATTACTTCATTCTTCACAGGTGAATAATGACTTGGTAATTTACGGGTGGTTACATACGTTTTAAGGCCTCATCAAGTTGTTGTTCAGTTGTTTTGCTGGGAGGTGGTAATGATGGTGGAGTAACAGGGTCATTAACGGTAATGACTATTGGGGAAACGGTGGTTGTTGTTGCTTTAGAAATCACGGGTGGTGGAAGTGTGGTTGTCAACGATGATACTTGTGGTGGAAGTGCGGTTGTAGAAGGTGTTGCCGATATAGTTTGTGTTGGTTCAGACATGGGAGGAATGGTGGATGTATCCTGCTAAATGGTAACTGAAAACATGGATTCGGCCTCCTCTTTTTCGTCATTTTGTTTATCCGACTCAGCATCAGATGGTCTATCTGTGAGGAACTGGTCACCATATGTAATATCTGTTTCAAGGTTTTTCAGAGAGGATAGGGATCCTGTTGAGAAGTTTGTTTCAACAAGACGCACTTGTTCTTCAGATCTTTGCTTCAGAGTTTCTTGGAGATTCGGATATGTTTCTTGTAACAGTTCATTTCCTCCTAACCCCGTGCTTTGAACTCCAACATCAGTTAGCTTATCCTCTGATTCAGGTACTGTTCCCGTAACAGTCTCTGTCTGCACCTCTGCCTGTAAGTCTGGTTCATTCATATTTACATCTCCACCCTCATATCCTTGACTCTCCAACTGAGTGTCACTAGAATCGAGAATGTCCTCCTGAGTTGCAGAATGCTCCCCTTCTGCTCCACTTTGCTCTTGTGCAGACGATGATTCAACATTTCATCTCTTGAGCTCATATAGAGTAGTCGTCTTTGGAGTTGGAGTGGATATTGTTAACAACATTTGTGCAGCTTGCTCTACTTCTTCAACTGCCTTCCCCTTTCCTTTTCCTTTAGCAACAGGTGTGGTGTGATGCGGAACTGATTCTGGTTCATTTATCGTAACACCCTTCCTAGGCTGTCTCTCAGACACCTCTAGACTCTGCAAGCTGGCTTCAATGCCCTGTTGGAGTGCCGCATCATCTTCATCCCTTAGCGTCATCTCAGTCTCGGGTTCCTTGGACCCTTTTCCTCTCCCTGTTTCACCCTTTCTCTTCTTTTGTCTTTGTGAGGGTGAATCTGCAGATTTGGATCTTTCTTGTCCTTTCTTTGGGAGGTTGGCGTACGATTACTTAGAGGATATTTTGGATGACTTAGTTGGTGTAGGATTGGGTGTCTTATCAACAGTAGTGCTTGATGCCTTTTTGAGATACTTTTTGTAGTAGTCGGCTTTGATTATTTTATCAGTGATAAGAGCCTCAGCAATCGGCTTACCAAAGATCTTTGTATTTGTTCCTTTAGCCACAAACTTCAAATTGCCAAGAAGATGTTCATCGCTGGCTTCATGAAGAGCTGAATCACTCCTTGGACTAAACTGATGTGTTGCCTGCAGATGCTTGATAATGAGCTTTGAAAACCTAACGCTGGGGATCACCCTTTTGGATATGGTTTTCTTTCCCTTGACATTCTTTAGAGCATTTTATTTGTCGGTGAAGAAGGTGTCCATTGATAAAGTGAATTCTTCCCAGATACGTTCCGCATAATCAATGTTTGCCCCGTTCACCACTCCCCACAGAATTTGTAGAATCGAGGCCCTTACTCTCTCAAACCCAGATGTTTTACCAGTTAGGCAAAGATTAAGAATCGTAATGATTGCCCTCCAGGGTTGATACATCTCGTTGGTGATGATTCCAGATACCTTCGTGACCTCACCTGGATAACCCAATTCATTGACAAAGTCTATCAACTCTTCAGCGGATGGTGGAGAGGTGAATGGATTAGCAGGGTCTCTTGGTGTGATTTGAAGAGCTTCACTGAGAGTGTCTGCAGAGATGTCATACCACTTGTCTTCAAGTTGACGAGTGTATACATCAGTCATCTTGTCCCATTGGACTGTGTTCCAGAACTATTGTAGGTAGATAGACGGAACTGTGCAACGTAACGTCAGAGCACCAAATAAATTGATGTTCTTTAGTATATCAATTGCAATTCTGTAGATGGGATTTGGTTGGTTTTTGTCCACGTCTACAAAGTAGTTGCTTCTAGCAATAGCAACCCAGTCTTCATAAGGGAGAATTTGTTCATCTGTAAGTGTGCTGGGTGGAACAACAGTAGTTTGGTTGCCAGGAGTGGTGATGTCAGCCATTTTATTTCTGTAATACACACATCCACAACGAAAGATATTTGGAAATTTGTTATGTTAGATGAGAAATACATAATGACCACATAAGGTATTTGATAATGAAAGTTTCTAAAACATGGTCAAAGCATGGAATGCACACAACTGGAAACTTGGTATCTAAGAGACAAAGATACGTTGAATATCATTACAATATGTACAACACACTGTAGTGATAGTCAATGATGATCAAGTCAAGTGTGCTAAGTCATAGAAAGTGAGTAAGAAACACTCATGACATAGGATATACAATATACTGAATAGATTGGGTGAAATGAACACGTCACATAACACACAACATACTTAGCATATGCCAACCTCATAGGGACAAGATACATAGAAAACAAGTCATACAAGCAAGAACCACTTAAGACAAAACGCACCAGATCAAACCGCTTAGAATCAAACCATACTGGGTCAAACCGCATAGGGTCAAATCGCACTAGTACAAGTCGCATGAGGTCAAACAGCATAGGTCAAAACGCATAGGTCAAAACACATAGGTCAAAACGCATAGGTCAAAACTTATAGATCAAACCGCATAGGTCAAGACGCATATGACAAACCGCATTATAAAAAACCGCATAGGTCAAAACGCATAGGTCAAGCCGCATAGATCAAACCGCATAAGTCAAGACGCATATAACAAACCGCATGATATCAAACCGCATAGGTCAATACGCATAGGTCAAAACGCATAGGTCAAACCGCATGGATCAAACCGCATAGGTCAAGACGCATATGACAAACCGCATGATATCAAATCTCATAGGTCAAAACGCATAGGTCAAACCGCATAGGTTAAACGCATAGGTCAAACCGCATAAGGTCAAGTCAGGTAGGACAAACCGCTTTCGAGCATGTAAGTTATATCAAATCGCTTACAAGAACACATATTGACCAAACCGCATCCAAGCATACAACATCAAACCGCTTATATGAACATTCAACATACAAACTCAATTATGCACACGTTCATCACCATTAACCAACCTAGGCATGATCTATCACATGAAATCAACCTAATAACACTCTCTATAAACTCATTGCAACACATATGAAACAATAATTACCATCGCGAGTGCAAAATCAAAACTAAGTCTAAAATACTAACAATTAAGCAAAATTGGGGCACGATATTCAAAGGGAAAGAGAGCAATTAGACAAGAGATGCAAACTACTGATTCTATACATAAACCCACATGAACAAATTAGATAACATAACAAACCTATTATGTGAGGCGATGGGTTTCGAATGAGGAGTACCTAGAACCAATAATTGGTGTTAACAATCATCAAATGATAATATCTATAAGCTATAATAGTGAAGTGAGTGATAATTTTAACACGATGAGTCAAATCGCAGCGAAGAGACTTGAGAGAAACAAGTATATGCGTGTTGACTGGATTTTAAAAAGTTTTGACTTATGACAAATCGCTTTGTATTTATACCAAGACTCAATAGTTTCAAATCTTGACAAAATTAGTCCTTGAATTACTCAAAACGCATACTTGCCCAAAACAAGGTCAAATCGCATAGGCTCTTGTGCTTTAAAATGACAAGTCTCACTTTAAGTCTCATAGCTTATATCTTTTGCCAGTATTAACCCCAAAATTGTCATGCACAATCCAATAAGATCACTTACTTTCCTAAGAGTGCATTTTTCCCATGATCAATCAATATATATTTTATCCTTACAAACCATTATGAGAACATATAGAAGAGCACACAAATATAGAAAAGCATGATAACAATAGTTATGCGAATGTCTAGAAAACAATTAGCAGATAGCAATCAGAATCCTACACATAACACATAATCATTACATAGGATCATATAGGACAAAATGCAAGATACCGGGATAAGGTGCAAGTAGATGAACTCATTTGACAAATAGTCATGAATCTTGATCATTAATTATCCCCCTCAATCAATGACTCGAAATAGAATAAGCATGATAAGTCATTGATTGAATTTGAACCATTTATGCACCCAAAATTTCTTATTGATTAAAAGACCTACATTGATGGAACAGTGAAGGAATTTTCCTATAAATAGAGAGCCATTTCTTCATTCTAACTCACCCCTCTTCTTACTAAATCTCTCATACACTCTCATTCTCTTCTAACATATAGATCACTTGATCTAGAGAGTTGTTCTTCTTTCTTTCTATTGTGATCCTCATATAGGTCCTTCTCTAAGGCGAGATCACGAGCATTCTACAAGTCATCCAAGCAAGGGGTCCTTGATTGATTTGTCACTCCGCAAGATTTCTGTAGCGAAGATCTTGTATTTGATATTTCACATATTTGTTGTGTAATAGTCGTGTTGGTTTGGTCCACCGTGTTACGGACTCGGTATCTAGCTTTGTACCGGAAAAAGTGTAAGCAACGTTGTGAAGGCTTCTCCGCCAAGTGAAGGAGTTTGTTGACATAGTGCTTGAACTCTCGAGTAGGTGACTCGGGGAGTGGAGTAGGGCAAGGAAGGTGTCCTTGTAGCCGAACCACTATACATCGGTTGTGTCTTTTCTTTCCCTTCGCTTTACTTTATTTACTTACTTTATCATTAGATCTATACTTTCTCCACATCCACAAGATCTCACATATCAACGAATCTAAAAGTTTTTGAAACTAACGTAAAATCAGCAAAACTATTCAACCCCCCCCCCCTTCTAGTTTTCCACAATTGGCATCAAGAGCTAAGTTTATAAAAGTTTTAAAATAAAATTGTATTTTAAAAACTTTTCGATCACTATGGGTTCTGAAAATTATAAGGAAGGGCAATCTATGCAACGACCACCACTACTTGAAACTAATGGTTTTATTTATTGGAAAAATAGATTCGAAACATATGTGAAGTCTAAAGATATTGATCTTTGGTACATTATTGTTGAAGGTGATTTTGAGGCTACCTCAAATGATGATAAAGGAAATTTAGTTCACATACCTCATGATAAACTAAACGATGAAATGAAGAAAAATCTTTCTAAAAATAGTGAAGCAAGAATGGTTTTATATAATGCTTTACCGAAAAAGGAATTCGAAAGAATTTCTATGCTTAAAACCTCTAAAGAAATTTGGAATTCTTTAGTTGTAACTCATCAAGGCAACCAACAAGTTAAAAATAATAAAATTGATTTATTTGTTCAACAATATGAACAATTTTCAATATCGGATGAGGAAACTATAGATCATTCATTTGCTAACTTTAATACTATTATTACATCTTTACAAGCACTTGATGAATCTTTTTCTAGCCGTAATCATGTTAGGAGATATCTAAGGGCACTTCCATCGAAGTGGAGATCCAAGGTGACGGCGATCGAAGAGTCAAAAGATTTGACAATTCTCACCCTCGATGAACTTATAGGCAACCTGAAAGTCTACGAGCTTGTCCTTGCTAAAGATTCCGAAGCTTCAAAGGTGAAAGAGAAACACAAATCTCTTGCGCTTAAAGCCAAAAAGGCTACGAGCGATGAGGAGAACTCCTCTTCGAGTAGTGACGACGAAGAGTACGCGATGGCGGTAAGGGACTTTAAAAAGTTCTTTAGAAGAAAGGGAAGATACGTTAAACAACCATATGACGATAAGAAAGGCTTTCGGAAAAGCAAAGAGGACAAGAAGCCAAAGGATGATCGTACTTGCTTTAAATGTGGGGACCCAAACCACTTTATTAGTAAGTGTCCCAAATGGGATGATCAAAAGGCATTCGTGAGCGGCACATGGGGAATGAGCGACGAGGAGGATGAAGAAATTTGTCTCATGGCAAAGGACGAGGTATGTCACGAATATTATAGTAGTTCATCACTCGATGACGACTCATTGCATAATGAATATGATAAACTATGCAATATTAGCTTAAAATTAGTTGACAAAAATAAGCTTTTAAAGAGTCAAAATCAACGTTTAGATAAAGATGTCATAGAATTAAAAGCAAAACTAAAACGTTTAGAAAAGGGTAAAATAGCAAGTGGTGAATGTGAACTTTGCGTTCAACTTCAAACACTAGTGGATAACTTAGATTCTAAAATTGCTAGAATGAGTACGAACACTTTAGATACAATACTCGAAGGTGTTAAAACCGGTAATAATCAAAAGGGTCTAGGTAGTCAACAACTTGATCCATCAACTAGTGAAAGTAAAGAAACAAAATTTGTTAAGGAACTAGAAAAACCAGCCACTATTGTGGCGGATCCCACGGATCCCCTAAAAAGGGAACCGGCTAGTGTACAGAAAGGGATCCGTGGATCTGCTGTAGCAAACAGTAGCAATAACGTAGCTTCCTCATCTAGAACTGAGTTTGTTATAGTTAATAGGAAGAAACCAACTCATGTCACCACTAGACAACCACCTCCAAAATATAATCCTACTTTTGCAAGAAACAAAGCTCCATCTTTTCCAAAACCTAATTCATTTAGGAGACCTAATAACGTTTACCCAAAAAGTAACCATCAAATGGGATGGAATCCAAACATGCAAAACGGTTTTCCTTTTCAAAACTTTGCTCCATGGAATGCATACTCATCTTATCGATACATGTCTAACATGAATGGAATGTTTAACACTAATGGACCCATGAACAAATGGGGACCAAACTTTTGAGTTTATTATTGTTTTAGGTGTGCTTAAAGGTCGACCTAGACCCCGATGAATGGGTCAAGGATAGCGGGTGCACGAGGCACATGACCGGAAATAGGGATCTATTCTCCACATATGAATCCTTCAATGGAGGTAATGTGGTGTTTGGAAATAGCAAAAGTAGAATCATCGGTAAAGGTACGATTTCTAACAAATCTCTAACCATTAACGATGTGTGTCACGTAGAAAACCTAAACTTTAACCTCTTAAGTATAGGGCAAATATGTGATAAAAAGTGCAATGTACTTTTTACTGAAACCGGTAGTAAGATACTTAAAAATGGCATAGGAAGAGGAATTAGGAAACATGGAGTCTATGTCATTAAAATCGGTAATGAACCTAAAGACAAACTATGTGTTTCCTCTATGGATGATACTTCGACTTTATGGCATCGAAGATTGGGTCACGCCAACATGCGACTTCTTCAATCGCTATCATCCAAAGATCTAGTAAGAGACCTACCTAAGTTAAAATATGAACATCATTTTTGTGATGCTTGTAATGTAGGAAAACAAGCTCATTCGAGTCATAAAGCTAAAAACATGGTGTC
This sequence comes from Chrysanthemum seticuspe, assembly GCA_019973895.1. Classification (NCBI taxonomy): domain Eukaryota; kingdom Viridiplantae; phylum Streptophyta; class Magnoliopsida; order Asterales; family Asteraceae; genus Chrysanthemum; species Chrysanthemum seticuspe. Next base: position 277,652,625 of record BPTQ01000006.1, on the reverse strand, counting down.
CACAACTAGGTGTCTAGAATTACTACATATGGATTAATTTGGTCCATCCGCTATCCAAAGTTATGGAGGCAACTACTATACTTTGGTCATAGTGGATGACTATTCTAGGTATACTTGGACAAAAATTTTAAAGAACAAAACGGAAACCTTTAACTATTTTGAAATATTAAGCAAAAATATCCAAAGACAACTAGGAAGTACCACAGTGTCTATTAGGACGGATCATGGTAGGGAATTCGATAATGAAGTGCAATTCGGAGCTTTTTGTGACGCTAATGGTATTAATCACAACTTCTCGGCTCCACGCACTCCACAATCGAATGGGGTAGTAGAAAGAAAGAATAGAACCCTACAAGAAATGAGTAGAACCATGCTTAATGAACAATCCATACCTCAAAAGTTTTGGTGTAATGCCGTTGATACTTCAACGTACATACTCAATCGAGTCTTAATTAGATCAATCTTAGGAAAAACTCCATTTGAGTTACTTCGAGGCAAAAAGCCTACGTTAAATCACTTTAGAGTCTTTGGAAGTAAATGTTTTATTCTTAACACTAAAGATTACCTTACAAAATTTGATCCTAAATCAACCGAAGGTATCTTTTTAGGTTACTCGCCAAATAGCAAAGCTTACATCATATTAAACAAAGAAACAATGAAGGTAGAAGAATCATTAAATATAAAATTTGATGAAAGTACACCAAAACCCTCTCCACCTCTTATAGATGACGAGATTATAGAAAGTGAAGCTATAGTAATAAAGAAAAAGATTAGTGAAGAAGAAGAACCTCTAAGTGATGAAATAATAAACATTAAAGAATCCAAAGATCATCCCATAGATAAAGTCATAGGAAAACTAAACGAACGAACATTAAGGTCTCAAGTTCAAAACCAAAGTAACTTATTTTGTTTCGTTTCAACCTTAGAACCTAAGAATACACAAGAAGCCATAAAAGATGAGAGTTGGGTAATGGCTATGCAAGAAGAACTAAATCAATTTGTTTCTAATGATGTTTGGACACTTGTCCCTCCACCTAGTAATCAAACCATAATAGGAACCAAATGGGTCTATAAAAACAAATTAGATGCAAACGGAGTCGTGTCTAGGAATAAGGCTAGACTCGTTGCTCAAGGGTATAACCAACAAGAAAGAATAGACTTTGATGAGACCTACGCCCCCGTGGCTAGATTAGAGTCTATAAGAATACTTCTTGCGTATGCTTGTGCTAATGATCTAAAGCTTTATCAAATGGATGTCAAAAGCGCTTTTCTAAATGGTGTCATAAATGAAGAAGTATATGTAGCTCAACCTCCGGGCTTCATTGATTTTGAAAAACCCAAACATGTCTATAAATTAAAGAAAGCCCTTTACGGTCTTAAACAAGCTCCAAAAGCTTGGTATGATAGACTCAAGTCATTTCTAGTTAAACACAACTACACCATGGGGTTAGTTGACAACACACTTTTTACTAAGAAAAGAGAGTCACATATAATCATAGTACAAATATATGTAGATGATATTATATTCGGATCCACTTGTCAAGACATGTGTGATGATTTCTCTAAAATCATGCATGACGAGTTCGAGATGAGTATGATGGGAGAACTTAGTTTCTTTCTTGGTCTACAAATAAAACAAGTAGAAGATGGTATCTTCTTCAATCAATCTAAATACATCAAGGAGATGTTAAACAAATTCGGTCTAGAAGAGTCAAAACCTATTAGGACTCCAATGTCGTCCGACACCAAACTCACAAAAGATGAAAACGGAGAATCCGTAGATAATACTAAATATCCTGGCATGATAGGTAGTCTTCTCTACCTCACGGAAAGTAGGCCGGATATCATGTTTAGTGTTTGCTTATGTGCTAGATTTCAAGAAGACCCTAAAACATCACACCTAGAAGCCGTAAAAAGGATATTTAGATATATTAAGGGTACAACACAATTAGGATTATGGTATCCTAAGGGCACGGGAGTAGAAACAATTGTATATGCAGATTCTGACCATGCAGGTGATTACGTTGATAGAAAAAGTACAAGTGGGGTATGTACTTTCATGGGATGTTGTTTAACGTCTTGGTTTTCTAAGAAACAAACGGCACTAGCTATATCAACAACCGAAGCCGAGTACGTCTCCGTCGGCAAAGCATGCCAACAAGCACTATGGATGAAACAAGCGTTAGTCGACTACAACATTCATCTAAGCGACATAGCCATCCTATGTGACAACAAAGGTGCCATCGACTTAAGCAAGAATCCGGTATTGCATTCTCGCACAAAGCATATAGAGATTCGACATCACTTCTTAAGAGACAATGTTCAAAAGGGGAACATCTCTATTGAGAAGGTAGCATCCGAAGACAACATAGCCGACGTCCTCACCAAACCGTTGAAGCAGGAATAATTCAACCTACTTCGTCTTGGTCTAGGTCTAATGGAACAAACGTCGTAACTTATTTGACTCTACAAGGTATGTAAACACTAGCCTTCTTCTTTCTGAGTCTAGGATTTCTATTTCACGCACAACTCACAAACAATACGGGAATTTTCAAAACCCAAGATAAGTCTTCCATTTATAATTTTTTTTACACATAACTACATACAAATTTTTAAAGAAAATCTCCTTTCAAAATGTTTTCTTAAAAGAATGATACCTTCCCGTATCAATTTCACAAAAGAAATTTCTCACGTCTAGGACAAATCGCTTTTTCATTATTAATACAAAGTAAAAACACGTTTTCATTGCATCTTATGTCTTTTGAATGCTAAAGGGAACATATAACTAATATGTGTTTTCGGGTACATTCATTTAAGAAAAAATGAATTAGGAGCATTGATAACACAATATTACGTACTTATGTACCAAATGTGTGTTTTCGGGTTATCTCAATAGGATTTATTTTTCCCTAGTTATTTTTCTTTTCTTTTTAGAGGTCGAGAAAACCGCAACTCCAAATAGTTTGCATATAGGCACACAATAGGCAAAAATGTTTCCAAAAAGAAAATTTTGTGCTGCCTGAATCACCAGACCCACGGATCCCAGCCTTCATGCTGGACGGATCCCTCAAGGGAAGGATCCGTGGGATACGTGAAGACAGAAGCTGTTTTTAACTTCTATTCTTTTCACTTTGGATGAAAAATCCACATTTGTTTCATTTTTGGGAGTATGCTCTTTAATGCTTGTGTTCTCATGATCAAATGCCTTGAATTCATATCTAATCATTAGATTTTAATCCACATTTTGGTTCAAGCATTCATTACAATACTTTGTTTTTCTATATATAGAACTCCCAAAATGCTTGCATAATCCATCTCATCCTCACATACACAATACACCATGTCATCCAAACACCCTTTAGGAGAATCATCTAGTAGAAACAATCATGATATCCAAACCTTTGTACTTCCACCATCCAAAATACCACAATCAAACTCTAGGATATCCGCACGGATTAGTATCCGATCGTGTTGCTTAGCAAAAACAACCTTAAATGGTTCATCCTCAACAAATAACTCACCACAAGATGCTTCCATAATAGCACCTCCCTCATCTCCAACAAGTACACCAACCTGATCACCACCTAAAGTCACTCTTTTGGAACTCCTTAAGACTCCAATAAGATCTTACCAACCTAAAGAAAAAGAATTCGTCTTTTCAACACCACCCACATCTCCAAATAATATCTTTCAAGATCTTGAAACATCACCACCATTAGCTCCCATCACATTACAAGAACATCTAGGTTCTTTTCCACCACCACTTACAAATATTCCGGATGTTGATCCATATTTTCCTATTTTTCCACCACATCTTCCGCATAACTCAAATCAAAACAACCCGGAAAACTTCCGCACTCATCACCCACATCACCTACATTGTGAACATTGCCAATCCACTAGGGAAATCGCAATAGAAGTTAGGGAAGAAATGCGATTCATACTCAACCTCATACTTGATCGCATCAATACCATCAATCATCAAAACCTCCATCCATAAACCTTATGCAAGCATGGACGGAATCATTACTACTATTTTATATATTTTTTACTTTTTCATTTGAGTCATTTTCAAGAACAAGTCTTGTTCTTATTTTTGCATGCTTGTAGGTGGCATAAATACCACTACAATTTGTTGTTTTATTACAAGGCCTTGTTTACATACCTTGGCTCCCAATCTTGATTCTCGACAATCACAAGATTATTTAAGCATGTTACTAACCTTTCTTTTTGTAGGATTTCTATTTTTCTTCTCTTGACGCCCCAAACAAGGGGGAGCTACCGTCAAGGGGGAGTTAGTGATACGTGGACTATTTTTTTTCCACACTTTTATGTTTATTTCTTCCAAGGGTTAACTTTTTGTTGGGACAAAAAGGGGGAGAAGAAGTAAAACTTAGGGGCTTTCGGGCTTTCAAAATTTACATCTATTCTTAAGTTTTACTCATCATAACATTATGTTTTGTCATCAACAAAAAGGGGGAGATTGTTAATACAAATAAACCGTAAAACCATTTATTAATATTTTGCGATCTCTTTGTGTTTTGTTGATAACAAATATAATGTTATCTTAAGTATAATTATAAATGATACATGTTAGTTTTGTAAAGCATTTACATATAGCCATTTAAATACAAAAATGTAGTAATTAAGCATTTGTTGTAATAGTTTATTAGGATGGGTAAATATCATAACCCATGGACCATAACCCATGGATCTTAACCCAAACCTAAAGAGACTTGATACAATGTATACTTAGATACATTGAATCTAAATATAACCCATGGACCAACCCATAACCCATGACCCATAACCAAAAAACCCATGGGCAAAGAGGAGCGTTCCACGAATCCCTAGGATTACACTAGACGGATCCCTTGTGGAAGGGATCCGTGGGATCCGTGGGAACAGTGAAGGAATTTGCCTATAAATAGAGAGCCATTTCTTCATTCTAACTCACCCCTCTTCTTAGTAAATCTCTCATACACTCTCATTCTCTTCTAACATATAGATCACTTGATCTAGAGAGTTGTTCTTCTTTCTTTCTATTGTGATCCTCATATAGGTCCTTCTCTAAGGCGAGATCACGAGCATTCTACAAGTAATCCAAGAAAGGGGTCCTTGATTGATTTGTCACTCCACAAGATTTCTGTAGCGAAGATCTTGTATTTGATATTTCACATATTTGTTGTGTAATAGTCGTGTTGGTTTGGTCCACCGTGTTACGGACTCGGTATCTAGCTTTGTACCGGAAAAAGTGTAAGCAACGTTGTGAAGGCTTCTCCGCCAAGTGAAGGAATTTGTTGACATAGTGCTTGAACTCTCGAGTAGGTGACTCGGGGAGTGGAGTAGGGCAAGGAAGGTGTCCTTGTAGCCGAACCACTATACATCGGTTGTGTCTTTTCTTTCCCTTCACTTTACTTTATTTACTTACTTTATCATTAGATCTATACTTTCTCCACATCCACAAGATCTCACATATCAACGAATCTAAAAGTTTTTGAAACTAACGTAAAATCGGCAAAACTATTCAACCCCCCCCCTTCTAGTTTTCCACACCAATGATTGGAAATACTCTCAAGTGATGAGGAACGAGTCCTGAGCTGAGGTGATCAGGAATCCTAGTACGTGCTTATCAATTCTGACATGCTGAAGCTCCAGAATGAGGAGGCTTCATTTCTTTTGGAATCCAAGTGATTTCGTTGTTTGTGAGTGGTGAATAAACACAATATCAATATATCAAATTAATCGTGAAATTTGACAAATCAACCTTTTAGGAAAAGGGTTAACGTGCCAAATCTCACGAATGTGATAAAAGTGATACCGGGAAAGTGATTTCCCCGGGTCGTGTCCCAACGAGGTGTGAATGGAAGGTTTCGTTGAGTTTTGTGATTTATAACTTGAATTGCTTTTAATGAAACAATAAAAGGAAGCTAAACTAAGTCCTACGATGCTAAAACACAAAAAACGCAAAAAACGAGGAATGTCCCGAGCCATAAACGTAAAAATTTTGAAATTTAGGGGCTACGGGTGTAAAAACAATTTTCCTACGACCTAAACGACTAAAAATAACTTTAGAAAAAATCCGGGAATTTTTTCGACTTTTAAATTATTTTCTACGAATTAAAAACTAAATTAATCTAATTAATTAATTAAAAATACTAAAATATTATAGAAAAATATGAAAAATTCACAGACACTACTTTAAATTATGCTGGTTCTAGGAAAAATAAGAAAATAGCCACTTGTTTTGGAAAATAAGCAGAAAATAAGCACGAAGTGCTTTTAGGCAAAACTGTTCAAAATGTCTTTAAGAAATTAATAATGCAGAATTATAACAATAAAAGTCCCAAGGGCAGATGTCATTTGTGAGGGTGATGTGTTGTGTGCTTGGGCTAAGGGACCAGGGTTCGAATCCCTTGCTACCCTTTTTGAAACTTTTTTTTTTTTACTTTCTGATTTTGGAAACTTAAATGTGCAACTAAATTCTATCTTTCATGTGAAAAGTTTTTACTCAAGACTACTAAATAAGCAGTCTCAACTACTTCTTGTGCTCACCGGTGGACAGAATCCCACCCAAACAAACACCCCTTAATGCAGAATTTCTAAGCACCAATAGCAATGAAAAGCACTATAAGGACAAGAATTAATCTAAAGCATGGATACAATCATCTAAATTAAGCTAAAAACACCTAAGTATGGGGAAAAGCAGTAGGGAGATAAGTACATAAAGTGGATTCTTAAATCTAGAGGAAAATAAGGCAAAGAAGCAATTAAGTAACAAATAAGCAATAAAGCTAAATTAAGCTAAGTTAACACTAATTCTATGCTACCTAAACTAATAAGCCAAAGATAACCAAAATAAGCTGAATATTAACTACTTATAAGCTAAAGAGTAAAGATAAATGTGACATGTGTCTGCAGGGTAGAAACAGCCTGATCAGGCCTGTTTAGAGCTTATTTTTAAGCTGAGAAGTGGACTTCCAAGTCACAAATAAGCTTCAACAAAAAGAGTTAGCACATGTAACATTCAAATAAAACTAATCAGGGGACAAGTTAGCGACTGCTACAGCTAAAAAATAAGCTGTTGAAAGCTTCTTTTGGACCAATTCTAACTGAGCCAGAATCAAAAAGTAGTGCAAAAGGTAGATTTCAATGCTAACTTAAACTATAATAGAGGTAACTGAGATGCAATTAAATTGGACACAAGTTGAGTTGGGACTACAATGACTTAAGAAAAACAAAATTTGCACATCTTAAACACCAATTGAGCTGAGAAATAAGCCCAAGAACAGCAGCATAGGATGCTGTCCTGTGCAGTTCCAAAAAGACAGAAAAAAAACACTCTTTGATCCTATCTAAACATGTACAAACCTTATTAAATCATTGTCCACCCTTCTACACTAACCTTTACTTGACAAAAGAACTTTGACTTGATAAGTCAAATGGGTAAAAACATGGATTTTAACCAATTAAAGGCTTGACCCAAACACTCCTTAAAAGAGTATTTCACTTTTAAAACAGATTTAAAACTTAGAAATTAGGAATTTTTTTTTATGAAAGCTAAAATACAACTTAACTAACACTATTTAGAAATTAAATAAGCACTAACTACTTATAAAAAAGGACTGTAACAGTTAAAAAGAAAGGAATGATTTTCATTAATAAAAAAAACTCATTACAATAGGACTTAAAAACAGAAAACTATTTTTTGAAAACTAAGTAAAGGGTGCCATTGAAGGCTACATTGAAGTCCTATTTATACTAAATGCTAAGTCTTCAATCTTGAGGACTTGTGTTTCTTCTGTGAGGGTAAACCATCCAAAAGAAAGCTTGTGCTTCTTCAATTCAATCTAAGCCGTCCATCAATTAGGTAGAGGATTGGGGCAATCTGAGCCCTTGCTGAGGCTTTTTGACTTGGATTGCCATGTTGGCAGCTATGGAAAGGGAAGAAGAAAATTTGTAGTGGGTTTGGGAAGTGGGATAAACTGGGTAATAGGTTGGGATCTAGGTTGAGTGTTCTTGGCTGTGAGAATTTGGGTAATAGGTGGGTTTTTCTGGGTAGCAGAGAAAGGAGAAGAGATTTGGGAGGGAAACAAAAGGGGGTCGTTTTTTATTTTTATATTATTTCTGGTTGTGGTGGATGGTGTCACAAGTGGGAAGGGTAATGGCAGGGGTTCAGTGGTTTAGTGATGGGAGGGTCACAATGGAAGGTGAAAGGGGGTTAAATGGTAGTGAAGGGGTTTATTTTAAAAGGGTGGTTTATTGTTTTGGAAAAGGTTTTAAGTATTTTTGTAACAAAATGTATATTTTTAGTTTTTAAGTTTTGTAGGTTTTTTTTTTTTTTTTTTTTTTTTTTTTTTTTTTTTTTTTTAACTTAAAATTGGTTTTAAGAAAAATTGAATTTTTACAAAATGGTTTTTAAAGGTGAAATGGGATTTTTTTGATTTTTGGTTTTGACGAGTAAAATGGTCATTTGGGTTTCGAGGAAAGGGTAATTCGGTAATTTTGGGTTCTTTGTTAGGTTTTAAGATGGTTTTCCCAAACCCACTCTAAAAACGTGTCCTGGTCTTCAATTGATCAACGATCGTAGAAAATCACATCCCGGCACCGGCTTCTCAGCACTTTTCTGATTTTGGCTCGATTTTCGCTCTGTTTTCAATCCTTTTGTACCTACAAGAAATACAACACACTCCGAGGATATTTTTGACATATTTTGATCAAATTTGGGTGTTTTTGGACGTTTTAGTGGTCATAGGTGGGTAAAAACGATGAGTGAATAAGCACTCATCAAATCCCCCCACACTAGGCAATTGCTAGTCCCTAGCAATCAATCATGTAAAGTAATGAATGAAATTCACGAGCATACCCCATTTTGACTTTTATTCGATGCGAGAAATTTAAACTAGACTAAAAGGTAAACAACATGCTTAATTAACAAAAAGTGGTATCATGGAACCGGATTCACACAAAATGGGTGTCTCCAGGGAATTTGAATCGTCATCCTCTTTTTTATACTCTCAAACTAAGTTCAAACTTATTGTGCAAACGTTTTGGCAAAATGCTAACACTACTTATACCAATAATCTATGTAAGTCGAGACTTAAATTTTTAATCCCACAATTTATACAATTTAAGTTCGTGTGCTCATTTTCAAAGGTTTGACCATTGAAACCGACCTTGTTATGGTTGTTATCCACTTAACTAAAATGTTAACTCCCCGGAAACTACAAAAGTCTAAGGATCGAAAGGGCCTCTTCCATGTAGCGGCTTTCTTCTCGGCACATCCCAAACCAGTTGGCTTTAGGTGACCGGGCTTTTGACACCTCACGGAGAATAGTACCGGAATTAGCGGGAATTCGATTCCAAAGATTTACGAGGCTACCGTTAAGTTAAGACTAAACCTAAATGGATAACAACCGACGATAATTTAGAAGTTCGCGATTCAAATGTGAGATCACTCCATGTAGCGAGTTTCTTTTCAGCTTGTCCTTTTAAGGAGGCTAGGTTTTCACCCTCGAGAATAGTATCGGAGCTTTCGGGGTCTTTGATTTCAAGAATTTCTAAATCACCGTCAAATTTTTAGACAACTTTGACGAATCCGAGTTCAACTTCCGATTTAAATTTAAGAAAAAACAAGTTTCGCACATTTATTCATAAGAAACTTAATACTTTTATTCAAGGGACTCATATTTTTTCATTTTTCAACTTTTTTCCTTTTTTTCACTTTTTTTTTTTTTTTTTTTTACTTTAACTTGCGATTTATTTTTGCATCATTCAAGCAATATTACTCACTTTCATTTTGCAACATTATTCCGATTTTAAGAAAGTATGCTTTTCCAAAAATTTAAATAAAAAGTTGAACTTGGACTCTATATCAATTTTGCTTAAAAACTTTTTGTTGTAACAAGATGATTTGAATGTTCAAAAGTTTGACAACGAGCACGTATTTAAGATGAGTTAGTTATCTTCTGGGAGAAAAAGCCATAGATTGCTTATATAAGCTCTAAAAGAACCAACTACTCCACGCTTAGCATTTTCATTTGCACAATTTGTAAAAACTTAGCCTAATTGTTAAGAGAGCAGCTAGATCAACACTCTAGCAGAGTCGGGATTCCCTTTGTTCTAACCTAATCAAGACTAAACTATTATTAACACTGAAGCATTAACACTTTATTTTTGTGCAAAGCACTTCTTTTTCATGCAAAATTTTTTAAGATTTTGGTCAAAATCTGGGTACTAGGGACTAAAGGGTACAAATGTGACAAAATTCGACAGAATCCCCCCCCCCCCCCCCCACACTTAGAACTGAATATTGCCCTCAATATTCAAAGTCTCGGCCGAAGCCGATACTATCGAACGGAAAAAGGTAATACCACTAACAAAGTGTGTGGACGAAATCTGTTATTTTACACAAAAAGGATTTTTGAAAACATATCCCCAGATAAACGTTAGTAAAATTGATCGGATATTGGACGACTGGATTGAAAACAGGCCCAGCAATCATCACGATCAAGGGGATTCCTGAAAACATGAGCAAACACACAAGAAGCAAACATCATGGAGGTTTGATGCAAGTTTTACTGACCAGGTTTTACATTTATAGTAACTCGTCTACCTATGGCCTACCTAATGCACTAACGGGCAGTGTACCCGGTCGCATGTAGTGAGGGAATGGTAAGACCGAGGTCGTCCCAAGAACGGTTGATTCCTAACTGTCTAATTAATTAAATTGGTCAAATAAATAAGTTTTAATGTAAGGATTGATAATATTTAAGGTGTCACATGATCAATTGGGCTGGTTCTCTGGTAAACAAGCTAATGGGAAAGATAGTGATGCAATTCTTTAAACCGAGTACATCCACAAGTGGCAAAAGTCGATAGACTCCTATGGTCAATTCGCCTACCCTATGGTTCTTAGAATCCTCACCAAGATGAACAGGTCACCAGGGATCATTCGGCAATCTAATAGCAGTCTTTAAGAGCCGGCGTTTACTATCGCATTACATGGGTTCTAAATGTCACTAGATTCCTGTTTAATGTGGGGTCAAAGTCGAGAGGACATCATTTGGTCAGTTCGCCCTAACCTATCAGCAAAGATGCCACCACTGGAGAAGTTAGGTGTCCCCTCATAAGTCCAGTTGTTCCTGGTCCCCTAAGCCGAGTCATTAAGTTCCGCTACATGCTAGACTTATAATAGTGAGTGCCCGGGCGCTAGCATCTTAGACACTCACCCCCTAATTCTTAAGTTCATCCAAACGGTAGGTGATCAGTTGATCAAATCACACAAGTAGAAAGGGTCGTCAGTTGGTCATATCTTACCCTTCCCGTCTCAGTCTACTCACTTAGGGTCAGTTGGTCATATCTCCTAAGCAACTAGCCTCTACCGCCATTCAAAACTACCGAAATAAGGGTAGCTACCAATAAACTATGCATGCATACACTAGAAACAATTAATAACGCAAAAGCATTAATAATAAAAAGAATCAAAACTAGGCCAAAACCTAATTTCCAAATCACCAAAATACCCTAGTGGAATGACAAATAAAATCCTCATATAAACAATAAATAAACAAAGACATAACATCAAATATTTAATTGACTAATAATAAATTAATCGTCAATTAAATAGAACACAATAACAATTAATTCGCCAACAATTATATTGAGAATCAATATTATAATAAACAATAATGATACCAAAATAATATTATTAGTCAGAAAATAATTACATATCATGCCAAGGATAAAGCTATCGATCCCCTAGTTGAGTACCGGGGCAAACCGTTTGGCCGAGAAAAACCTTCGACCTCCTGCTTTCTTTCTTGTTTCTTCGTACAGTGGTCCCAAACCACCAATTGATATCTCATTTGTATGACATGTGATCTATTTATAATACTAAAAGTTGACTAATTGCAACTTAAGTCCTCCACTTTAATGATATTGCATCAAGGTCTTTATGTCATTTTTCCTTCATATAAATAACCGCATTTAATTAATCACGACATAATTAAATTATAATTAAGTCGTAGCCTTCAAAACTTTGCGCCCAAGTATTAATTACGGCGTAACTAACATCGGGTTACGCCGGAATCCTTCGCCAGCTCATACTTATCTACTCCGAAATTGTCTCTACGGCGTAACTAATGCCAAGTTACGCCGTAACCTTCACAAAATAATTACGACGTAACCATAAGAATTGGTTACGCCGTATCCTTCAAAGCATCATAATTACGCCATAACATTATTAAGCAGTTACGGCGTAACCTTCACAAATAATTCATAGGCCCTCGTAAATCAATCTTCAGAACATATATCTGGCCTTTTCTTACATCATTTCCGCTCCAACACCTCATTTATCCTGAAATGCAATTATGAACGAATATGAACGAATTAAGTACCATATTAATGCAAATGAGGCCCTAAACACGGGAATTTGATATATAAAAGATCAGGCTAATTTGATGTTATCAAATATCCCCCCACTTGAATCCTACTTGTCCTCAAGTAGACCCTTTTTAATAATTCTTAAAAAGATATCTCCCAGGATTAATTGGAAGTTATGAGTCTAAAAATCACCTAAGCTAGAAAATTCCAAACTGAGCACCTCACGAAAAGGGAATTGAAATCACACTCTCTCATAATTCACGTGTTTATTTTTGGGTGATCACTCAACTGCTCAGTCATGGCGAGTATTCTATCATAGGCTTGGCAAAGATACTAATCTCCACCACTAGAGTCTACAGATGCAGCTATTATAAAAGGCAATGGGTTGACACAACATAGGCTTATGGGTTTATTTTGTCATTACTAACGAGCTACGGCGAAGGGGACAAAACCAATGATACATGACCAAATCCATGGCCAAGATACCAATGATTGCTCGCTTCCTCACCTAAACTCGATTCATGACTAAGGGTAGGATAAGACATGGGAACACATTTAATGGGTGTAAATAAAAAGACACGAAACAAATAGATTCCTAAGTCCATAGTCGCCCCTCCACTAGTCGCATTCAATCCTATAGCAAAAATCGAGGGTCAAGAGTCAAGGGGTCTTCAAGACACGAGTCAATGCATATAAAATAAAACGTAGTGCCTCATAATCACCATAAACTAGGCAAATAAAGTGCATTAACTCGGCCTTCATCATCAATGAAAAAAAAGGTATGTGCTATAAAAAAAATTTAAAATTTGGGTACTTTTAGCACATAATTCGACCAAAATTAACCATTTCTATCTCCCATCCCCCCACTTGAAATGTACAATGCCCCCATTGTACGAATATTGATTAAAATTTGAAAATCGACATAGAAATGTTCGGGTTTCTAATTTTATCCGTAAGAACCAAAACGGATATGTAAAAACTGCGCCTAGTTGAACAAGGCGAGAACACTTATCACAATGCGACACATAAGCTGATTTATATAACGATCAGCTATAAACAAACTAATAAACAAACTCTTGCTTGCATTCTTTTTCTTTTTTTTTGATGCAAGACAAGGCATACATGAATAAAAATAAAAATAATACGAACATATAAAGCATCCCCTACATCAGATCAACTATAATCTAAACCCGATTTTCTTCAAAAACCCTTTATTCAAAACCCGCGACTTTCACTATACTAGTGGAACCAAAATTAACCAACAACGCCCGGACCATGGAGATAGGAAACTACAGGGTAGGCTAGGCGATAGATGTAACGAAACAACATATATTGTTGATCAAAATGAAAGGAAAGGCTCTGAAGGGTGTATCTAGGGGTATCTTGCACTAATGGTGAGTGCAACAAAAAGGGTTTAATAGGGGGATTGACTGATCGATGTGAAAAGTCAATATATACAATACATTTATAGGCTATTTGGGCTTAATCCTGAAATTGCCTTATATCCTAGCTGCACCGATCACACCAAGTTACCTCAGTATAATGCTCATGATAATGGTCTCGAAAAGATGTGCAAGGTCAAGTTCTAAAGTCTACTACAGCCACCGGCACACTCATTTTTATGGTATTATGTATAAGGGGAAAACGGAAAGGCTTATCCTCACACAATGGAAATATAGGGTAGGTATGCTCAGTCTAGATTAATCCAGTTAAGTAATGAAAAACACGTCAAAATTTTACTAATGAAACACTTTTCATCAAAAACTAAAAAAAATAAAGGCAAATAAAATCAAGCGGGTGTTTATGTCTAATCCCTTCCCCCCACTTGGGTCATACTTAAGCATATAAATGAAAAATAAGAAGGGTTAGAGATGAAATGGAAAATACCCCTGGATTTGCTCGGTATGATTAATAATGCTTGTTCAAAAACATGCTCCAATTGTGCCTCCACGAGCAACATCCATCTTCGCATCAACTCTCCATCATCAACAGTACTCAACTAGGTCGGATAAAAAGTTTTTCCTTGCAACCAAATATCTTTCCATAATCATCAACCTGTATTGCTGCAAGAAAAACTAATACCAAAAAGCATAATTCCTGGATAAAAAGCAAAAAAAGCATGAGATATAAAAACAAAAACAAAATAAAACCTAACTCACTTTCGTAGGAATCACGGTTGCATTTAGCGCATGCAACAAGCCTTTTAAATCCCTCGGTGTCCCGAGTGGACGAGTGAAGTCTCGTGAGGGTTTACAAGGAACACACCCACAAAGTTCATGTAATTACTAATACAAGGTTATGAAAATGTTTTGAAACTGTTTTTATAAAATATTTTCATATCAGAGGATAGTTAGGGCGTAACTGGATTGACCCAGTTACGGCGTAGGTGAGTTGACTTAAAAAATATGTTTACCAGGAAGGGGTTACGGCGTAACTGGATCGACCCAGTTACGGCGTAATAAGAAACCCTGAGAAAAGAAGATACCTGGAACAAAGAGATTACGGTGTAACTAGATCGGCCTAGTTACGCCGTAATTATGTAGCAGTGGACAGATGGCGTTACTGATAGCCAGTTACGGCGTAAATGGATCGGCCTATTACGCTGTAATTTCTCACTGATGTTGTAGTGCCCACAATGTCAACTTCTTCCTACGTGATCAAGAGGAGTCATTGGAACTCCTATCATCTATCATTGGTCTTGAAACCTGCAAAAAAGATAACAAAACATACCAAACCCAAAACAAAATCTAAAAACTACCAAAAATATCCAAAAAGGTCTAAGAAATAAAAACAAAGAAAACTAAATCTAACATAGGGACGGGTAGTCTCCCGACGAGCACTTTTCTTTAATTCCCATGAGTCTTTAAGTTAGACTCCTGCAACAGCCATCAATCGGACGTCTCCAATCATGTCCATTGCTCAACTAATCTCGGCTTATGATCTTGTCGAGATTCCCTTCACTTGTTCTTCTTGCTCAACCTGCACACTATCACAACCTCGGGCATTAAATGTGTAAAAATAATAAACATGTGCAACAAGTGAGATATAACACATCATTCATAATTTTAGGAGATCTCAGACTTGGTTACGGCGTAAGTCCAATTACTAACTACGCCGTAACTTCAGTCTGAAAGAAACATGATATATAATAAGAATAGATTACGCCGTTACCATGGCCAAGGTTACGCCGTAATCTCAAGACAGAAGACAAAATCGTAGAATAATATCAATCAAACAGCCAAAAATACGAAGACCATTCCCCGGCAGCGGCGCCAAAAACTTGATGCAGGTTTTACTGACCAGGTTTTACATTTATAGTAACTCGTCTACCTATGGCCTACCTAATGCACTAACGGGCAGTGTACCCGGTCGCATGTAGTGAGGGAATGGTAAGACCGAGGTCGTCCCAAGAACGGTTGATTCCTAACTGTCTAATTAATTAAATTGGTCAAATAAATAAGTTTTAATGTAAGGATTGATAATATTTAAGGTGTCACATGATCAATTGGGCTGGTTCTCTGGTAAACAAGCTAATGGGAAAGATAGTGATGCGATTCTTTAAACCGAGTTCATTCACAAGTGGCAAAAGTCGATAGACTCCTTTGGTCAATTCACCTACCCTATGGTTCTTAAATCCTCACCAAGATGAACAGGTCACCCGGGATCATTCGGCAATCAAATAGCAGTCGTTAAGAGCCGGCGTTTGCTATCGCATTACATGGGTTCTAAATGTCACTAGAATCCTGTTACAGGTGGGGTCAAAGTCGAGAATACAGCATTTGGTCAGTTCGCCCTAACCTATCAGCAAAGATGCCATCACTGGAGAAGTCAGGTGTCCCCTCATAAGTCCAGTTGTTCCTGGTCCCCTAAGCCGAGTCATTAAGTTCCGCTACATGCTAGACTTATAATAGTGAGTGCCCAGGCGCTCACATCTTAGATACTCACCCCCTAATTCTTAGGTTCATCAAAACGGTAGGTGATTAGTTGGTCAAATCGCACAAGTAGAAAGGGTCGTCAGTTGGTCATATCTTACCCTTCCCGTCTCAGTCTACTCACTTAGGGTCAGTTGGTCATATCTCCTAAGCAACTAGCCTCTACCGCTATTCAAAACTACTGAAACAAGGGTAACTACAAATAAACTATGCATGCATACACTAGAAACAATTAATAATGCAAAAGCATTAATAATAAAAAGAATCAAAACTAGGCCAAAACCGAATTTCCACATCACCAAAATACCCTAGTGGAATGACAAATAAAATCCTCATATAAAACAATAAATAAACAAAGACATAACATCAAATAATTAATTGACTAATAATAAATTAATCATCAATTAAATAGAACACAATTAGAATTAATTCGCCAACAATTATATTGAGAATCAAGATTATAATAAACAATAATAAAACCAAAGCAATATTATGAGTCAGAATATAATTACATATCGTGCCAAGGATAAAGCTATCGATCCCCTAATAGAGTACCGGGCCACAAAAACCTTCGACCTCCTGCTTTCTTTCTTGTTTCTTCGTGCAGTGGTCCCAAACCACCAATTGATATCTCATCTGTATGACATGTGATCTATTTATAATAATAAAAGTTGACTAATTGCAACTTAAGTCCTCCACTTTAATGATATTGCATCAAGGTCCTTATGTCATTTTTCCTTCATATAAATAGCCGCATTTAATTCATATAAATAGCCGCATTTAATTAATTACGGCGTAATTAAATTATAATTACGCCGTAGCCTTCAAAACTTTGCGCCCAAGTAATTAATTACGGCGTAACTAACATCGTGTTACGCCGGAATCCTTCGCCAGCTCATACGTATCTACTCCGAAATTGTCTCTACGGCGTAACTAATGCCAAGTTACGCCGTAACCTTCACAAAATAATTACAACGTAACCATAAGAATTGGTTACGCCGTATCCTTCAAAGCATCATAATTACGCCGTAACATTATTAAGCAGTTGCGGCGTAACCTTCACAAATAATTCATAGGCCCTCGTAAATAAATTTTCAGAACATATATTTGGCCTTTTCTTACATCATTTCCGCTCCAACACCTCATTTATCCTGAAATGCAATTATGAACGAATATGAACGAATTAAGTACCATATTAATGCAAATGAGGCCATAAACACGGGAGTTTGATATATAAAAGATCAGGCTAATTTGATGTTATCAAGGTTTCCCCCCACACTTAGTTGTTAGAAAGTAGAAAGAAGTCAGAAAATGGGTGGTCACCCATGAAATGCTACTGTTTTTGTTAACCGAGTCGCTAGCTTGACTCGACCCCGAATTCATTGGTTCGTGGGGAAGGTTTGGAGATCTGGGACAACCATGGATGGTATGTGCCCTCCAAAATAAATCTTCAACCTATGTCCATTCACCTTGAAGTTTGGCCCGTCGGTTTGAGATATCTCGACGGTGCCATATGGAAAAACTTTGGCAATGGTGAATGGACCAGTCCAACGGGTCTTAAGCTTCCCCGAGAAGATTTTCAATCTAGAATTGAAAAGAAGGACTCGGTCACCGACATTGAAAAAGCGGTTCTTGATCTTTGAGTCATGGATCTTCTTTGTCTTTTCCATATAGATCAACGAGTTCTCGTAGGCTTGATCACGGAGTTCATTTAATTCATTGAGTTGAACTTTCCGGTGATCACCCGAGGACTTGAGGTCAAAATTAACATGCTTCAAGGCCCAATAGGCTTTGTGCTCAAGCTCGATCGGAAGATGACACACCTTTCCGTACACAAGCTTTTAAGGAGTACACCCGATGGGTGTTTTGTAAGCGGTACGGAAGGCCCATAGTGCATCCTCAAGTTTATCCGACCAAGAGGCACGGTTTTCACCTACGGTCCTCTCCAAGATTATTTTCAAACCACGATTCGAAACTTCCACTTGCCCACTAGTTTGTGGGTGATACGCGGTAGAGAGATGGTAAGTGACACCGTACTTAAGCATGAGTTTTGCGAATTGGTCGTTGCAAAAGTGCGTACCGCGATCAATAATGATGGCACGGGGAATTCCGAAACGGGCAAAGAGAGACTTTAAGAACTTCACAACTACTCGGGCGTCGTTGGTAGGGAGCGCTTTCGCTTCCACCCATTTGGACAAATAATCAACCGCTACGAGTATATACTTGTTCCCTCGAGAAGACGAGAACGGCCCCACAAAGTCGATGCCCCACACGTCAAAGATCTCGTACACTTGAATGGCATTTTGAGGAATTTCATCTCTTTTCGAGATGTTGCTATGACGTTGACAAGCGTCGCAAGATTGGACTAAGTCATGGGCATCTTTGTAGATGGTGGGCCAAAAGAAACCGGAGTAAAACACCTTTTTGGCGGTGTAGTTCGGGCCATGATGTCCCCCCGTGGGTCCATGGCGACAAGCTTTTATAATTTCAACGGCTTCTTGGCCGTGAACACACCGTCGGATGACTTGATCTGCACAGATTTTGAACAAATAGGGGTCGTCCCAGAAATAATACTTAACATCTTTAAAATTTGTTCTTTTGTTGGGACGACATCCCTTTCACAACAAAGTTACCCGCATGATAGTTTGCAAAGTCGGGAAACCATGGGGTACTCGAATCTCCACGTTGAGATACCACATTAAGTGTTTCGAGAGGAAACATTTCGGTAATTTCCTTTTTATCGAGCACTCCTTGATGAGGATTTTCAAGACGGGATAGGTGATGAGCCGCTAGGTTCTCAGCTCCTTTTTTATCACGGATGATGATATCAAATTCTTGTAGGAGGAGAACCCATCGGATCAATCTCGGCTTTGCATCTTGCTTAGCAAGAAGATATTTGGGAGCCGAATGATCCGTATACACTATGGTTTTTGACAAGATCAAGTATGGCCAAAATTTCTCGAAAGCATACACCACGGCTAGTAATTCTTTCTCCATCGCAGTGTAATGTGCTTGAGCTTCGGTCAAAGTTTTGCTAGCATAATGTATAGGCTAGAGATGTTTTGCTTTTCGTTGCCCCAAAACTGCACCTATGGCGAAATCGCTTGCATCACACATAAGCTCAAATGGTAATTCCCAATCGGGGGCAACTAGAATCGGTGCTTCCGTGAGCTTCTTTTTAAGAATTTGAAAAGCTTCAATGCACTCACTTGAGAAGATGAAAGGAGTATCCTTTTCAAGAAGTCGGGTCATAGGCTGGGATATTTTTGAAAAATCTTGAATGAAACGACGATAGAAACCGACATGACCAAGGAAACTTCTAACTCCTTTGACGGTAGTGGGAGGAGGTAACTTTGCAATAACGTCAACTTTAGCTTTGTCAACCTCAATCCCGCTCTTAGAAATCTTATGGCCGAGGACAATGCCCTCTTTGACCATGAAGTGATATTTCTCCCTATTTAGACAAAGATTCGTGTTTTCACAACGTTCAATCATCTTGTCCAAATGGGAGAGACATGTTTGGAAAGAATCCCCAAAGACCAAAAAATCATCCATAAAGACTTCCATAGTATTTTCGATCATATCATGGAAAATGGCCATCATACACCTTTGGAACGTACCGGGAGCATTACATAAGCCGAAAGGCATGCGCCGGTAAGCAAATGTTCCATAAGGACACGTGAATGTGGTATTTTCTTGATCTTGTGGGTCAATGGGTATTTGGAAGTAACCTGAGAAACCATCGAGAAAACAATAGTATTCGTTTCCCGCTAATCTCTCAAGCATTTGGTCCATGAAGGGTAAGGGAAAATGGTCTTTACGGGTGGCTTCATTTAACTTTCGATAGTCAATGCAAACACGCCAACCCGTAACCAATCGAGTAGGAATCAACTCATTTTCATCATTTTCAACAATGGTTATGCCACCCTTTTTGGGCACATAATGAACGGGGTTCACCCAAGGACTATCCGAGATAGGGTAAATCAATCCGGCATCGAGAAGTTTTATGACTTCTTTCTTGATAACCTCATGAATTTTAAGATTCACCCTTCTTTGTTGTTGAACCGTCGGTTTGAAGTCATCTTCCATTAGAATCTTGTGTGTACAAAATTCTAGGTTAATACCCTTGATGTCGGAAAGTTTCCAAGCGATGGCTCACTTGTGTGACTTCAAAACTTTTATGAGAGCGGATTTTTCATCCCCACTCAAGTCTTTGGCAATTATGACGGGCAATTTATCGTCACCCTCCAAAAATGCGTACTCGAGATGAGGTGGTAAGTCCTTAAGTTCGACCTCGGGAGGATCATTAGATTTTTCGATGTTTTTAATTACCTCTTTATGAAGTTCTTGAGGAGGGAGTGATGAAGGATCATCATTAAGAAACTTCTCAATGAGAATAATCTCTCCCTCGATGGCGTGACCAATTTCCCATGAAACCGATTCACTTGGTAAGCAAGCTTCAATCTCTTCCAAGTTAAAGTTACTTCCCTCAAACGGAGTGAGGGGAGGGGAAGAGAGAGCAATGATGGGATCAACCGAAGTGGGATTTCCACTCGAGAATCCAATAATTTCTTGAGAATACTCCTCCGATACAATGTCAATGACATCAATTTTGTTGACGGAAGTGTCTTCATAATTGGGGGAGTATCTCGTCATTTGATCGAGATTGAAAGTAACGGCTTCCTTGTTTACCCTTAAAGTGATTTCCCTTTCATCAACATCGATCAATGCACGCCCCGTTTTTAAGAAGCACCTCCCAAGGATGAGGGGTACTCGAGGATCGACATCGAAGTCGACGACAACAAAGTCGGCGGGGAAATGAAATTTTCCTACTTTCACAAATACATCCTCGACTATACCTAACGGATGAGAATTTGTACGGTCGGCAAGCTCGAGGATCATACATGTAGGTGTGAGTGGGGGCAACGAAAGCTTCTTCCACATGGAGTGTGGCATCAAGTTAATGCTCGCGCCTAGATCGGCCAAAGCGGAGCATTGAACTAATCCTTGAAAATCACATGGGATGAGGAACTTGCCGGGGTCTCCTAGCTTTTAGGGAAGTTTTTTAAGGATAACCGCCGAACAATTTTCGTTCAAGGAAGTTTTAGCCAATTCGGAAATCTTTTCTTTGTTATTCAACAAACTTTTGGTTGTTGGACCGAACTTGGGCATTAGAAGAAGAGCGTCCGCGAAACTAATCTCGAAGTGCAAATCTTGAAAGATTTGGATAAGCTTCTCCATTTGTTGATTAGTTTTATCACGGAGCTTTTGGTCATTAAGCCTCGAGGGATAAGGAAGTGAAGGCTTAGGAATAGTCATCGGAACAACGGGTTCCAAAATTGGAGGTAGGACAACCGAAGGTTGGACTTGCGTGGTACTTCATGGGCTTGAGATATGCACCTCGTCCTTTGCCACCTCGGTTTCTCATTCCACATCCCTCACCGGAGAAGGAGTAGGCATCGAGGGTCCATCATATGATTTACCACTACGAGTGGCAATATCATTCAACTCTCCCTTTGGGTTGGGAATGGTATTACTCGGAAGAGTTCCTGAAGTTGAAGCTTGATTCTTTTGACTCATGAGACTAGCAAACATGCTCTCAATCTTGCTTTAAGATTGATCAATTTTGTTACTAGTTGCTCTAAGCTCAGATGTAAAATCAATTTTCAAAGTGGTGATCTGATTTTTCCTGGACACCATCTTAGCCTCATTGTTCTTGATGTATTTAGCAAGTTTAATGGAAGTTTGAGGAGGTGGGGCTTGAACATTTTGTTGCGGAGCTTGGAATCGGTTTTGATTATAATTTCCTTGATTTTGAAATCCTTGATTTTGAAAACTCCGATTCTGATTCTGATTAAACTGATTATTTCTGTTTTTCACATTTTGGTTGTTTTGATTTTGATTGAACCCAGGTGATCCAAGGTAATTGTTAGAACGATAGCTTAGAAGGTTACGGTCTCCCTGCGGTTGGTAAGAATTACCTCCCGAATTGTAGGAACCCGAAGCAGCATAAACGTTCTCTTGAGTGTAGCCACCGGAGGCTGGACACTCGAAATAAGGGTGTGGACCTCCACAAGTCTCACAAGCCTTGTTCACAATATTCACTTGTTGATTGGTATTCATTTGACACATTTTTAGCGTAGCGGTGGATATTTCTTCCATCTTTTTGGTGAGAGTGGTGTATTCCGAAGATGAAGGAGTGGTAGATCTCATTGACTCGCCCCTCTCCGCTGAGGAATCCCAATAATTATGGTCGGCAGTCATGTTTTCAATGAGATCGTAGCACTCTTCGGGTCGCCTTTTCATGAAGGTACCACCGGCAGCAGCATTGATCGTGTCACGATGTCTCAATGTTAACCCGTTATAGAATGTATCTATTTGGGTGACAAGCAACATGTTGTGGTTCGGACATCGATCAATCAAAAGTTTATTGCGTTCCCATGCCTCAAATAAGGACTCATCGGGTTGTTGCCTAAAGTTGCTGATTTCATTCCTCAGTTTCGTCACCATCGACGGTGGAAAGTATTTCGCCAAAAATTTGGAGATCATTTCATCGAAACTATGGATTGAGTTCTTGGGAAGACGATAAAACCATGCGGTGGCATGAAGCGCAAAGGAATATGGAAAGAGGTATAAGCGAAGGGCGTCATCGGTGACCCCATTTTGCTTCATACTTTGGGTGACGGTGAGAAATTTGTCAAGATGCTTGTTGGCATCGTCACCCGGTAATCCGTGAAATTGGCAAAAACTTTGGACTTGTTGTATCATGTGATGCTTAAGTCCAAAATCCATGGCTTCGATGTTAACCGAGGCAATTGGACCGCCCCGTCCATCCATTGTGGGTTGGCAAAGCTCCTCCATCGTTCGGATATCGGGAGCTTGGTTTTGTGGACCAGGTACTTTGACTTGAGGTCCGTTCCCTTGGTTTTGTGCCATGGTGGGTTGTTCAATGGTACGTATCTCGGGTACGTTTGCTTGGTTACAGTTACGTCTACGAGCTTGCGAACGAGTGCGCATGCACTTCAAAAAACAACACTTTCAATTAAAACAAGACCGAGGTAAAACACAAGGAACTTAAACCAATAATCCCACGTAAATTGATCACTTCTACAAGTAAAACGCACAAAGGAGTGGAGAGACCATAGGTCAGCGCGAAGCTTTTTAAAAACCCGTCTCTTTTCAGCCGCAATTTAATGTCAGGTCGTCCTTATACCCCTCACACAGTTTGTTAAACCAATAGAAGTAAACCGAATTCACGAGCGACACAAAGGCAAGTTTTGAATCTTTTGTTCGGGAACTTATAATGATAACACTCAAGTTGAGAAGTGTTATATTGATTGTGTGTTCTATTTTATTTAAAACAACAAGAAAAAATCTTTTTGTATTTTTAATCTTTTACATATATATACAAAGAAAAGAAAAATATTTTTGTATTTTTGTATTTTTCAAAAAAACAATAACTTCACGAGGAAGGTTCTTCAAGTCACTAATCGCAAAAACTTCACGATATTGTTGCAACACACCTCCCCGGCAGCGGCGCCAAAATTTGATTTCGTTGTTTGTGAGTGGTGAATAAACACAATATCAATATATCAAATTAATCGTGAAATTCGACAAATCAACCTTTTAGGAAAAGGGTTAACGTGCCAAATCTCACGAATGTGATAAAAGTGATACCGGGAAAGTGATTTCCCTGGGTCGTGTCCCAACGAGGTGTGAATGGAAGGTTTCGTTGAGTTTTGTGATTTATAACTTGAAATGGTTTTAATGAATTTGGATTTTGGATTACGTTTTCTACAAATTAAAGCACAGAATGGAAATTTAAGCACGTAAAACAATGTAAACACAAATTAAGCTACTACTAAGCCTAAGAAACAATAAAAGGAAGCTAAACTAAGTCCTACAATGCTAAAACACAAAAAACGCAAAAAACCGGGAACGACCCGAGCCATAAACGTAAAAATTTTGCAATTTAGGGGCTATAGGTGTAAAAAAAAATTTCCTACGACATAAACGACTAAAAATAATTTTAAAAAAAAGCCGGGAATTTTTTCGACTTTTAAATTAATTTCTACGAATTAAAAACTAAATTAATCTAAGTAATTAATTAAAAATACTAAACTATTTTAGAAAAATATGAAAAATTCACAAAAACTACTTTAAATTATGCTGGTTCTAGGAAAAATAAGAAAACAACCAATTGTTTTGGAAAATAAGCAGAAAATAAGCACCAAGTGCTTTTAGGCAAAACTGTTCAAAATGTCTTTAAGAAATTAATAATGCATAATTATAACAATAAAAGTCCCAAGGGCAGATGGTATTTGTGAGGGTGATGTGTTGTGTGGTTGGGCTAAGGGACCAGGGTTCGAATCCCTTAGTACCCTTTTTGAAACTTTTTTTTTTTTTTTTTTTTACTTTCTGCTTTTTGAAAATTAAATGTGCAACTAAATTCTATCTTTCATGTGAAAAGTTTTTACTCAAGACTACTAAATAAGCAGTCTCAACTGCTTTTTGTGCTCAACAGTGGACAGAATCCCACCCAAACAAACACCCCTTAATGCAGAATTTCTAAGCACCAATAGCAATGAAAAGCACTATAAGGACAAGAATTAAGCTAAAGCATGGATACAATCATCTAAATTATGCTAAAAACACCTAAGTATGGGGAAAAGCAGTAGGGAGATAAGTACATAAAGTGTATTCTTAAATCTAGAGGAAAATAAGGCAAAGAAGCAATTAAGTAACAAATAAGCAATTAAGCCAAATTAACACTAATCCTATGCTACCTAAACTAATAAGCCAAAGATAACCTAAATAAGCTGAATGTTAACTACTTATAAGCTAAAGAGTAAAGAAAAATGTGACTTGTGTCTGCAGGGTAGAAAAAGCCTGATCAGGCCTGTTTAGAGCTTATTTTTAAGCTGAGAAGTGGACTTCCAAGTCACAAATCAGCTTCAACAAAAAGAGTTAGCACATGTAACATTCAAATAAAACTAATCAGGGGACAAGTTTGCGACTGCTACAGCTAAAAAATAAGCTTTGTAAACGTAGAGGGGGGGGGGGTAAATACGTTTCTGTTTCAAACTTAAAACTTTTGTATCAAATATAGTATAAACCATTGCATTTGCTAATCTCGACGCGAGGATGCATTTAACGCATTATGGCATGTAAGGCCAACCCCTTAATATCACATAAGATTCCGCAAGATTAATGGTTCATTATAAATCAAGTTTCACCATTATTAGTCCGGTTGCTTTTTCTTGATCAAGCGTGTCATAATATGTAAAGTGTTAAATATAGTTTGTGACTATATGAAAGACCAAGTATGTATCACAAACATAGACATCAACCACATAGAAAATAAACAATGTAATGCAAGAATAAAAATAAAGCGATAACTAAAAAGGATAGACAAACCAACACGAGGATTTATAGTAGTTCGGCTACAAGGACACCTTCCTTGCCCTACTCCACTCCCCGAGTCACCTACTCGAGAGTTCGTAAACACTACACCAGTCTCCTTATGGCGGAGAAGCCTTCACAACGTCGCTTACACCTTTTTCCGGTACAAAGATAAATACCGAGTTCTTTCACACCAAGGCGAACCACACCTAACACAACGTCGCCTACCCTTTATACGGTGCTAGGCTAAGCACCTAGTTCTTTCACTCCAAGGAGAACTAATCCTATCACAACGTCGCCTACCCTTTATACGGTGCTAGGCTAACCACCGAGTTCTTTCACTCCAAGGAGAACTAATCCTATCACAACGTCGCCTACCCTTTATTAGGTACTAGGCTAAGCACCTAGTTCCATTACTATGGAGGAACTACTACCCATCACAACACAACACCTAATCTTAAGGAGATCCACTCCTTATTACAACACCATCAAGGATATCACCATCCTTGGAAATAAACTAATACTATATGTATAACGATGCACCTCATCGATTATACGACATTGGAATTCTTCACTAATGCCACTTGAGTTGATTCCTAGGCATCCTTCATTAATGCCTTTGACACAACGCTTGTCACCTTTCGCTAATGCCTTTGTCTTGACTTCTATGATACCCGTTATGTTTTGTGGCCCAACATAACAAACCTTGTGTTTTATGGCACAAACACATAAACCATCTAGTCTAGTCATAGATACAAGAATATGATACTAGACAATATCCAAGACAATGTGTCTAATGGATATGAAGTCCTAAGCTAAACATCAAGGACACAAAGCATGATGTAGTTAGTCTTCTATGAATGAAGATGACAAGTTTCCCAAGCTTGTTATAGAAGATGTTCATGTGCTTTTATCTTGTGATGGGTGATCACTTCAGTAGGTAAGAAAGCAAGATCTCTAAGCTTGCTTTGGAGGATCACTTCGGGAGTATGCTTACAACAAATGAGAGTTAGAAGCATTATGATCATATGAGATGAGGGTGGTTTACATGTTTCCTAATGATCTAAATATCCTAGAAATGGTGGAGAGAAACTATGTATAAAGGTGTGTGAAACAATGAAGAAATGGCTCATTATTTATAGAAGAAAACTAGCCACTGTTCCCCGGATCCCACGGATCCCTCCCTTGAGGGATCCGTCCAGTGTATTACTGGGGATCCGTGTGACGCTCCTTTTTACCCATGGGTTTTGCGTCATGGGTCATGGATTATGGGTTGGTCCATGGGTATTTTTTTAGATTCAATGCATCTAATGAGTACATTGTATCTAGTCAAATGGGTATGGGTCAATACCATGGGTTATGGATATGATCCATGGGTATTAGATTAGATACAATGTATCTAATGGATGCAATGCATCTAGTCAAATGGGTTATGAGTGCCCATCAAGGTACAATGTTTCTAGACTTTGGGTTTTATCCAACTACATTCAATGTATTTGGTCAATGGGTCAAATACTTAAGTTTCTACCCATTTATATTACCCATTATAATATATACTAGTTATGTATATATTTACCCAATATGTAAACACTAGTTGTTGTACATAAACTATTTAACTAAATATGTTTTAATGGTTTGTTAGGGGTTTGATCATAAAGCAACATAACAAACATGTACGAACCTGTGTTGTAGCATACAAGGACTTGAGTCATCGAGAGGTGTTGAGACAATATGTAATTACAAGTAACTTATACATTTTACGTTATGTATTACAAGTTACATGTTTGTCATCAACAAAAAAAATGAGAATGTATAGATTAAATATCGTAATATTTGCACTAACAATCTCCCCCTTTTTGATGATGACAAAATATATGTAAACGTAATAGATAGGTAAAATGTCAAAGGTTACTTGTGTCCGTACTTCCTATATATTACCTTCTCCGTTTACACTCTTCTCCCCCTTTTGTCGAAACAAAAAGGGTGTGTCCTTTCTCCCAAGAATGGCGAGTTTGCATCATCCCTAGTGAAGTTAAAATAAAAACACCTTATTGCTCCAATTGGCACACCACGCCAATACCTTCAACACGAAACACTAATGACGAAGCTTAGCAACTCATGACCTTGAGCTTGCACGTCTTCAAAAGGTGGCGATCTCGCCTTTAAGAGGAACCTAGAGAATCACACACAGAAAAAAATAGAAAGATCCTTTGAGTTATAACCATTATTGCCAACGGCTCAATGGATCAAATTTTTTAGGCTTAACCTACATCAAGGTTAGTGTTAAGAAGAAAAGAAAAAGGAAAAATATATGATGAGAAAGAAATCTCCCTTTTGTTGAAACATAAAGGAATTTTGTAGAATGAATGTGTGCATGCTCCCTGTTGACGGTTGCTCCCCCTTGTTAAAGGCGTCAAGTATTTTAGGAAGGCTAAGACGAAATTATTGCAAAATTTGCAATTTTTTTGCTTTGACGAAAAACTCTCCTTTATTGAGAGCGTCAAGTTCTCCTAGTGTGTTTTGAAAATCTACAAAACAAAAAGTTAGTGTAAAATTATATTCGTCCTTTGACGAGTAAGTCATATAATGCATTTTATAAATGCTCGACGGAAGCTCCCCCTAGCTCGAGGGCGTCAATAAGAACCTACAAAAAAAATTAGTGTAAAATTTCATCCATAAATAGACGAGAATCCCATACACATCAAAGTGTATATATATAAACCTACAAAGAAAGGATTAGTGTAAAAAAAAAGAATAATCCTACTACTTGCATCATCATGGTTGGTTTAGAGGTTGTAAGGTTTGTTCAAGGAAAAAAAATGTGCTTAGGGATGAGTCGCATTTCATTACGAAATTCACTTGGCTTTTGACAACATAGATGTTTGTGGAGGATGGTTGAGCGACCATGAATTGTAGTGGTAGTGAGACACTTGTAGGATGTGGTTGACACAATAAGCTTGTGGTTTGAGGTTGTGGTTGACACAAGTAGGATGTGGTAGAACATGAGACATACTTCATCACGTAGTTCATGAACTAGACCTTGGACACAGTGATAATGATAGAAATAATCATTATGACTTAGAGGTATGGAAATTGTGGTAGAGGTGATGAGAGGTCAAGTATTACTAAGTAATAAAGAGACTCAAGATTAGCAAGGGATGATGATGAAAGGTATCAAGGTGAATCTTTGACTTGGTTGATGACTCAATAGAGGTGGTAGACATGATGACTTTGTGAGTAGTGATAAAAGTGGAGTAAGATGGTTAGGATGATGCAAGATTAGGAATAAAGAGAAAGAAATGTGCGAATGAGCACAACTTGACTTGATGATGAAATTGACCATAGTCATCCTACAAGAATCCAAAAGAGTTAGTACAAAAGGAAAACATTTATACGAATGGATAAATTGTTCACATAAAATCATGAAACGAAAAGAACACGTAAAGGATCATATAAATGTAACTCATTTATAAACATATAAGAAAATGATAATCCTAAGTGTTGAAAAAGTGCTTGTGTGGAAAAAGGAAATTTGAAATGATTATCTAAAGAGATAATGTACCTACTGTTCCACGGTTCCACCGGTTCCCTCACTAGAGGGATCCGGCTAGCTTAAGTCTAGGGATCCGGCTAACAGATGAGGTGAAAAGGAGATGATTGGGTTCTATCAAGGTCTAGTACCTACATATCCTAAGTTACTCAGTCTATTAAGTGTCGTACATGAAGATGGACTTAAATGATCAAGAGAAAATGATTGATGGTAGCTAATGATTGTTACTACAAGCATACATGTATACACGTTAAGCAAAGCAAGGAGAGCGTGTAGAGATCACATATAGGTAATCAAATGAGATCGAGCTCACAAATAACACAAAGGTTTAGCAAACTACACAAGCACTATTCAAGAAGCCCAAAACAGATTTATGGTCTAGATTAGTAAATCATTTACACTAACAATTACATGCAAGGTATGTGTCTAGAAAGAAAAGAGCACATAATGGTGTTCAAGACAAAAGAGTTGTGAGGTGCTAGTTTAGGACAATCTAGTCATTACGGATGGTGATTAGCATACAATGAGCTTCGTCCATGAAGTCATGTAGCTCTTCTCGATCAAAGAAAGATAATCGCTTGATGAGGCAAGTGGTTGTGATTAACTAAAAAATTAATTTTACAACTTGTTTGATTAGTAATCCTAAGACAATGCAAAGTATTTCCATTGTAAACTTACTTTAGGAAAACATAGGAGTATAAATTTCTCAAGTGAGAGAATGAATATGAGACTATTACTAGCGGTGCTCAATTACGGCTAAACACGACCATTTTTACAGGCGATTCTACATACCCAACTTCTCTCAATGAAGCAATTCAACCGTTAGGTCAAACTGAGTTTCTAGTGCAATAAGTTCTCCAGTATTCATTCTCAAGTTAGGAAAATTTATATTCCTACAATGGCCTATCGAAGAGTAACAATGATGATACTTTGCTTCGTTTGTATTAATATTATACTTGAAACAACTAAGGTGACGAAGGTGTCAAAAAATTAAAAGTTGTCCATATGGTGAACAAAAAAAATGGTTGCATGAGCTAGTTCAACATATGTTGTTGGAAAGCTCGAGTTTGGACTTTCGCATATGAACAATTATATTTGCGTTTCAAAATAATTTACTTGAGTATATCGGATGAAATAATCAAGTTGTCAATCCTACTATGAAGCTTGGAGAGCGATCATGAAAAGGAAAACGGGAGAGTACATCATCAACACAAGTGTAGGTTATGATCCGATGTACATTCTTGTTGTTTTTAGAAAACGATACAAGAAAATATGAAATCAATAAATCATATAGGCACATAAAACATTTATGTTGCACACATGACAAACTCAACCAAAAATCCATTTTAGTGTGTTATATGTTTTAAACATTTTTCAACTTATAAAACTAAAACTTTCGACACAACTAGATGTTATCCCAAACACTCCTTCAAGTAGCACATTGATTAGTATAAAATTACTAAATCGACAAGCAAGAGAATGAATAGCAAGGTAAGGAAACCACATATGTTAATCAATCAAACAAGCACAAAAGCTATTTGAGATAAGCAAATAATCAAATAATGCAAGGGAAACAATTTATCATTTAGCATAGCATACGAAAGTTCTTTTCATCGCTTTGTGTTAAACATGTATACCAAGCTTGATTAGTTTCCTTTATAAATATGATCAAAACCTTAATTTCAAAAGAGGACACATTGTTATTCAAAGATGAAAACATCCGTCTCCAATTAGATCAAAAGTTTGTGCAAAAGTTATGACCGAAAAATGACTTTCTATTATAAATCAATGATTCTGTAAATTTTTGTTTTGAATCAGTTTATGAAATCATTTTTAAATGAAAGTAGACTCAAATACCTTTAAAACGATAGGTGGCACGACTTCTAACGACTTACGGTTAATTAGTTATGAATTTTTGAAATTCAGACAAAAACTGTCTTCTGTACCACGGATCCCACGGATCCCTTACTTGAGGGATCCGTCCAGTGTAACCTGAGAGATCCGCAGATCTGACACAAAATTACAAAAATGTATGTTTTGACCCGACGAAAAGGTTTAACCTTTGTAGACTTTTTAGTGAAGTTATATTAACCATTTTTACCTTTATTCAAGCTTGATTAACCAAATATCTAGCAACAAAACTTCAAAGAAAAAAATCAACAAAACACTTTTCATATTATGCTTGACTTCACTAAAAATTTGATACGAGGACCTTACTCGTTTTGAAAACCATTTGTTTTAAAAACTAGAGCCAACCCGCTCTGATACCAATTGTGAAAACGTAGAGGGGGGGAGGGTGAATACGTTTCCGTTTCAAACTTAAAACTTTTGTATCAAATATAGTATAAACCATTGCATTTGCTAATCTCGACGCGAGGATGCATTTAATGCATTACGGCATGTAAGGCCAACCCCTTAATATCACATAAGATTCCGCAAGATTAATGGTTTATTATAAATCAAGTTTCACCATTATTAGTCCGGTTGCTTTTTCTTGATCAAGCGTGTCATAATATGTAAAGTGTTAAATATAGTTTGTGACTATATGAAAGACCAAGTATGTATCACAAACATAGACATCAACCACATAGAAAATAAACAATGTAATGCAAGAATAAAAGTAAAGCGATAAATAAAAAGGATAGACAAACCAACACGAGGATTTATAGTGGTTCGGCTACAAGGACACCTTCCTTGCCCTACTCCACTCCCCGAGTCACCTACTCGAGAGTTCGTAAACACTACACCAGTCTCCTTATGGCGGAGAAGCCTTCACAACGTCGCTTACACCTTTTTCCGGTACAAAGCTATATACCGAGTTCTTTCACACCAAGGCGAACCACACCTAACACAATGTCGCCTACCCTTTATACGGTGCTAGGCTAAGCACCTAGTTCTTTCACTCCAAGGAGAACTAATCCTATCACAACGTCGCCTACCCTTTATACGGTGCTAGGCTAACCACCGAGTTCTTTCACTCCAAGGAGAACTAATCCTATCACAACGTCGCCTACGCTTTATTAGGTACTAGGTTAAGCACCTAGTTCCATTACTATGGAGGAACTACTACCCATCACAACACAACACCTAATCTTAAGGAGATCCACTCCTTATTACAACACCATCAAGGATATCATCATCTTTGGAAATAAACTAATACTATATGTATAACGATGCACCCCATCGATTATACGACCTTGGCATTCTTCACTAATGCCACTTGATTTGATTCCTAGGCATCCTTCACTAGTGCCTTTGACACAATGCTTGGCACATTTCACTAATGCCTTCGTCTTGACTTCTATGATACCCGTTATGTTTTGTGGCCCAACATAACAAACCTTGTGTTTTATGGCACAAACACATAAACCATCTAGTCTAGTCATAGATACAAGAATATGATACTAGACAATATCCAAGACAATGTGTCTAATGGATATGAAGTCCTAAGCTAAACATCAAGGACACAAAGCATGATGTAGTTAGTCTTCTATGAATGAAGATGACAAGTTTCCCAAGCTTGTTATAGAAGATCTTCATGTTCTTGTATCTTGTGATGGGTGATCACTTCAGTAGGTAAGAAAGCAAGATCTCTAAGCTTGCTTTGGAGGATCACTTCGGGAGTATGCTTACAACAAATGAGAGTTAGAAGCATTATGATCATATGAGATGAGGGTGGTTTACATGTTTCCTAATGATCTAAATATCCTCGAAATTGTGGAGAGAAACTATGTGTAAAGGTGTGTGAAACAATGAAGAAATGGCAAAACTAGCCACTGTTCCCCGGATCCCACGGATCCCTCCCTTGAGGGATCCGTCCAGTGTATTACTGGGGATCCGTGGGATGCTCCCTTTTACCCATGGGTTTTGGGTCATGGGTCATGGGTTATGGGTTGGTACATGGGTATTCTTTTAGATTCAATGTATCTAATGAGTACATTTTATCTAGTCAAATAGGTATGGGTCAATACCATGGGTTATGGATATGATCCATGGGTATTAGATTAGATACAATGTATCTAATGGATGTAATGCATCTAGTCAAATGGGTTATGAGTGCCCACCAAGGTACAATGTTTCTAGACTTTGGGTCTTATCCAACTACATTCAATTTATTTGGTCAATGGGTCAAATACTTAAGTTTCTACCCATTTATATTACCCATTATAATACATACTAGTTATGTATATATTTACCCAATATGTAAACACTAGTTGTTGTACATAAACTATTTAACTAAACATGTTTTAATGGTTTGTTGGGGGGTTTGATCATAACGCAACTTAACAAACATGTACGAACCTGTGTTGTAGCATATAAGGACTTGAGTTGTCGAGAGGTTATGAGACAATATGTAATTACAAGTAACTTATACATTTTATGTTATGTATTACAAGTTACATGTTTTTCATCAACAAAACAAATGAGAATGTATAGATTAAATATCGTAATATTTGTACTAACATAAGCTGTTAAAAGCTTCTTTTGGACCAATTCTAACTGAGCCAGAATCAAAAAGTAGTGCAAAATGTGGATTTCAATGCTAACTTAAACTATAATAGAGGTAACTGAGATGCAATTAAATTGGACACAAGCTGAGTTGGGACTACAATGACTTCAGAAAAACAAAATTTGCACATCTTAAACACCAATTGAGCTGAGAAATAAGCCCAAGAACAGCAGCATAGGCTGATGTCCTGTGCAGTTCCAAAAAGACAAAAAAAACACTCTTTGATCCTATATAAACTTGTACAAACCTTATTAAATCATTGTCCACCCTCCTACACTAACCTTTACTTGAAAAAAGAACTTTGACTTGATAAGTCAAATGGGTAAAAACATGGATTTTAACCAATTAAAGGCTTGATCCAAACACTCCTTAATGGATTATTTCACTTTTAAAACAGATTTAAAACTTAGAACTTAGTATTTTTTTTTGATGAAAGCTAAAATACAACTTAACTAACACTATTTAGAAATTAAATAAGCACTAACTACTTATAAAAAAGGACTGTAACAGTTAAAAAGAAAGGAATGCTTTTCATTAATAAAAAAAACTCATTACAATAGGACTTAAAAATAGAAAACTGATTTTTGAAAACTAAGTAAAGGGTGCCATTGAAGGCTACATTGAAGTCCTATTTATACTAAATGCTAAGTCTTCAATCTTGAGGACTTGTGTTTCTTCTGTGAGGGTAAACCAGCCAAAAGCAAGCTTGTGCTTCTTCAATTCAATCTAAGCCGTCCATCAATTAGGTAGAGGATTGGGGCAATCTGAGCCCTTGCTGAGGCTTTTTGACTTGGATTGCCATGTTGGCAGCTATGGAAAGGGAAGAAGAAAATTTGTAGTGGGTTTGGGAAGTGGGATAAACTGGGTAATAGGTTGGGATTTAGGTTGACTGTTCTTGGCTGTGAGAATTTGGGTAATAGGTGGGTTTTTCTGGGTAGTAGAGAATGGAGAAGAGATTTGGGAGGGAAACAAAAGGGGGTCGTTTTTTATTTTTATTTTATTTTATTTCTTGTTGTGGTGGATGGGGTCACAAGTGGAAGGGGTCAAGTGGGAAGGGTAATGGCAAGGGTTCAGTGGTTTAGTGATGGGAGGGTCACAATGGAAGGTGAAAGGGGGGGGTTAAATGGTAGTGAAGGGGTTTATTTTAAAAGGGTGGTTTATTGTTTGGAAAAAGGTTTTAAGTATTTTTGTAACAAAATGTATTTTTTAGTTTGTAAGTTTTGTAGTTTTTTTTTTTTTTTTTTTTTTTTTTTTTTTTTTTTTTTTTTTGAAATCTTAAAATTGGTTTTAAGAAAAATTGAATTTTTACAAAATGGTTTTTAAAGGTGAAATGGGATTTTTTGGATTTCTGGTTTTGACGGGTAAAATGGTCATTTGGGTTTCGGGGAAAGGGTAATTCGGTAATTTTGGGTTCTTTGTTAGGTTTTAAGACGGTTTTCCCAAACCCACTCTAAAAACGTGTCCGGGTCTTCAATTGATCAACGATCGTAGAAAATCACACCCCACACCGACTTCTCAGCACTTTTCTGATTTTGGCTCGATTTTGCTCGTTTTCGCTCTGTTTTCAACCCTTTTGTACATGCAAGACATACAACACACTCCGAGGATATTCTTGACATATTTTGATCATATTTGGGTGTTTTTGGTCGTTTTAGTGGTCTTAGGTGGGTAAAAACGATGAGTGAATAAGCACTCATCACCAGGTCATGAGGATTTTGATTGAATTGAGCATTGTACCTGCAAAGGAATGAGGAGTACCTACACTAATAACACATGAAGATGTGCATTTAAGTGGGTTAGTAGCAACAGTATCCAGACCTTTGGATAACTCACAATCAGCCTTCGTGTTGCCATTGGTGGTCCGTATTCTGATGGGAATCCATTTGAATCCAACATTCTTAAACATTCTACCAGTCGGTATCCACTTAAGACAAGAGCTAGGAGTGTTTGATTTCTTAGGCACAGTGGAAGATGTAACCTTTTTCCTATTCCTGATTTTTGAATCTTTGTTGTTAAATTGTTTCTTAGGAGAGGGGTTAACATTTTGAGACTTCTTTAGTATACTAGATGGTCTTCTTACATTCCTGGTCTTAAGAGTTTGAGCTTTAACCTGAGCATTATCTTTCATTTTATCAGAATTAGGTAGTGAAGTGACTGGATTTGACAAAACTTTGTTCTCATCAACTTGGGAGGCAAGCCTTGACTTTAAAGGTTTATATCTTTCTGATATAAATGCCGTAGGCTGCCTAACTACAGATCGTTCTCTTGTGAAATGAGAAACTGGCTTCCCCAAGGTTGATGGTTTTGTAAACTTAGTGTTCACACTTTTCCCTATGGTTTTTCTAAGATCATTTTTAAGGCAACTATCGCAAAACTCCTATCTTGAAGTTGAGCTTTGAGTTCATCAATATTTGCAAACAAAAAGTTTGTTTGATCTATTGACTTAGTTCTAGCTTTTTTGGTAGGGACACTCTGTTCTATGTGAAGCTTTCTCAAAGACTCATTTTCCTTTAATAAATTGGCCACACACAATGCTAATTCATCATTCCTTGTTTTAATGGCATCAATAACCTTTAAATCAAGATTATTCGTAACCAAATTACTTTCCTTATGCATATCAGAAATATGTTTCTTCAAATTACAGATAGTCGAGTTTTTGTCCTGAAGCTGAGCTTTTAAATCGTTTATTTCAAAAAATTCACAAAATTCAGGAAATTCCGGATTTTTGCATGGTTTTACAGTTTGAAAACTTTCTTCTTTTCTTTGTATTGCAATTTCAAGTGAAATGCAATGTTTTTCAAGTATCGAGAATTTGTTTGAAAGTTCATCAAAAAATTTCTTATCAACCTCATCATTAGTCATGAGCCAATTTATCTTCGACTCAGCCTCAGTTACAGAACATTTATCAAAATCATGTTCTGTAATGTAATCAGTTTGCACAAGAGTATTTTCAGATGCATCATTTATGAAAGTTACCAATAATTCAGCACCTGATGCATGTTCATTCACCATTCTGTATTCTGCATCAAATTTTTGTGTGACTGGAGTTTCTGAACATCTTTTTGCATCAATCTTTATTGTTTCTGACATTCTGACTTCAGCAATACCCGATGCTTCAACTGATACATTACCCGACTCATCACAGCTATCTCTCGACTGCACCCGACACTCATTCACTTTATCATCTT
The DNA here is from genome assembly GCA_019973895.1 of Chrysanthemum seticuspe. Classification (NCBI taxonomy): domain Eukaryota; kingdom Viridiplantae; phylum Streptophyta; class Magnoliopsida; order Asterales; family Asteraceae; genus Chrysanthemum; species Chrysanthemum seticuspe. The sequence goes on along the minus strand of BPTQ01000006.1, from coordinate 277,615,659 downwards.
TCTGTGTAGCTTCCTCAATGTACTTCTCCACATTATCCATGAGTTGGATAAATGTCTCAATGAACATTTTAATTTCCATTCCAGTGTGCTTTTTGAAAGACATTTCAGTCATGTGATGATCATAATCTGATGTGTATTCCCTATTAATGAATGGCTGAAATTGTTTGTGGATCACCTGAAGTGCAGCACTAGAACTATTTTCATGAACCTTTTCTTTGTCAAGTTGTTGTTCCAATTGTTCTAAGTTCAATAGTAATGTTCTTGTGAACGTTGATAATTCTTGACGGAAAAGAGCAATAAATGTTAATTCCATTCTCTTAGGTAGAAGTAACATGAGGTATGAATGAAGTTGTTGGTAAGGTTTAATGCAACTTTCCTTTTTCATGGAATTCTGTAACCTAGACAGGTGCAATTCTCTCTCTTCACACTCTTAACACGAAAATCTCATATCCTCATTGATTGATTCAATCATCTTTAACCATTCAGTGTAGCAAACATTTTCATTGTTGTCCACAGTATCATACAATTTAAGTACATCTGAAATCATTGGATCAGGAGTGTAAGACATGATTTTGTTGTGAATTTGAATGTGTTATGATAACAGTTGGATCGATTCAATGATTAGTGAAGTCACTTATTAGTCCAAAAACCTTCCAAAACCAAACTTTGGATCTAAACCACCAAGATGAACGCACATACAACCTAGCTAATCAAACCATGTGCTCTGATACCAATTGTATTATATTGGTTATCATAACACTACATGTAATCAAGGTATGGAACGTCTGATGTTCTAGCAAGAGAAAGAAAGATGGGATGTTCTAGAGAGATAAAATCAAAAGAAAGGTTAGATTACCAAATGAACATCCAACCCTCTCCCTTGTGGGGAGAGGGCTATTTATACATATGTTTACACGTTCCTTCAGGCTGTGGATCAGGCATACAGTGGGTAAAGACCCGTCCTTCTTCCACGGTGTTACTTATACTACTTGTAATTTCACTAATTTAACGTTATGTCTACGAGCTATAATATGCTTGACTATTGTTGGGGTGACCGACACTTCAACATGGATTTTCCAAATCCTAACAATTTCCCATTTGGTACCATCCTCTACAAGGGCGGTGATACATATGTATGATGAATTAGAAGACCAAGTCAATATATCTCATGCGCGTCTAGTATTTTCCCATTTGTATTCCCATGTTTAACTCCATGCATGTCGTTTACCATCTTCATCCAAATCCCTATTTCTCTGTCAAGTAGGTAGATTAGTTACAATTGGCAGTTGGTATTCTCTTCGTAATGTAAATTTTAATGGTTTGTATCAGTAAGAAGTAATGAAGAAGAATATAAAAGTCTAGTTTCTCTCTGTTTTCTTAGAGTCTTTCCCGCTCTAAAGGCCTTATACATCTCGTCTCGTATCTACTTTTTGGGAGATTGACCATATCTAATCGGTCTCATAACAAAGGTGATTTCATTGACTTACTCTACACCTCCAAGACGATACCCACCTTCCCTACAATATGGCTATATTCCTTGCCACTTACGTCTCTAACACCAAAACGACCATCACTAAAAATGAGTCCAACAATAACACCTCCATCACCAAAATTGACATCACCGAGACCACAACCGATGACATCACAGAAACATCCTCTCTCATTGCTAAAATCAATAAACCCGGCAACACCATGGTTACTTTGCTCACCGACTCCACTATAGAAACTGAGGTTTTAACACATATTCCCTTTTCTCCGGTGTCCAGCTTGCATGCCAACTCGACTCACAAACACCAAAACTTCTACATGATATAGCCATCTTCCATCAATCCATCCTTAATGAGACTTATGGTCATGCCCCACTCGTCGAGAGCATTTTAGCCATATTTTCCTTGTGTCGAGGCATTTCATCCCGGTCACCAATGTTCCCCACCTAAGTTTTTTATTCTCCAATCAAAAGACGAACCACCCTGGGAGCCATACAACTTACGGTACATAACCATCTCGAAACAACTCCCCACCCAAAACTTACAAGTATCATCCATCGTCACTTCCCTGACAAAGATGGTATCACAAAACACCAAACAATTACCTCCTTTGCCACCACCAGCAACCCACAGCCTCCAAATATGCACCAATAAGATAAGCCTTCCCATTTTCAGTCTTGCGAAGCTAATTGAGAACAAAACAAGTTAGCAAATTTCGCCACCAAAAAGTTTACCCGTGATAACGTCTTCCGTCCTGTATTCCGCTACACATATAATCAAGTGGTTAAGCTATGTGGAGATGAAACAAAGACGCGTTTGCTGAACTATTTTCGGGGACACGAATGCAAACCACCTACCTTTGTTTTTTCTCGAATCCAGACATGAACCACCTTGGGAGCCGCTTAAACTCGGGGAAAAAAAGTGTGAGCCTTGAGGACAAGGCTCATTTAAAGGCGCTGAGTATTGATACATGTATGATGAATAAGAAGACTAAGTCAATATATCTCATGCACGTCTAGTATTTTCACATTTGTATTCCCACGTATAACTCCATGCATGTAGTTTACCATTTTCATCAAAATCCCCACTCCTTTGGCTAGTGGGTAGATTAGTTAGAATTGGTAGTTTGTATTCCCTTCATATTATAATTTGTAATGGTTTGTATCAGTAGAAAAGGAATGAAGAATAATATAATGTCTAATTTCTCTCTGTTTTCTTGGAGTCTTACACGCTCTAAGGGCCTTATTCATCTTGTCTCGTATCTAGTTGTTGGGAGATTAACCATCTCTAATTGGTCTCAAAACAATGGTGCTTTCATTGACTTACTCGACACCTCCAAGACGATACCCACCTACCCTACAAGAATGCATGGCTACCCTGGCTGACAAAATATCCAAACTCGAAGCCGTCATGGCTAAATGCCTAGCCACTTCCATCTCCAACACCAAAACGACCATCACTAAAAATGAGTCCAACAATAAAACCTCCATCATTAAAACTAACATCACCGAGACCACAACTGATCATGTCATCACAGAAGAATTATCTCTCATTACCAAAATCAATAAACCCGACAACACCATGGTTACTTTTCTCACCGACTCAACTTTAGAAACTAAGGTTTTCACACAAATTCCCTTTTCCTCTGTGTCCAATTTGCATGGCAACCCGACTCACAAAACACCAAAATTCTACATGATATAGCCATCTTCCATCGAGATCGGCAAGTGCAACTCTCCTTGAGGATAAACTATCCTAAAGCTACAATTTACGCAATAAACACAACGAATGGCCTAATGTGCAATCAAAGGCTTTTTGCTATTTAGGACGTTTAGGCTCGCAACAATGAAAGAAAAAGCCATTTTTCCTTAATCTAGCATCTACCAATTAAGACAAGAGACAACCTAACAACAATTAATAACTAGGTTTCATAGATCTAATCAAACACAAGAATAATTTAGCTAGACATGTTAAAAAAGCAAACATACACACATACAATTGAACATGGGGTAGACATAATGATAAATTGGATAAACAAACTTATCTTGTGATGTAAAATATGGTATGGGACCCTAGAATACTGTCCAAATCGGACTACAACTGAGTTAGGGTTTTCTCTCCAAAATTCTACCTCTTCAAATACAGAAAAATTGAATTCTATATATAGATTTACAATCGCGACGATGTCACCTTTTGCTAGTGACGCTGTCAGGTCGCCGTCATTAGGGTTTCGTTTAGGCCAAGTCATCATTGGGACGGCGTCAATTGAGATGTGTGACGTCGTCAGTATTCAGTAGCGACATCGTTTGAATCTTGGATTTGGGCCTATGGTATAGATTTTGTGGGTGACGCCTTCCAGAATTTAGGCGTGACGCCGTCAGGCTTTAGGACCATAAATTCCGCTGAGCCAGCGCGTGCACTTTTGATCAAGTCTTCTATAGAGTGACGGCGTCGCCCTTTGGTTGGGACGCCGTCAGGTGTGCTGGAGTGCCTTTGATCTTAACGTTGCAATTTTCTTCATGTTTTCGCTCCTTTTCGTGCAAATGTGCTTCATTCCAGCATTTTGCTTCCAAAAGACCTAAATGTGAAAAAGGAACAATTTTAAGTAATAACGGATATAAAATGTGTCGATTTAGGGCTTGAGTGACCCCCTAAAATGTATGTTTTAAATCCTTATCAAATATCCCTACCCTTAGAATTTGCTTGTCCTCAAGCAAATGTGCTTTTGGCCAATCAATTTATAAGTTAGGGGGCATGAAGCATTGGTTTAAGATATTCTACCACAAGTACAAGCTCCACAATAGTCATAACAAGCACAAAAACTATATACTAGCACCTCACTATTGGTGTTTGGATTCTCTCATCTCTCGGGTTTATATGAAATATAATATGAATGGAAATGGAAGATAAACACTCGTTACCTCGCATAGTACATAGATTACCATAAGCTTGAGAATAGATCAAACCTCCACCGCTTTGGCATAAGCACCTAGGAATAACTATCTAAGAGGTCTTTACAAGGGTTGTAACGTTAGGCTTAGGGTGGGGAAGTAAAGGGTTTTGTTGGATAGGGGATATTTAGTGGTGGCAAGTCAAAAATCTTATGTTACAAGCATCTAAAGCGTGGCATTGCTAAGCCAAGACTCGACTCACTAACACTAGATAACTTGAAAGAAAACACAAACATAAATTTAAAAACTTAAACATAAAGATAGATGTAGGATGGTAGCCCGTATGTTTTTCTCAATTTTTTTTTCAAATCTTTCTTTTTTCTCTTCTTTTTTTCGATTTTATTTTTTCGATTTTTTTTCATACCTTTTTACTCTACTATCCTCTACGATAACATCAAATATAAGGGATTTATAGGAGCATCCCTACACTTAAGTTTTTATTTAACTAACACTAATTGACCCAATTTGAAAAGATCAAAGCACTTGGAGTATTTAATTACGTAGACAAAGGGAATTTGAATTTATCGTTCTTTCCCGTTACTCCATAAAATATTACTTTAACCTATGAGTCCCAATCGTCCCAAAACTGTATACAAAAGATATGCCTCGACTTAGCAACCATGCAAGCAACTAGATAATTGAACTAAGGGTTTAATAGTGATAACAATAATGCACTAAAGATGAGTGCATACAAGGTAGGCTAAGGCGATTCGGGTGTAACATTTGGGGGTGGATTGTAAAAAATGCTCTTCATTGATATTCAGGAAAACCGAAACATCACAAGAACCGCGAAAAGGATAGGCTCTGAGGGGTTAACTAGGGTATCGTGTACTAAAAATGAGTACATCGCAAGGGTGTAGGGTAATTACTCAACCAATGTGGAAGATGTAATTATAATACAGGTTTCAAACAACGGTTATCCTAATGCCTCTTATCACTGAGTTACTCCTAACTACACAAGTGTAGTCTCACTAGCGATCTCGGAATGCATCACAAAACAAGTTCTAGAATCTATTATACTACCGGTACCCTCACTAAGCATTAAAGATGAATGCTTTTATTCTTAAAGATTTAGGGGCGAACCTCACATTTTTGGGGTGGAATTTGAGTGGTAAACGGTTTTTGTGCTAGTCATATAATTCATATCTATGAGACGCGTTATTAAGACTAAAGTTTAGCTCGTAAATGTGATAAATTTTTTTTAATTTGGTGCTAAAATTGCCCTAAAAAATATTTCTTATGGTTTATTACACAAATTACTAAGGACAAGACAAATAATCAAGTGTGTGAATAGTTTCTAAGTTCTCGTTTTATTCTCCCTCCCTACACTTGAACTGAACATTGTCCCCAATGTTCTCCGAAAGTATCAAAGTTATGATAAAGAAAGGTAAGTAAAAGAGAAAGAAACTAATACTCCCCTGATTAGCTCGGTAGGATATGCATGAAGTTGCGGTTAAGTCCTCCTCCAAGAAGATTGCATAAGTAATAAGCTTCATCCAATATGTGTTTCTTCTTCTTGTCCAATTATAACCTGCATACTTATAAGAAAACAAACGAAACCTTCACATAAAATCGGCGGTAAAACTATATATGACATACAACTACACTAGAAAGCAAGTAAGATATAGCTTGTGGAATGGATGTTTGCAGTTTTTCTCGAAAATTAAGAATTGGGAATTTCCATAAATTACAAATTACACAGAAATTGAAACTGATATTTTATGTCCACATTGCCTGACGTCTTCAGGTGTTAATCCTGACGCCGTCAGGTTGTCCTGACGAAAAATGGTCTGCTGCGTTTTTCTAAAACAATTCTGGAAAAATTACCTCATTAAAACCTGGAAAAGTTTCTGCAAAACATCCATTATGACTCGATACAAGCATTTGACTCTAACAAACACAAATATATATCAATTTCAATTATTGTTAATCTCATGTTCATGTTCTTAAAAACATATATGATCTTCCCTACATTTATCTTTTTTGAAAAATACCTTTATATGTAATTAAGACGAGGTTAAAAATAAAATAAAGCATTTTCAAAAAGCCTAACATGAGAATAAAAAACAATGAAAAATATATATAAACACACAAATTGAAAAACAAAACAAGCAAACAATTAAGCATGGGTTCCCTCCCACGAAGCGCTTTTCTTTATTTATGAGTCTTGTAGCTAGACTCGAAGTCGTGCTCCTACGTACCCAGGTAAATAAGTTTATCCTCAAGAATATCGTTGGGATCAAACTTATCTTTTAATTTTCTCTTAGTACGCTTAGTCTGGTATGTCTTTTCAAACTTCTCACCATTGGGATCATAGATTGTCATCCTAATGTGCCACTCTCCATTCCCATCACTAGGTGGTCTATCCCAACTCCAATTGTACTTAACCTTCTTACTCTTAACTTTCCACCAATTCATGAAAAGATTAATGGGCAAGGTTCCTAGGAATTCGGCAATGTTGCAAAAATCGGTCAACTCGGCCGATTAATCGTTAATCGGTCGAGTACCTTGTCGATTTTTGAAAATCGGTCAAAAAATCGGCCTAGGAAAAAAATCAACACTAAGCAGTCAAACAATCGGCTGAATCGGCAGATTAATCGGCCGAATCGGTCAAAAATCGGCCGAATCGGTCAAAAATCGGCCGAATCGGGCAAATCGGTCATTTTAAAAAAAATTAGGCATTCTACTTACTTTGGGGATCGTATATTTCACTTATAACGCACAATGGGCATCATAATCAGAATTGGATCATTTTATTGAGGTTTGAAAACATAGCAGGCTTGGAATCGGTTAAGATTTTTAGCTTGGTCTCTAGAAATACCAAAAAATTGCAGGAAATGCCAATCCGATTAATCACTGATTAATCCCAACTTGACCGATTACTCGCTGCAGGGTGGTTGGCCGCCTGACTACCGATTCACGATTTTTGAAACATTGGAATTCGGTCATCTTCCTAAACACTAAAGTATCCTCGAATGGGTTCACTTCAATGTCCCTAGCCAATTGTTGTTCATGGAGAGTTGAGTTACTCACATAGGTCTCTTCTAGATAGAAAGGTCGTTGAGGGCCTACAAAGTCTCAATTGGTCCAAGGTCCATATCTAGATGGTCTCCTATCTAACATGATCTCATAAGGTATTTGTTCATCCTTATTGTAGTAGGAATGCTTCTTGACATCGTAAATTGACCTAGCACTCCCTTCACCTACCACTATCTTAGACATCTTACAATCAATTATGGCACTGGCGGTAGCTAAGAATCCTCTTCCAACTAACAATGGGTATGTCGTGTCCATATTCATGTCTAGTACATGGAAATCCGCCAAAAGAGTTAATTGACCTATGTGTACTACCATGTCCTTCATTATTCCTACCGGATATGCAATACAACCGTCCGATAAACCTAAGATTGTTTCTGTTGGTTCTATTTTACCTAGGTTAAGGCTTTTATGGAGGGACAATGGAAGGAGGTTGATACTTGACCCTAGATCGGCTAATGTGTCAAAAGCTTTGGAATTTCCAATGCTGCACGGAAGAATGAATAGCTCGGGATCATCTAACTTCTTAGGTAAGTTGTTTTGCACGAATGCGGACCCACGTTCTCCTAGCTTTAGTTCTTGCTCATATTTATCCTTCAAAGAATTATAGTAAGGCGCATGAGTCAAGACTTCAAGAGCTGGTTTTTCTTGGTAAAGCTCCTTAAACTTCTCTTCTAGAGTAAATTTGGGTTCTTGATTGGTTGGTGTTTCAAGAGTTGGATGGACCGTCAACTTGGGTTGTTGGTCTTTCGAAATGGTTTGTTTGAAACACGTGTTGATGGTGTTGACCGAATGGACTTGTGGGTGTGAGGGGCATGGATATGCACTCTCCCTTGGGGAGCAAGAACATGGAGTTGATGAAATCAAATTCACTTTTGGGTTCTTGATAGTGTCACTTGGGAGTGCTCCTACATCCCGGTCATTGAAGGCTTTTAAAAGGGTGTCGAGCTTGTTTGTCTCGCTTTTTCGTTGCTTGAAATCGGCTTCAAGCTTAGTCAATCGAGCTTCTTGAGATGACATGAATTTAGACACCATTCCCTCAAGACTAGTGGAAGCCCCGGTGTTTGGAGGGTTGTTGTAAGAGGCATGGTTTGGTTGGGACTTGTTGGGTAGACTAGATGAGTTATTTTGGGACGGGTTTGAGTTTTGGCTCCACCTAAGGTTAGGATGATTCCTCCATGAGGGGTTGTAGGAATTTCCAAGGTTGTTTTGCTCGGGCTTGAAAGTGTACCAATTTTCTCCTGCTCTGTTGGTACGCGTGGAGGCGTACTCCGCAAAAGCTTGTTTGGGGATTTTTGTGCAATAACGAGTGTCATGGGGACCACTACATAATTCACAAGGTAAAGGGATTTTGTTCACTTAGCGTGAAGGCTTGGGAGCTTCGTAAGAGCTGATGCGTGCCAAACCGTCAAGTTTTCTCACTCAAACCGGCCACTTGTGAATGGCCGACCGTAACAAACTTAAAACGGTTCAGACACGAACTCAATGAAGATCTGGGGAGTATAGTGTTTCCCCGGGTCGTTATGTCCCAGCGAGCTATGCAATGGATCACCCGACGAATAGTGATCGAGAGATTTGAACGGAAAAGAAGGATTTGAATTATTATAACTAAGGAAAAGCCAACAGATTACAGAGGCTTAAATGCAAATTAAAGAGAATTAAAAATATAAAAAATATTAAATAAACGCTATCACTATATTTAAAATGATGTTTTTGTTTTTATGTTTTTATAAAACTGAATTAAAAACTACGTAACGTACAACTGAAAATGTGAAACTTACACAATATTAATCCTAAAAATATGAAAATAACATTTTTACAAACCTAATGATAAAAGAAAATTTATAGAAAAAGAAAATTATTTTTATAACTATTTAATTAATTATTATTAATTAAAAACTATTTTTAACTATTAAATAATTACCTAAAATACAAGAAAATAGGAAATAAAGCTAGAAAAATAAAATTATGACTTAGAAAAATCTAAAATAACAAAAGAGAATTTTCAAAACTATTTTTGTATTTTTCTGATTATTTTTGAATTTTCTAGGAATTAAAAACTATTAAAAACTAATTAAATAGCTTAAAAATACAAATTTAACTAAGAAAAATCTAGAAAAATATTTTTTTGGCTTTTTATATTTATCTTAACTTAAGAAAAATGAAAAATTATTTTTTTGAAACTTTTCTGAATTTTTTGTATTAAATGCTATTTAAAAATGCTAAAAAACTAATTAAAATCAAGAAAAATAGTAAACTGACTTGGAAAAATCTGAAAATTTCAGGAAAACTCTAAAATTATATTTGGAATCTATGAAAAATAGAAAAACAGGAGGTTATGTGGAGGAATTTGAAACTGATGTGCAAAGTGCTAAGAAATAAGCACTTGGAATAAGCTAGTGAGCACCAAGGGCCACCAAACTGAAACAGAAGCTTGGATAAGCTAAAAGAGTCAAAATGCAACAAGTTTTAACTATCCTAATCCTCTGAAATGCACAATGCACAGATTTGGCTTATTTGAGTATATAAGCTAAAAACAGGTTTGGGTAGCTACTTTGAGCTTATGCACAAGCTACTAGATAAGCTGAAAATGAAAACTACAAATTGGAACTTAATCAAGACCTGGGTGAGACCTTATAAACCAAATTACAGACCTAGATAAGCTCTGATGAGCTTAATACAAGCTCTACAAGATCTGCTTAAAACTTGTGCAGCTCATTGTCCTGCACAGGGCATATAAGCCAATAATCACAAGCCTTTTTGGTGCTTAAAGAAAATTTGCAAAATTATACAAAAATGGCTATAAGAAAATAGACCAAGAGAAGTTTTTAAAACAACAAGATTCACTGAAATTGACTCAGAAATGAGTCCAAGAAAAATCAACTCAGTTGAGTAAAAACTGAGAAGTTTACATTTTTGACTTTTTGAAAGATATGGACAGTTGACTTATTCCAACTTTGAGCTTAATTTATGGACTCATTATGATGTATTAAGATGAAATGATACTGAAATAAGATAGTTCTAAGATTTCTAAGCACAAAACAAGATTTTTGATTTCCAAAAACACAACAGATAAGCAGTTGAGAATGATTTTTTGTAATGTTGACTTTCAGTGTTTGCAGGCACCAGTAATTAACTCAAATGAGTCTAAATGAACTCAATAGACCTGGATCAATAATCCTTATCCAATAAACAGACCTAAAACTCAGTTCTAGCAGCAATTCCAAACACTCTATATCCTACTGATTTGCAATAAAAAACTAACCTAAACACTGAACCAACTAACATTAATGATCAAACTCACTCTAATTTAACTACTTAACTTCAAATAAACAGGCAAGAACCAATGTTAACCACAGATATAGATTTTTGCAATAATATTAAAAATGGACTCACATTTGTCCTAGCCACTATGGCTTGAAACCTGTGAAACCAGAACAACTAACCTATTCCAAACCCCTATCCTAGCTCATTATCAACCCACATCCAGATCTGCTTCAACCCATTTCCATCTCCTTTGCAATTTTTGGCCTCAGTTGACTTTCTTTGACCAATTTCCAAACTAGCTAGAAACTTGACTGTAAGCTTGTAAAAAGATGTAATAAGCTTATATAAGCTTGTTGTAGCTTAAAAATAAGCTAATGAGAGCTTGTATACAAGACTTTGAAAATGAAAATTGTAACAGTGAACTTAACAATATGAAATGATAATATAACTTAAATTGGAACTTGAAATTGATTTATATTGATAAAACAACTTAGGAGAGTACAATATAACAAAAGTTAACAGTCTTACAACTTAACTAAAACTTTTTAAACTAAAAACGACATTAACTAAATTTTTAAAAACTAAAGACTACCCCTTTCTTCTTCTCTTGCTTCCTTTTTATACCCAAACTCTTCTCTCCCATCTTCTGAGTGAATCCCACTTTAAATCAAGACCATTGGTTAGCTAGAAGAGATATTGGCCATAGGATCACTTTTTGGCGGGAAAGGACTTTTGACAGTTGTGGGTTGAGTGTTTTGGAGAAGGGTGCATTTAATGTGTTTTGGAGGGAGGTGGAGGTGGAGGGAACAAGATAGTGGATAGGTGAGGAGGGGGGATGGGTTGTCTGGTTTTGCAGGCAAACAAGTGGGGAAGGAAGACTGTTTGGCGCGTTTTCTTTATTTGACTGGGGAGAGTTGACCAGAGGTTTAATATTAAAAGAGAAGGGGTCCAATTGGTAAGGGTCCAAAATTGTTATGACAGGGGGTCTAATTGGTATAGACAAGGTCAAAAGGTATTTAAAGGTTTATTAAGACAAGGACCTTTTGTGTAAATTCTGAAAATTGAGGGACCTAAGCTGCCAATTCATCAAAGTTGCTCCAAGGACTAAAAGTGACAAGTTTCAATAGTGCAAGGACCAAACTTGACATTTTCCAAATTCCAAGGACCATTTTTGCCAATTTTCAAACTTGAAGGACCAATTTTGTAATTTTCTCAAACTTTTGATATTTTTCACCAAAGGACTAATTTTGACAACTTTTGATTTTAAAAGGACCTTTGGTGATTTTACTTTTGAAATTATGTGCTCAGGGACTGTTTCTGACAACTTTTGAAACTTGGGGGACTGAAACTGCAAATTATGCAAACTTATCTCATTTTTCATCTGATTTTAAACATTTTGCATCTGAAACATATAAAATGCAATTTTTAGATATTTTCAGTATTTTGATGCATTTCTGAGCATTTTTAAACGTTTTGCAGTTCAGATTGACCCAAAAATGATGAGTATTTACACACTCATCAATCCCCCATACTAAACTATTGCTAGTCCCTAGCAATCTTTTGAGAAAAACTTAATGGATTTGAATCTCTTTACCAAAAGCCATTACTTCTGGAGTAGCCAAATGTTTTAGTTCAAGTAAGAACCATGGTACACCGATAACCATGTGATTTTGAGCAAACCACCAGCTTTCAACGGATTTGATTTGTCTTTACCAGAAGCCGTTTGCTCTGGACTAGCCAACTCTTAGATAAATTATCAATATTATCTTTGGTGAGCTGATTACCAATTATGGTTTTTCCACTGCCTTTACCACAAGCCATAAACTTGCGGGCTAGCCAACTCTTCACTTTTAAGGATATGGTGAGCTGAATACCATACAATTTTGGGCAAATTGCAAGCCGTCAACGGATTTGAGATATCTTTACCAAGAGCCGTTTGCTCCTGGATTAGCCAATCCTTTTGTTTATTAGACAAGGCGAACTGATAACCAATTGAGTAAGTGCAAAACACTTACTCAAAAAAAAAATTTTGGCCAAAAATGGGAGAATTAGGCGGTATAATTACATGATAAAATTCGTGAGAATTCCCCCCCACACTTAGAAATGAATATTGCCCTCAATATTCAAAGTACCGGCGGTTATGCCGAAACAAAGAACGTAAAAGGGAAATACTACGGCCATTATTTAGAAAGATTTTTTTTTTTTTTTTTTTTTTTTTTTTTTTTTTTTTTTTTTTGAGAAAACATATATACAACTCCCCCACACTAGGGTGGTGCACACGGGTGAAAACCCATGTTTAGCTACTGTTTTTGATTACCGAGTCGCTAGCTTGACTCGACCCCGAATTAATTGGTTCATGGGGAAGCAAAGTGGAAGAGACAATCACCATCGGACTTTCATTCAAGATGTTTGGACAAACATTTGAGGCACGAGAAAGTTCCACACCGATGAGATATATTCCCGGCTCAAGATAATGGTATATGGAAATGCCGGGATCAAAGATAATGTCTTCATTCCCGAAGGAGTGAAGAACAGGAGAAGTGACAGAATATATGAAGAAAAGAAAGAAAATCATGATAGAAATCATGACTAATTCTTCATCCTCAATAGGAGAATTCATAGTTTCATGAATCTCATCAGTTAAGCTCGCTTGATCAAGACATATTATGGGAGTGTCTAGATCAAAGTAGAAATTATCATACTCCGGCGGAGATATGATATGAGTGAGTTCATCTGAGAACTCCATGAAGGAGAATGAATCATATTCAGAATTGATATGAGTGGGTTCACGGGTGAACTCCTCCAATGTACATGATTCATAATCGGGGAGAGAATTATGAGAATGAAAAGTGGTACTGCCACTAATCTTCTCTCCCATATTATCAAAACAGAAGGCTTTCATTTCCGGAATAGAATCATCGGAAAGAATGTCACTATCCTTAATGGGGATAGGAGATGAAATAGGTTTCTCTTCGAAAGCCTCGATTTTAGAAATGAGAAGACTGACATTCAATAATGTTGCACGAAGTGCTTCATCTTTGATTTCAGTGTCAGTAACTTCATCATTCTCTTCTTCTAAGCTAATAAGCTCAGAAGGTAAATCTTCTACATAAACGATGTCTCCACAAGATAACGAATCATCATCATTAGAATCGGAGAACATCTCAACATAATCATTTTGGAAGACAAGAGGAGAAGGGATATCACACACATGATCAAGAATTCCCTGTGACTCTCTTGGGATTGGGACAAGGTTCTCAACACTAGACTTTATGAATTCGTCCGATTCCTTTTCAGGAACAGTGTCGAGAAGCTCGTCCCCCATAATAAGAGAGTGAGTGGGAGCCTCGGGTGTGATAGCAGTTGTCAGATATATTCCCCGGCGGCGGCGCCAAAAATTTGATGCGTGCCAAACCGTCAAGTTTTCTCACTCAAACCGGCCACTTGTGAATGGCCGACCGTAACAAACTTAAAACGGTTCAGACACGAACTCAATGAAGATCTGGGGAGTATAGTTTTTCCCCGGGTCGTTATGTCCCAGCGAGCTATGCAATGGATCACCCGACGAATAGTGATCGAGAGATTTGAACGGAAAATAAGGATTTGAATTATTATAACTATGGAAAAGCCAACAGATTACAGAGGCTTAAATGCAAATTAAAGAGAATTAAAAAGATAAAAAATATTAAATAAACGCTATCACTATATTTAAAATGTTGTTTTTGTTTTTGTTTTTATGTTTTTATAAAACTGAATTAAAAACTACGTAACGTACAACTGAAAATGTGAAACTTACACAATATTAATCCTAAAAACATGAAAATAACATTTTTACAAACCTAATGATAAAAGAAAATTTATAGAAAAAGAAAATTATTTTTATAACTATTTAATTAATTATTATTAATTAAAAACTATTTTTAACTATTAAATAATTACCTAAAATACAAGAAAATAGGAAATAAAGCTAGAAAAATAAAATTATGACTTAGAAAAATCTAAAATAACAAAAGAGAATTTTCAAAACTATTTTTGTTATTTTCTGATTATTTTTGAATTTTCTAGGAATTAAAAACTATTAAAAACTAATTAAATAGCTTAAAAATACAAATTTAACTAAGAAAAATCTAGAAAAATATTTTTTTGGCTTTTTATATTTATCTTAACTTAAGAAAAATGAAAAATTATTTTTTTGAAACTTTTCTGAATTTTTTGTATTAAATGCTATTTAAAAATGCTAAAAAACTAATTAAAATCAAGAAAAATAGTAAACTGACTTGGAAAAATCTGAAAAATTCAAGAAAACTCTAAAATTATATTTGGAATCTATGAAAAATGGAAAAACAGGAGGTTATGTGGAGGAATTTGAAACTGATGTGCAAAGTGCTAAGAAATAAGCACTTGGAATAAGCTAGTGAGCACCAAGGGCCACCAAACTGAAACAGAAGCTTGGATAAGCTAAAAGAGTCAAAATGAAACAAGTTTTAACTATCCTAATCCTCTGAAATGCACAATGCACAGATTTGGCTTATTTGAGTATATAAGCTAAAAACAGGTTTGGGTAGCTACTTTGAGCTTATGCACAAGCTACTAGATAAGCTGAAAATGAAAACTACAAATTGGAACTTAATCAAGACCTGGGTGAGACCTTATAAACCAAATTATAGACCTAGATAAGCTCTGATGAGCTTAATACAAGCTCTGCAAGATCTGCTTAAAACCTGTGCAGCTCATTGTCCTGCACAGGGCATATAAGCCAATAATCACAAGCCTTTTTGGTGCTTAAAGAAAATTTGCAAAATTATACAAAAATGGCTATAAGAAAATAGACCAAGAGAAGTTTTTAAAACAACAAGATTCAGTTCTAGCAGCAATTCCAAACACTCTATATCCTACTGATTTGCAATAAAAAACTAACCTAAACACTGAACCAACTAACATTAATGATCAAACTCACTCTAATTTAACTACTTAACTTCAAATAAACATGCAAGAACCAATGTTAACCACAGATATAGATTTTTGCAATAATATTAAAAATGGACTCACATTTGTCCTAGCCACTATGGCTTGAAACCTGTGAAACCAGAACAACTAACCTATTCCAAACCCCTATCCTAGCTCATTATCAACCCACATCCAGATCTGCTTCAACCCATTTCCATCTCCTTTGCAATTTTTGGCCTCAGTTGACTTTCTTTGACCAATTTCCAAACTAGCTAGAAACTTGACTGTAAGCTTGTAAAAAGATGTAATAAGCTTATATAAGCTTGTTGTAGCTTAAAAATAAGCTAATGAGAGCTTGTATACAAGACTTTGAAAATGAAAATTGTAACAGTGAACTTAACAATATGAAATGATAATATAACTTAAATTGGAACTTGAAATTGATTTATATTGATAAAACAACTTAGGAGAGTACAATATAACAAAAGTTAACAGTCTTACAACTCAACTAAAACTTTTTAAACTAAAAACGACATTAACTAAATTTTTAAAAACTAAAGACTACCCCTTTCTTCTTCTCTTGCTTCCTTTTTATACCCAAACTCTTCTCTCCCATCTTCTGAGTGAATCCCACTTTAAATCAAGACCATTGGTTAGCTAGAAGAGATATTCGCCATAGGATCACTTTTTGGCGGGAAAGGACTTTTGACAGTTGTGGGTTGAGTGTTTTGGAGAAGGGTACATTTAATGTGTTTTGGAGGGAGGTGGAGGTGGAGGGAACAAGATAGTGGATAGGTGAGGAGGGGGGATGGGTTGTCTGGTTTTGCAGGCAAACAAGTGGGGAAGGAAGACTGTTTGGCGCGTTTTCTTTATTTGACTGGGGAGAGTTGACCAGAGGTTTAATATTAAAAGAGAAGGGGTCCAATTGGTAAGGGTCCAAAATTGTTATGACAGGGGGTCTAATTGGTATAGACAAGGTCAAAAGGTATTTAAAGGTTTATTAAGACAAGGACCTTTTGTGTAAATTCTGAAAATTGAGGGACCTAAGCTGCCAATTCATCAAAGTTGCTCCAAGGACTAAAAGTGACAAGTTTCAATAGTGCAAGGACCAAACTTGACATTTTCCAAATTCCAAGGACCATTTTTGCCAATTTTCAAACTTGAAGGACCAATTTTGTAATTTTCTCAAACTTTTGATATTTTTCACCAAAGGACTAATTTTGACAACTTTTGATTTTAAAAGGACCTTTGGTGATTTTACTTTTGAAATTATGTGCTCAGGGACTGTTTCTGACAACTTTTGAAACTTGGGGGACTGAAACTGCCAATTATGCAAACTTAGCTCATTTTTCATCTGATTTTAAACATTTTGCATCTGAAACATATAAAATGCAATTTTGAGATATTTTCAGTATTTTGATGCATTTCTGAGCATTTTTAAACGTTTTGCAGTTCAGATTGACCCAAAAATGATGAGTATTTACACACTCATCAAGAGCTCATTAGGAATTTGACTTGATCTTCAAGTTCGAGCATCCTACGATTGGAAGGTTGTGAGTCAATGGGAGGCAAGGAGATTGCCTTGATGGTTTTGAGCAACCCACGGGGTCATTCCAACATTCGTTGTCATAGAGGGCAAGGTCATCTATTGTACCCCATGACACTTCCGCAGTAAGATCACTAAGCTTGCCACCGGCCGCTTGGTCGATGGTTTACCTAGTTGAGAGATTGACATGATCGTAAACAATTTGGACTTGAAGCCAAAGATTAATGCTGTGATGAGGGACTCTATGGAGCAAGTCATTGAATCTAGTCCAAGCCTCGTAGAGAGTTTCACCTTGACGTTGTTGGAACATCAAGAAGTCATTCCTTAGCTTGGTAGTTCTCCTCGGTGGGAAAAATTGGGCGAGGAAACGAATGGTGAGATCATCCCAACTTGAGATGGATCCGGCGGGAAGTCGCTCAAGCCTATTAGGATCATGTATTTTATTGTTTGATGATTCGGGTGGTCTAGGGAGATGATTATACAAGTAAGCCATGTTTAGAGAGATGAAGAGAGTAGAGAGGGTGATCTTAGAGAGAGAAAGTAAACAAAAAGAAAGGTTAGATTAAGAAGCACCACCCCTTCCAAGGATGGAAGGGGTATTTATAGTTACAACTACTACGTCCTCCTGTCGGACTGTGGATCAGGCATACAGTGGGTAAAGACCCGTCCTTCCTCCACGGTGTTACTCTGATAACATCAAATTAGCCTGATCTTTTATATATCAAATTCCCGTGTTTATGGCCTCATTTGCATTAATATGGTACTTAATTCTTTCATATTCGTTCATATTTGCATTTCAGGATAAATGAGGCGTTGGAGCAGAAAAGAAGTGATAAAAGGCCATGTATATGTTCTGAAGATTGATTTACGAGGGCCTTTGGATTTTATGTGAAGATTATGCCGTAACTAGCTTATAAGGTTACGACGTATATATGAGCTTTGAAGGATACGGCATAACCAATTCTTATGGTTACATCGTAATTATTATCTTGAAGGTTACGGCGTAACATGGCAATTTAATTACGCCGTAATTATTTACTTGGGCGCTAAGGAGCTGAAGTCCCGTGGCTAAACGAAGATAATATTTACTCCGAGGATGAAAAGTAAAAATAACAAGTGCGATCAGGGACTAAAGGTGACAACTTATATGAAGTTTATTTACTTCAAGGACTACAATATAAATGAAGAAGTAAGATGAGGGGCCTAAAGCGACATCAAGAGTAAATAAGTTTAAAGAAAATTGGATGATATTAAAAAGTACGAGATTGTTAAATTACGACGTAATTCAATTCTAGTTACGGCGTAACTTTAGTTACGACGTAACTAAAGAATTTAATTACGACGTAACTATACGAGATCCGGATTTCTTTCCGCCGACTTTAGTTACAGCGTAATTAGCACTTAAGGTTACGCCGTAACCATGTCGGGGTATATAAATACAGCCCCAAATCTGCATTTTTTAGTATCTCTCTTCACCCCTCTCTTAGGGGTCGATTAGGGTACCACTCCAGGGCATTTTCCAGCAGTCCGAAGCCAGTTTTGAAGGAAGAATTCACTCGCAATCAACATCATTATTAGCTCTATATCAAGTAATTTATATCAAACATTATGTTCAATTCAATTTATGATTTATTCATTTTTGTTGGTATGATTTACTATATGTTTGGCTAAGCACCCTGGTGCTGGCCTTGTTATGATTCCTTAATTGTTTTGTTTACGTTTACTTTATTTGCGAACAATTATTTCTAAGTGTATGCATGCATAGTTTATTGGTAGCCACCCTTGGTTCGGTAGTTTTGAATGGCGGTAGAGGCCAATTGCCTAGGAGATATGACCAACTGACCCTAGGTGAGCGGACTGAGACGGGAAGGGTAAGATATGACCAACTGACGACCCTTTCTACTTATGCGATTTGACCAACTGATCACCTATCGTTTGGATGAACTTAAGAATTAAGGGGTGAGTGTCTAAGTTCCTAATGTCCGGGCACTCACTATTATAAATCTAGCATGTAGCGGTACTTAATCACTCGGCTTAGGGGACCAGGAACAACAGGACTTTTGACGGTGCGCCTGATTTCTCCTGTGGTGGCATCTTTGCTGATAGGTTAGGGCGAATTGACCAAATGCTGTCCTCTCGACTTTGACCCCACCTGAAGTAATTGGAAGTAAATAGACGTAGACATAACTAGCTAGGATGAGTAACTAGGTTAGCACCATTCTCCTTCATTGATCACATCTTTTGTCTTTATCTGCTTTCTTTTATTTCCTTGTTTTATTAGTTAATTTTATTTCAATCTTAAAAGCCATTAATATCGTGACATAGACTTAAGTTAATTTCCAATCCACGTAGCTCTTGGGACGACCTCGGTTTTACCGAATACTACACTACACACGACCGGGTACACTGCCCGTTAGTGCATTAGGGTAGACCATAGGTATAGCGAGACACTATAAATATTAAGACCTGGTCAGTAAAACCTGCATCAAGTTTTTGGCGCCACTGCCGGGAAGCTATTTTAGGATTTTAATTTAAGTTTTTCTTTTCTTTCTATTCTGCTGTTTTCTTTGTTTCTTGAGTATGTTTCAGGTAATCATGCAAATGGAACCAGATTTTGATAATATGACATTGGAAGAATACTGGGAGTACGAGCGTGAAATGGAAAGAAAAGTTTTGAGGAATCGTCAATCTTGGAGAACTTCTACGAGATCTCCTTCCCTAGAGCATTTCTTTCAACCATATACCTATGGTGATTATGTATCTCCTCAAGAGTATGATGAATTGGACATGGATAACATGACCCTTCATGAATATGAATTATATACAGCCAACCGATGTCGGAAGATGAACAACTTTAGTGATTATTCATATAACACTCCTGATCCTGATCCTGAACCTGATGATAGCAAATTGATGATTGAAAGAGCGTTGGACGATTTGTTCAGAATTGGTGCTGAAAATCTTCAACGCATGGAACAAGAGAAGACTCATGATGAGTCTATTAAGGATGTGAACCTTGGAAGTGAGGACCTTCTTAACTTTCCTATTTCTCCTATTACTAATATTTTTGGTAATGTTTGTGAACAGGATGCAGATAATGTCAATTTCGACGTTACAAAGGAGGAAGAGGAAGCCGAGGAGGAATGTGATGAATGGAATTTTTATGACATGTGGGATATCACGGTAGAGGATCTTGAAAGGCTTAGGCAAATTCTAACACCTCCCATGCGTTATGAACCTATCCCAGAATCGGTAATGCAACCCTTGACATCACCTATCACACCTGCCAATGACTGTTCTGTAGCACCAACCACCAACCCAGTGTTGAACGAGCTTATAAAGGAATTCGGAGATGAGATTTTGAATATTTCCGTGGTTGACGAAGAAGCCGAATGCGACCCTGCTAAAGATGTGAAGGTTCTCGACGAACCGCTTTATAAAGATCCTTCATCATTTTCTACGGACGTAGGGGCACATCTGGCAGTTGATGAAACGAATATGGTTTTGAAGAAAGTTAGTCAACAACAACATGGAACTAGCCAATCCTCTAATCCGTCATTAAACATGGGTCCGGTAAGTAGGGAAATGACTTCTCCTCTAAGGTATGACTATAATTCATCATTTCCCCATCCCATAGCAAATTCACACCCTCTTGGTGTTTATTGCTATTTTCACCCACACTTGATTTTTAGTGAGGGGATGAACACCCTTTTACTTAGTAAATAAGGGTGGAGTCAAGCTCGTGACTCGAACAAAAACAAGCGCTTCGTGGGAGGCACCCCATGCCTATCTGTTCTTTTCCATTTTATTAGTGTAGTTGGGTTTTGTGTTTTCTAACCATTTTTGCAGGAAACGAGGAAGTAATTGCTGCTGCATTTTGCTAATCTGACCGGAGTTACGGCGTAACTCATCTTTGTGATTACGTCGTAACCAACTTTTTAGCAGCAGAATTCTTGACGCATTAATAATTACGGCGTAATACCATCTTCGTGGTTACGCCGTAACCACTCGCTTTGCAGCTTATGTCAGGTTTTGCTAGTTACGGCGTAACTCCCTCATAAGAGTTACGACGTAACCTTCCTCTGCTTTAATTCTTTCATTTTAAAACACAATAACCTTGTATTAGTATTTTAAATGAACTTTGTGGGTGTGTTCCCTGTAAACCCTCACGAGACTTCACTCGTCCACTTGGGACACCAAGTAGTTTAAAAGGCTTGTTGCATATGCTAAATGCAACCGTGATTCCTACGAAAGTGAGTTAGGTTTTTCATTTTCTTTTATTGCTTGTTGTTTTTCTAGTATGATGCGTTTGGTTGTCTTAAGTGAAGTCAGGTTATTAAAGTTTGCTCATGAATCTCAAAGCGGGACACGTTTGTTCGTGTGTCTTCGATCATGCCGAGCAAATCCAGGGGAGTTTTCTGTTCCAATTCTGACCCTTCTTATCTTTCATTTATATGCTTAAGTATGACCCAAGTGGGGGGGAGGGATTAGACATAGACACCCGCTTGATTTTACTTGCCCTTATTTTTCTAGTTTTTGATGAAAAGTGTTTCATTAAATTTTGACATGTTTTTCATTACTTAACTGGATTAATCTAGACTGAGCACACCTACCCTATATTTCCATTGTGTGAGGATAAGCCTTTCCGTTTTCCCCTTATACATAAATCCATAAAAATGAGTGTGCCGGTGGCTGTAGTAGACTTTAGAACTTGGCCTTGTATATCTTTTCGAGACCATTATCATGAGCATTACACTGAGTTAACTTGGTGTGATTGGTGCAGCTAGGTGTTGAAACAAACAGACCTTGATAGATCTTGAGCTCGTGGATCGTTATTTATGCCTATGTAATCATAAGCACAATAAAAGACAATCTCTACTACTTATATTTATCAGCGGAATATAAACACAAGTAACACAAATAACTAAGAACTCTGTGATCCTCTATGGATCGTTATATTAACTAAAACTTTGTTTTTCCAATCGGTACATAACTCATACTATTGTGTTCCTTTTATAGACAAGGAACCCTAAACTAAACCCTAAACCGTTTCCCAAGAAACGTATAAACATAAAACTAAATAAGATATACACAATCACTTCCTAATAAAGCTCATGTATATCCAAACTAAATATACTGAACACGGAATAATTACTTCCGCAGAAACAAACTAATAACTATTAAACTTCAGCAGATTATGTCTTCGGCAGAATCCACCCACACTACTTCAGTAGAATCTCTTCGGCAGTAATATCAGCATAATCCAAACTTCACATAATTCCCAACAATCCTCCCCTAAACTGGAATTTGACTTGGTTAAGTTCCAGTTTCTTGATAGATCTTTAACTAGACAGCACCAGAGGATTGTTCACGAACAACAGCAGCAAAGAATCCAAATAAGAACATCTCATTGATGAATAAACACTGAAACGCCATATCTTTGCAGCAACAAATGACAACATGTACATCAAAGCATATTAGTTTCATACTATTCTCATCACATCCAGGTGTGTAAACTCCTGTGAGAGGTGAATCATTGAAAATAATGGATTTGATGTCTCTTTACCAATAGCCATCACTACTGGAGTAGCCATATATTGAAGTTCGTAAACTATGGTACACTGATAACCATCTGATTTATTGGCAAACCAGAAACCATATAAACGGATTTGAGATGTCTTTACCTGTAGCCGTTTGCTCAGGACTAGTCAATTCTTAGAATTAGTGAATTGATTACCAAATATGGTATTCCAATGCCTTTACCACAAGCCATATACAAGTGGGCTAGTCAATTCTTGGATTCCAAATAGGAATAAATCATGGTGAATTGAAAACCATACAACACTGAGAAATGAAGCATGGGTGGTTGCATTCCCTATGATTTTGAACAAACCATTACAATAACCATCAAAAGTATACAACAAATCTGCAATAAAAGTTAGATAAAACCAAACAAATACAAAAAGATTTTTTTTTTTTTTTTTTTTTTTTTTTTAACTAATAAAGAAAGAGAACAAAAATTACAAAATAAACAAAATATTACAATCAAGATGAACCTTTATGTTGCAGAAGCTGAGTTTTAATCAAACCAACACATTGAGAAGCATGAAGCTCATCATTGCCAACTGGATTAGGAGGTACTTCCAACTTCTGTCTAAGCAATCGTTCCATAAAAGCAACCGACAAAGGATAAATCTTATCCGATAACATACACACAATCATACCACAGGTGGTCTGAACCACATGAACACAGGGCAGAGGATAAAATCTCCAATTCTCAATCTCCCACTGATGTGAATTCTTCCAAATAGAATACCCTTTACCTTCTAGAGAATTAGAATCAAACAAGACTTGAAGATCACCCAATAAATATAAACCAGAACCCGTTGGTGAATGAATAGTATAATACTGAGTGACATGTTCATACAGCATCGTCAAATCATGTCTATTCACCAAATGAAAGATTTCCTTCAAGAAGTTGAATTGAATAACAGTATTATCCAGTCGATAAGCAGTGTTAAGCTTCCCAGCTTTCCAATTGATCAACACTGCATGTGTATCTTCAGGAAAAACCTCAACAGGTCCAACTTTAATAAAAGTTGACTCATCAGCCTTGAGATCTAAAGAAATACTCTTTGAAAGATGTTTCCTAGCCAGTCCGACAGAACTCCTTAAGGAATTAAGTTTCCTTTTAACCATACTTTTCTGCCTCCTACCAGCTATTTTATCTGTATCAATCTGTAGATCATCTTCCTTACTCAATGGATCACCCAAATCCACACTAGGCAATGCTTCAGAAGAAACAACAGAAAACTCAGCAGAAACAACCATATCAGTAGAAGGATTAGCTTCAGAAGTTGTTTCAGAAGTAACAACTGGAGAGATCACCAGAGGCAAAACAGCATCAAAATTATCCACTATATCAAATGTTTTAGGTCTCTTTGCTTGAGGAACATCTGACATAGTAGCAAGCCTTTCCAATTTAGAAGAAGAATTAGAACCAGATGAAGAAACCTTCATAATCATATTATACTTTCTGATCAAAGCATCATCAGACAAAGCACATATTTGCTTCATTGACATGCCAGCATTATAAATAGTAGAACTATGATTCTTCACAACTCTCCTCATATGAGCCCTCTTCTGAGCAACAGTCATTGGTTTTTCCTTTTTGCTTTATGTCGTTGAGCAATAAGAGCTCTCCTCTTTGCAGCCGCTTCTTGCTTCTTTTGATTACCAAGAGCCACCATTTGATCCACAAAATTCTCATTATCAAAAGATGCTCCTAATATAAGTTTTGCAAGAGTTGGATCAGATGCACCTTGAGTAGTATAGGCATCCCATTGATCATCAGTGATCTTAGGAAGTAATGCATCAAGCTCTAATTTTCTTTCAGTAGACAAATTAGAATCAGACTGAGCTTGAAGAAATTCAGCAACTACACGACTCTTCTGCATATTTTCATAATCAGCAAACATCCTAGCTTGAGCTTGATTTTCTTCTTCAGATACCAGACCTGAACCAATCATTTCATCAATCACAGCTTCCTTTCCTTTTTCAGAAGATTCCTCAGCAGAACCAATTTGAGCTTCAGAAGGAACACCCAAACCATCATCAGAAGAAACATGTTGAGACAATTCCTCAACAGGTGTAGAAAAAACTTCAGAAGAAGAATTCAACTTAAAAATTCTCCCGGCCATAAAAAATTCATCATCATTTGCTGAAGGTGAAGAATTTGGTTGTTCTTGTACAAATGAGGCTTGACCATGATCAGAAACAACCTCCTCAAATAGAACATCAGCAGTTGCATCAACAACATTTGGCTCCTTTGAAGTTTCAGTAGATACCTTATTCAAATAATTTCTTCTTCTTTTTCTAGCAAATATAATAGGCAACTTTCTCCTTGAAGATTCAGCAATAGGAGAAGAAACATCAGATATAAGAGCTGCATTAGCCAAGATTCCTAGTGATGCATGCTGAGTCTCTTCTTGCTCCTCTTCATAAGAAACCAAAACTCTCTTTTTGCCCCTTTTACCAAGTAATTCCTCCAAGTGCTCAACTTTAGTCTGCAACTCCACAATCTTACCACCAAGAGTAGACTTGGTCTCTGCAATCTCCTTCTTGAGATCAGCCACCTCACCTGCATACTTGTTCACTAGAGCATATATAAAGGTAAGTGTAATAGGGTCCTCAGCTTCACCAACTGATTGCTCAGTGGTAATTGGAGCTTCATTGGACCTTTCAGGAGTAATATGAACATGCTCATCATTAGAAAATCCTTCACTGAATTGATTCCTAATAGGACAAGGTGTGGGCAATCTATCAGTATCAACCTGAACCTTATCAAGAGAAACTTGTGTAGGTGATGGACTAGGACAAGGTCTAGGTGAAGGTATGGATGGAGGTAAGTCAGTAGGAACATTAGATGCCTCAGCAGTAGCAGAAGGGCCCTCATCAATAGCAACTGAAGGATTACCATCAGTAGTATTGGTAGAAGGTAAATTAACAACATTATCCGCATCAGCAGTCTCATTCCCCTGAGGTAACATGGCTGCTAATAAAGGAAAATGTGTCCCCTCAAATTTAGTTCTCATTGAAGCAAATAACTTAGAAGATAAAACTCCTATGGGATGAAAAGCTTGAGTTTGGGTAGAAACATCCAATATCATCTGTAAAAACCTAGGGTACATCAAAAACTTGCCCTTTTTCCTAGTTATATTCTCAACCATATTATCGAAAATAAACTTAGAAAAATTATAAGTTAAACCCTGAGATAGACAAATAATACCACATCCCAATTGAGTCGAAAACTGATCCCATCCTCCAGATTTATTGCTTAAACACTGAAGCAATGTATGAACCAAAAACCTCCACATATGACAAAGCTGATTCTTTAACCACATGTCAGTCCTTGTACCTTGATATCCAATTGCTCTAAGCCCATCAAGTACCACCACAGCATTAGAATGAAAAACCCCATTCTCATCATCTAACCGAAGCTGTCTTCCTATCAGCTCCTCTGTCACCACATACTCTTTTCCGTCAATCACTGCAACAATCTCTGTATCACTCCTTTTCGTAGCCGATGCCCAAAATTGAGTAACCAATGATTCATATATAGCATTTGGAGAATGTGATAGAGCATACTGAATCTTTGATCTCTGTAAGAATTCAATCATCGGTCTATACAACTCGTCACCCTTAGCAGTTCCCAGAAAAGCGACCTTATTATGATCATGCTTGAATTGAAGCGCCATGAGAGATTTTGAAAGTTAGGGTTACGATATACACAAATGGAAGTGTTTTGAATGAGAGTAAAAAGAGAATCACTTAATACGATACGAAGATATGCAAGTAGAGAATAAGTAGAAATTTCCCAATTTTGGTCAAAGTTGACCAATGCTGACGTGGACTTCTACTTTTACACAATTTCACTTTCAACTTCGGTAGAAACACTAGCCATTCTGCTGAAGAATACCAATCAGCAGAAACAGATCACGTATTCAAGAAGCTTCAGTAAATATCTTTTTACTGTTTCACCCACTCGCATTAAATCTCATTAACACTTGAAACCGTCTATAAAACAATCCCAATGCACACATACCTCTTCATCAAAAACCCCCAAATATTATTACAAACCCTAATTCCATCAATGCTCCAAAATTAACCACAATAAACCATGAGTACCAAACCTGAGATCATAGATCTCACAACATCATCCTCATCATCATCATCAAGTGATGATACAAACCCATGGCTTCATTACTTTCCACAACCATATCCACGACCAAAGAAATCACCCTTTCTCCCTTCTTCAGAAGATGATAGTGTAGTGAATCCAAGTGAATCTGCTAATGATTCTGATGACTCCTATAAGGAGAGAACATCTTACTCCCAACCTCCAGCACCTCAGCCTCAACGAAGGCCACGAGCCAGAAATCCACCACTCCCTAAAGATAGAGAGGTGGTTCTTGGTCTTTCTGCATCAGGTTTTGGTGCATCAACACACATCGTATAGAGGAAATGCTTCAGGATAGTAGATGGGTTGCATTTTGGTTGAAATCAATAGATGAAGCACAAAGGACATATTATTTTTCTTCATCATCATGATTTGCATCAATCCATCCTCTCCATTTTGATCCTTAGCATCCTCATCATAGTAGTTGTGCATCTCCAGCCATCGAGATAGAATGAATGGGTGGTTATGCAAGACTTCACGAATGCATATCCAGCATCTAGTGTGAAAGATGTGAGCGATCATGCATATCCAACAGCCTGTTAGATGTTGGAATAGATGATATGTAATAGATTCGGATTAGCAGATCATGTAGATGCATTTGATGTTGATTGTACTTTGTAAGCTGTAAGCTGTAAACTGTTTCTTGAATGAATGAATGAACAATTTGCTTCAGTACTTCTTTTGAATGAACCATATAACTTCAGTACATTGTCTTCAGAGGAAACAAATTACTCACTTCAGCACTTTGAATTCAGTAGAAACAAGCTTTAGAGCTTTCTTGACCATATCCCAAATGAACAACCAATCTGCAAAACAGAACAAACACAGAGAAACACACAAACCAACAAAGAAAAACAACCTAAGATTACATTAGCTGGTTAGAGTTAGATAAAGGCAAACAAATATACAAAATTACATAGAAAAATGAATGCAAAGTGTACACATATCCTCTCCTGAGGCATATGCCTCCCCTGAGGCCTATGCCTCCCCTTAAACTTTGCAGTTAAGGGTTAAGCATACCGATATGGACCACAAGGTGTTGAAACCTTGGTGCATCAAAAGCCTTTGTTAACAAATCTGCCACATTATTATCAGTATGAATTTTGACCACTTTTATCAAATGCATCTCTTATAAAGTGGTGCCTGATTTCAATATGTTTTGTTCTACTGTGAAAAACTGGATTTTTAACAATGCATATGGTACTTTGATTATCAATAAAAATTGTTGTGTTCATGAAATTGTACCCATAATCCAACAATTGATTTTGAATCCAAAGAACCTGTCCACAGCAATTTGCAGCAGCAACGTACTCTGCTTCAGTAGATGAGGTAGCCACGATAGTCTGTTTCTTGCATTGCCAAGAAATCAATCTCTTTCCAAGGAATTGGCAACCTCCAGTGGTGGACCTCCTATCCAGATTTGCACCAGCATAGTCACTATCACTATAAGCTTCCAACTTAAAAGGAGACTCTTTTGGATACCAAAGACCTAGATGAGGTTGGCCTTTGAGGTACTTAAAGATCTTCTTAACAGCATTGAGATGGGAAGTCAGTGGAGTAACTTGATGACGTGAACAAACACTCACAACAAAAGTAATATCAGGCCTTGAAGCTGTTAAATACATCAAAGAGCCAATCATAGACCTGTACAAATGAACATTCACAGGTGGATCTGCTTCATTGTTGGTCTTTGTCTTTGGAGCTTCATAAGGTGTAGTGGCAGTCCGTACACCCTCCATACCAAACTTTTTCAAGATGTCCCTCACATATTTGTCCTGACTGATAAAGATACCATCAGGTTTCTGCTGAACTTGAAGACCCAAAAAGAAAGTCATCTCTCCCATGGCACTCATCTGAAACTCTCCCTTCATAAGGTCCTCAAACTCCCTGCACCAAGCTTCCTTTGTGGATCCAAAAATAATGTCATCCACATACACTTGCACAAGAATAATGTCTGTGGAATTCTTCTTAAGGAAAAGTGTCTTATCAATTGCACCTCTTCTATAACCATGCTTCAGAAGAAATGTAGAAAGCCTAGCATACCAGGCTCTTGGTGCCTGATGTAGTCCATAGAGAGCTTTGACTACTTTATAAACATGATTAGGATGATCTGGATCTTCAAATCCTTTAGGTTGAGTGACATAAACCTCCTCTTCAATTTCACCATACAAGAAGGCTCCTTTAACATCCATTTGATAGACCATAAAACCCATATAGGATGCATAAGCTAAGAAAATCCGTATGGCCTCAACTCTGGACACTGGTGCAAACACTTCATCATAATCTATCCCCTCCTCTTGTCTATACCCCTGTGCAACTAATCTGGCTTTGTTTTTAATGACAACACCTCGTGCATCTCTCTTATTCTTCAGAATCCATTTAGTCCCAATGGCATACTTACCATCAGGTAGTGGTACCAATATCCAAACCTGCTGATTTTGAAATTGTTGCATCTCATCCTGCATTGCTTCAAGCCAACTTGAGTCTTCAAGAGCCTGAGTAACACTGGTTGGTTCCACTTGTGAGAGAAAACAGGCAAACAAACAATGTGCATAGTCTGTGTGATTGTCTCTCTGTTGATTTGAGACATAAGAGATAAAAGCCACCTGACCATATTTAGAACGTGCTACAGTAACCCTTGTTCTAACAGGTGCATTAGGATCACCAATAATATTAGACTGTGGATGAACATTGTTGATCCTTGTAGTAGTAGTGGTGTTGACATCAATGGAGGAATCAAGATTAGTTACAGTAGGTTCAAAGTCAGTGTCATAGGAAGGTGTGTTGAAGATTCCTGCTTTAGGTTGATGATGACCAAGATCTGAAGGTTTTGGAAACCGTGTATAAGGTTCTCCAAGGTCTGTTGACACTCTAGTAGAGATAGGAGTAGAGTCAACATGTCTTTCAGCCGAATGGGAGAGGTAAGGAGAAACAGAATCACTTTCAGCAGAATTGACGTTTCCACTGATTGCTTCACTGGCACTATCTTCAACATTCCTCTCAGCGTCTAAATTGGCTGCATACTCTTGTTTCTTTAGTCTGGCAAGGTCCTCAGCATAATGGAATTCATCTTCACCCACATCAGTATAATCTTTAGAAGTGTCACCTACAAAATTGTTAGGGGAGAAAGAAGGCACTACAATGGGTTGTTCATCATCTTCAGACCCACTGTCAGAATGAGCATCCATAGTTCCTGCACTGGTAGTTGGAAATGCTTGAGAATCTGCATGTTGGTTAGCCATATGTCTAGAATAACCCAAGTAATCAGTCAAGTAATCAAGGTCAAATGACCAAACATGACCCTGTCCTTGAACATTAGGCTTGTCTTCTAGAAACCTCAGATTCAATGTCTCCTCAATCTTCTTAGCAGATACATTGTAAACCCTGTACGCCTTACTATGAGCAGAATATCCCACAATGTAACCATCATCAGCTTTCTCATCAAATTTTCCCAACGGATCACTTGTATTCAAAATTGTCACTTGACAGCCAAACGGTTTAAGGTAATGAATAACAGGAACTTTCCCAAAAAGAAGTTCATATGAATAACAGCATAGATCTTGCAGCCTCTATTAAGGTCCTATTTTTCCTTTCTGCCACCCCATTTTGTTGAGGGGTTCTTGGAGTGCTATAGTCCCGTTTGATTCCTTTTGACCTACAGAGTTCTATAAGTACTGCATTCTTGAACTCTGTCCCATTATCACACATAATTCCTTTCACCTTTTTGTTCAACTGATTTTCAATAAGGGTAATGAAATCTTTCAACACTACAGATGTTTCATCTTTGGTCCTTAGAAAGAATACCCAACAAAATTTGCTATAACCATCAGTGATCACCAGACAAAAATATTTATGATCAATGCTTCTCACTTGAGTTGGACCAAACAGATCCATATGAAGCAGCTGAAGAGGTTCAGAAATAATGCTTACTACCATAACAGGAACACCTTTGTATGAGGCTCTGTGCTGCTTTCCTTTGTTGCATGCAACACAGTTATGATCATTGGTGAAAACTTTAGAAGGAAGACCTTGAACAAGGCCCAGTTTAGAGAGCTGGTTTATGGTCTTGAAGTTGACATGGGCCATCCTTCTGTGCCATTTGGTGGACTCATCCACGGATGCTTTAGCCACCAAACACGTTAAGTTACCTCCTGGTTTGACATTAGTTAAGTTGAATGTATAAAGATTGTGACTGCGAGGAACTTTCAGCAGAATTGAAGTTTCTTCTGGGAGTTTGAAGTCTTTAGATAGCACAAGACATTCATCCTCTGTGAAGAGTACTTTGTTCTTGGTGTCACATATTTGTGAGACTGAAAACAAATTGAAGTGTTGAAGTTCCTTGACATAATATACATTCTCAAAGTCCAGCAGAGGTGTTTTGATGGTCCCTTTCCCAGTAATTCTTCCATCACTTCCTCCAAAGGTTACATTGCCTCCTCCTTCAATGGGTACAAAGTTATGCATCATATCCCTGTTTCCTGACATACTTCTAGAACAACCACTATCAACTATGCCAACATCTTTATGCTTAAGGGGATGATCCTTCAACAACAACAAAAATATATACAGAAAGTTAGTACACTATGGAGGCTCAAGTCATTGCTGACTTGAACCTGCCTTGTGGATCATATGAGTTATGCCATGCAGAAGTATAAGATCCACTATTGTTCTTGGGTTTCCATTGAAACTTAGGTCCCTGTTTATTCCAAGAACAACCTGCTGAGGTCTTGACAGCAGTGTCCCAGTACCCTTTCCCATCAGTCATAGGGTTAACATATCCAGGCCAAAAACCATTTTTAAAATATTCACTTGTTGGTTGAACATATGGTTTTACAACTGGTTTTCTCCAAGAAAAAGGAGTATTAGTATTAGTTACTTGTGGAACATAAGGTGGTATATCATTAACATTGGTCCACATTGGTCTAGATTTCCTAGAATCACCACCCCTACTCATCCTTTGCTCATGATAATCACAATCCTTAATTAAATGAAATTTACTTCCACACACAAAACATGTCTTCTATTTAGAAGATTTATTCAAACCAAAAGATGTGTTATTACGAGCAGAAGTATTCAAACCAAAACCATGAAAAGAATTGTTTTTAACAGTACTATTATGCAAAGAATTAAAAAGCAAGTCTTCAGAGGCAACTGTCTTGGAAGTGGATTCCTTGGCAGCAACTCTGACATGCTTATTGGTAGTCTTGGGTGCAGGCAGGGGTGAAGACTTGGGAAGGTCAGACTTGTCATTTGAATCACACTCTGTAGACCCTTGCTTGGAGGACTTGTCACTGTTAACACAAGAGACAAAGTCATTAGAAGAAGTATCAGGGTCTGGCAAGTCCTTTGACTTTTTGCCATAGAGATGGTGTGATCCATCAAAGTCAACAATAATGGAAAGGTCAATGGGCATGTGCTCACCTCTTATAGGTCCACGTACAACATGTAGGTCACCTTCTTTGACAAAATTAGCTAATTTGGCTGGTGTAGATTTACGTGTGTCATCTCTAGCTTCTAATCCTACATACTTCTTAAAGCCTAAACCTATAGTAGTATTAGGAGTTTGACTAGCATAGATGTGACTTGCTAACTTGTTTCCATTTAATATCCATTCTTTATGCCTAGCAATTTCCTCATTAAGTTTCTCCTTAAGCTCTAAATTTTCTGACACTGCATCTGCTCTTAACTTCTCAGACCACTTTAACTCATTTTTAGCACATTCGAGATCCCTTTCTAATACACCTATCTTCTCATCATAAGCTATTTGATTCTTCTGAAACCAAACCTTTTGTCTTTCTAGTGTTTTTAAAGCCTGTTTATAAGCTTCAACTTCCACATAGCATTCATTATATTTAGGTTCCAAAATATCATAAGCTTCTTTGAGTTCATTATAACGCTCACTACAACCAAACAAACAGTTTTGTACCTGAGAGATGCCCATCAAGGCAATCTGATCATGCCTATCCTCTGAAGTACAGCTTGCAATCAAACCAACGTTATCATTACCAGGACCATCATTATCATCCTGCTCATGTTGCTTCCAGTCCACATTGCTATCTAGACTGACCAAAGCAGCTGATCCCTTTGAAGTTCCTGCCTCCTTCTGATACTGCTGATAAGAAGAGTATCTTGTCTCATCACCAGCTTTCCTGTCTTTGCATTCTCTAGAAAAGTGACCCATCTGTTGACATGTGAAGCATTTAACCTTTCTCTTGTCAAACCTCGCTGGATCTCGTCCTTTGAATCCAAACCTTCTGCCAGCTTTGCGCTCATAATTCTTGATATCCATGGAAAGCATGGCCACTTGCCACCTCAGCTTCATCTCTTCCATCCCAAGCGGGTCCACCTGATCAAAATCCTCATAGGCCAGATCCTGCTGAGGATCATAATCAGCAAAGAAGGATCCAAGAACATCTTCCATAATCCCACTCGATTTAGAATGAGAGCTTGATGAAGGAGTAGCATAAGATGATGATGAATATGGGCTTGGACCATAACTTGTCTTTGGGGTAGAGGCTCCAACGAATGCAGTGTGACTAGCAGAAGAAGATGATCTAAAAGGACTTCTTACATCATGTTCAAGAGCTTTAAGTTTGTGGTACAGCTCATCAAAGGTAATCATGTCCAAACCACCTTTAGCTTTTAAAGCAATGCTTACGTGTAGCCAGGATGGAGGTAAAGACCTCAGAAACTTAGAATTACAATCATCATTATCTGGCTTTGCCTGCAGCTGATTTAACTGACTTAAAATCTTGTGAAATTTGTCATAGCCCTTGTGAATTCCTTCCTCTTCAGAGATTTGAAAATCCTGAAACTGTTGTCTCAGCATGGACTTTTTCAGTCTCCTAGACTCCTCATTCCCACTGAACTTTGCCTTAATTGCTAACCATATGTCCTTAGCATCTTGCATGAAGTGAAAATCACCCAAGTGATCCTCAGGAATAGCTTGAAGAAGAATGGTTCTAACCTTGGTGATAACGCTCAAATTGTGCATGTTTTTAGTAGCGTTATCCGTGCTTTTATGTGTGTTATTTGGCTATAATCATATGCTTTTGTTGCTTAATCGTATCAAAGTGCGTTTGCTAGTTCATTTGTAGCCAAGTACAGGAAAGTGGAGAAAAAGAAGGAAAAAGAAGTAAAATACGAAGATTTCTCCATATACGAAGAATTCCTGACAAAAGCAAGACTTGTGGAGTATATTCGAGAAGATAAAGTCATCAAGTTAGTGGTCCAAAGACTCAAGAATAAAGTTCAAGAAGGGAAACGAGAAAGAAATGAAGAAAAGAAGCTAAAACGAAGACATATTGGAAGACTCGTTGTTCCCGACACACCTTCACCATTTTGGCCATAACTTTTGCATACGGACTCTGTTTGACCCCCCGTTCGCGGCCACGGAAAGCTAAGAGAAAGATCTACAAATTTGGCTTTTGACCTTTTCTGTCAGAAAGCCGCAACCGGATCGTTTGGGGGCCCAACCGAATCGGTTTCTCCAAGCTGACCTCTCCAAGTAATTTTTAATGCATCCTTAAGTGCTATTAAGCCCCAAGTCCGATCATATGGCTCTAATAACTCCTAAACCTGCTACTTTATGACACTTTGTGCCCAAGAAACTTACTTGGTGGCTAAGGGTGGCTTCTACCTATAAATAAGACCATTTTTGGTTAGTTTTGTGTGTGTAATTCTTGCCTCCACCCTTAAGGACGAATTTCCACCAATTTATCTCTCCCAAAAGACCACAAACCTCTGCCATTTCCAGAAGTGTGCTTGGTTAGAAGTTGTAGTTGATTGGAGGCTTGAAGGAGTGCTATAATCCTTCACCCATGCCTAATGTAATCTTACTTTGGGTAAACTCTTGTTACTTTTATGATGTTGAATGTTATGATTCATGTTTGGTTCTTTGGTTGTGTTGATTATGTGATACTTGTTTATTTCATATGAGAACTTGTGATAAAAGGATGTTTGGATAATTGTAGTGTTTGTTTGGAATATGTTGATAACATCATATTTGGTTGAATTGGAACTTGTTCTTGTTTATTGTTTTGGTTGATCATTGTTGAGTTCAATGGACGAAAGTATTCTTAACAATGGTTAGTTTCAATTCATTAGTGACAAATGATTTTGGTCTTGTACTTTGTGACGATTG
The DNA here is from genome assembly GCA_019973895.1 of Chrysanthemum seticuspe. NCBI lineage: Eukaryota > Viridiplantae > Streptophyta > Magnoliopsida > Asterales > Asteraceae > Chrysanthemum > Chrysanthemum seticuspe. The sequence goes on along the minus strand of BPTQ01000006.1, from coordinate 277,580,543 downwards.
TGCAAGAGAATTAATAAACATAACAAGTAAAGGTTTAATTTGGATTATGGCCGAAAGGAATCTTTTGAATATGTGTTCTCATTATCTTTCAAGTAAATGGAACTTTACAAATTAATAACATCAAAGTCTATGGCCGAAAGGGATTCTTTGTTGTTGTTGGTATAAGGCTCATGACATGACCACTTGATTGAGGCTTATGCACATTTGATTTATAAAACACTAAACTATTATTATAGGTTCTATCTTTGATAATATGTTTTCCAAACTAAACATCCTAATATCCTTGTGATCATTTGTCTAAACATGTATGTTCTTTGTGTGCTTGTTCTTAGTGGTTTGATCTGTGACAATCATAACCACGACCTTGATACGTGCTTGTTCTTATATGCTTTTCTTGTTGGTTTGATCCGTGACAATCATAACCATCAACTTGTTACTTGCTTAAACAAACAAACGACACTTGTAGTGCAACCAAGTCTCTTGGGACGACCTTGATTTACCATATACTATACTACAACTTGACTAGGGTATACTTGCCCGAATGTGTTCCTAGTTAACCGGTAATTCTTGCTTATAAATTTAAAACCACGATGAAGCACATCAAGTTTTTGGCGCCGCTGCCGGGGACTTGCGTTTGTATTCTTGTGTTTGTTTGCTTGTTGAATTGATTGCTCTTGATGTTTGCTCATGATGTTTGCTTGAATGCTTGTCTTTTTCTTAAAAATCTCTCATTTTCTCATAATTGCTCAAATGATCTTTGCATAAAAATCGTGTTTTTGATGTTGGGATTTCGTTTCATGTGTTCTAAAATGCTCATTTCAATGATTGCTTTCTAAGTTGCTCGAAAAACGTTTGCGAAAAAAAACCCACCAAAACCACCCAGATCACTCTAACCGAATCGGTTGGCACTCCAACCAGATCGGTTGGAAGCCTCGTACTTAATAAAACCACTACAACCGATCGGTCACTACCCGTAACCGGATCCGGTTGTGTGTTCTGTTAAAAAAAAAAAAAAAAAAAAAATCCATTTTGTGTTTTTCTTGTTTCTTGTGTTCTATGTTTTATATGTTATATGATCTCTTGAATGTCTCTATGTTATTTGTTTTTGTTATTTTTTTTATATTAGTTTCGTATTAATTTTGAATAAGATTATCTTGTTTGATTTGCTTTACGTGATTAATTGTGTTTGCTTGCGTCTATGTGATTGTTATTTTTCTGTAATCGTGCTTTTATTTGTTTATGCGTATTTTGTTTTAAGTGTTGTTTTATGTTCGTGATAGTTAATATGTGTTTATGTGTTTTAATTACTTGTGTTTAGTTTTATGTTCGTAACCTTTTGTGTCCTTATTTTATTTTATCAATAAATGGTTTGAAATAAAACTTGTAAAAAAAAAAAAAAAAAAAAAAAAAAAAAAAATTTAGAAAATTTCCTCCAACCGATCGGTCATCGCCCGTAACCGGATCGGTTGGAAGGTTTGTCTCATTTGGTTCGTCCCCAACCGATCGGTCACACCCCGTAACCGATTCGGCTGGACTAATCTGTTAAAAAAAATCCGTTTTTTAATTTTTTGTTTTTGTGTGTTTGTGTTTAGATAAAATAAGTTTAAATGTCTTTTTATTTTTGCAAGAGTTTCATTTCTTTTATTTGTCATTTTTCCATTTTAGTTTTGTTAATTTAGTACATTGTAAATAAATAAGTACATGTGTTTTTTTTTTTAAATAAAAGTGTTTTGAACTTTGTGGGTATGTTCACTGGAAACCCTCACGAGACTATAACTCGTCCACTCGGGCCACCGAGGGGTTTAAAGGCTTGTTGCATGCGCTAAATGCAACCGTGATGCCTACGAAAGTGAGTTTTAGAATTTTACGTTTTTTTTTTAAGTTTATTTTGTTTTTGCAGATTTAATAAGCTCTTGGAGGAAGGATTGGTTGGATCATGAAATTTACACTCTTGATTGGACATGTTTGGAAGAGAAATCGATTGATCTCACACGCTTATGCTAGCCTTTGCTTAGCATCTTATCATTTGGAGTTCGATCGCGATTTCTTTGGCCCGGGAGGTTTCGTTTCTCTTGGATTTATTATTTCATTTTCCCTATCTTACATGCTTTGAAGTTTATTTTTCATATTGAGGGCTATGCTTAACTTAAGTGTGGGGGAAAGTTAAATAAGAAAAGCGAAACTAGTTTTTAGATTTCAAATTTTTGGGCCTGTTTTTAAATTTTGTGAACTTGTTTGCCCTCATGATCTAGTTGTTTTCACGCGTATAGGATAATATATTAGAATAACTGGATCAACCCACTGGTGAAATCGGTAATTTTGAAAAACTTGAGATGTGTCCCAATTAATATTGCAATCCATTCTGGGATCGATGACATTTGCTAGCACATATTATAACCCTTTCCACTAAAATTGTGAGGATTTGAGCCTGTTCATATATAGCATACATCTTTTATGCTTGGATCTTTTGATATGAGTGTGCCGGTGATTTTATTTATTCTAGAACTTGTACTTGCAAATCATTACCATACCGCAGTAAGATCACATTCGTGTGATATAAGTGTATTCGTGTGATAAAGAGGCACCCATAGGAATAAAACCAAATGGCCTTCCGTTTACATCTAATGATATATTAGCTAACCACATCGGTTAGTTAACCACCCTTATATGGACCCATTTGTTAGCGCTCATCTTTAGTGCTAGATACACTTAGTACACCCTTTGAGCCATCCTTTTCATTTTTGTTTCATCCAGAAAAATACAAAAAGATTTTCACTTTAAACCTTAGCCTAACCCCTTGTCAATGTCTAAATGGTTGGTTGCTAGTTGCTTGGTTGTTGGATTATTTTTTATGATTATGAGTTAGCCGCACTTTGCCATTCATGTGTGCCATTCCGACGAAGATGAGGGTGCGCAACTTCATATTTGTATTTTTGTGGTGATGCTTATATGAAGTGTGGGGGAGAGGTGATGTATGTGGTTGAAAGAAGGGTTGAAAAAAAAAATGAAAAAAAAAGAATAAGTCATCTCGAAAAAAAAAAAAAAAAAAAAAAGAACGTGTGATGACAAGGAAGATGAAGTGTGTTTGAGATATCGATTAGCAAATGTGCTAAGACGTGATATATATATATTTGGTGATCGATATGTGAAGAGAAGTTAGTAACTATAATCATTTTCGGGTTTGCGGTTTGTTCGGTAACTAGCAACATGGGTATTAGACTTGACTTTATTTTTCATTTAACACCAATTTCATTAATATCCCATGCCTTATCCATACCCTTTATTCGCCCTAAGCCTATCATTTTAACCCGAATAAAAGCCCTCTTTAGATGTTTACGCTTGGTGCTTACGCCACGTCGGTGGAGTTTTGTTTCTTGTACAAGCCTATGGTAATATTTAGATCATGACTGAGCAATATGAGTGTCCTATTCCTTAATACTATCCATCACTAAATAAATTGAGTGTTGAGTGAATTATACTTCATTCATTTTTCGTGAGGTGCTTAGCCATGTTATCAAGCAAGAAAATCCATGGGGTATTGTCAAACATCTCGATTTTTCACCTCTAAAAGCTTAAAACGATGAATCTTATCTTGTACTTGTACTTGGTAGATTTGCATCACATTTTTCTAATCATATTTCATGCACCATGTGGGATTTATTTTTCTTAATTTCTAGATTTGCTTGAGGGCAAGCAAAGACTTAAGTGTGGGGGAGTTTGCGCTCATTTTTCGCTTATTTTTATGTTTGTTCAAAAAAAAAATAAATAAATAAATAAAAAAGCCAAAAAAGATTTTTATTTTTAAAAATTTCTTTTCTTTGTCATTTAGGTTTGTCTTTTAATTTTTCTTTTCTTAGATTTGCTTGAGGGCAAGCAAAGTTTAAGTGTGGGGGAATTTGATAACGCTCAAATTGTGCATGTTTTTAGTAGCGTTATCCGTGCTTTTATGTGTGTTATTTGGCTATAATCATATGCTTTTGTTGCTTAATCGTATCAAAGTGCGTTTGCTAGTTCATTTGTAGCCAAGTACAGGAAAGTGGAGAAAAAGAAGGAAAAAGAAGTAAAATACGAAGATTTCTCCATATACGAAGAATTCCCGACAAAAGCAAGACTTGTGGAGTATATTCGAGAAGATAAAGTCATCAAGTTAGTGGTCCAAAGACTCAAGAATAAAGTTCAAGAAGGGAAACGAGAAAGAAATGAAGAAAAGAAGCTAAAACGAAGACATATTGGAAGACTCGTTGTTCCCGACACACCTTCACCATTTTGGCCATAACTTTTGCATACGGACTCCGTTTGACCCCCCGTTCACGGCCACGGAAAGCTAAGAGAAAGATCTACAAATTTGGCTTTTGACCTTTTCTGTCAGAAAGTCTCAACCGGATCGTTTGGGGGCCCAACCGAATCGGTTTCTCCAAGCTGACCTCTCCAAGTAATTTTTAATGCATCCTTAAGTGCTATTAAGCCCCAAGTCCGATCATATGGCTCTAATAACTCCTAAACCTGCTACTTTATGACACTTTGTGCCCAAGAAACTTACTTGGTGGCTAAGGGTGGCTTCTACCTATAAATAAGACCATTTTTGGTTAGTTTTGTGTGTGTAATTCTTGCCTCCACCCTTAAGGACGAATTTCCACCAATTTATCTCTCCCAAAAGACCACAAACCTCTGCCATTTCCAGAAGTGTGCTTGGTTAGAAGTTGTAGTTGATTGGAGGCTTGAAGGAGTGCTATAATCCTTCACCCTTGCCTAATGTAATCTTACTTTGGGTAAACTCTTGTTACTTTTATGATGTTGAATGTTATGATTCATGTTTGGTTCTTTGGTTGTGTTGATTATGTGATACTTGTTTATTTCATATGAGAACTTGTGATAAAAGGATGTTTGGATAATTGTAGTGTTTGTTTGGAATATGTTGATAACATCATATTTGGTTGAATTGGAACTTGTTCTTGTTTATTGTTTTGGTTGATCATTGTTGAGTTCAATGGACGAAAGTATTCTTAACAATGGTTAGTTTCAATTCATTAGTGACAAATGATTTTGGTCTTGTACTTTGTGACGATTGTGCAAGAGAATTAATAAACATAACAAGTAAAGGTTTAATTTGGATTATGGCCGAAAGGAATCTTTTGAATATGTGTTCTCATTATCTTTCAAGTAAATGGAACTTTACAAATTAATAACATCAAAGTCTATGGCCGAAAGGGATTCTTTGTTGTTGTTGGTATAAGGCTCATGACATGACCACTTGATTGAGGCTTATGCACATTTGATTTATAAAACACTAAACTATTATTATAGGTTCTATCTTTGATAATATGTTTTCCAAACTAAACATCCTAATATCCTTGTGATCATTTGTCTAAACATGTATGTTCTTTGTGTGCTTGTTCTTAGTGGTTTGATCTGTGACAATCATAACCACGACCTTGATACGTGCTTGTTCTTATATGCTTTTCTTGTTGGTTTGATCCGTGACAATCATAACCATCAACTTGTTACTTGCTTAAACAAACAAACGACACTTGTAGTGCAACCAAGTCTCTTGGGACGACCTTGATTTACCATATACTATACTACAACTTGACTAGGGTATACTTGCCCGAATGTGTTCCTAGTTAACCGGTAATTCTTGCTTATAAATTTAAAACCACGATGAAGCACATCACTTGGTTTCTCTCTGAACCGCCATTAATTCTTCAGCAGTTTTGGGAGGAACATTAGTCATCTTACCCGCAGCATCCGTGGTAGTTCTCTTCAAACTGTTTCCCTTCAAGACTATCTCCCATAGATTCCAATCAATGTTGGAGATCCAGTTCTGCATCTTCATCGCCCAAAGATCATACTCCTCCCTTTTTAGGTAAGGAAACTTAGCATTGCTATTAGAGAGACTTAGTTGTTGCAGATGGGTGGATTTTTGGTTGTTGGTGATTTCAACATCAACATCTGATCCAGGCATGATAATTTTTGTTATGGTTGTATTGGTGTTCAGAAAAACTTGTCCTTAGTATCGTAGAGACTCTCACGAGGCTCTGATACCACTTGTTTAAACAAACTGACCTTGATAGATCTTGAGCTCGTGGATCGTTATTTATGCCAATGTAATCACAAGCACAATAAAAGACAATCTCTACTACTTATATTTATCAGCGGAATATAAACACAAGTAACACAAATAACTAAGAACTCTGTGATCCTCTATGGATCGTTATATTAACTAAAACTTTGTTTTTCCAATCGGTACATAACTCATACTATTGTGTTCCTTTTATAGAAAAGGAACCCTAAACTAAACCCTAAACCGTTTCCCAAGAAACGTATAAACATAAAACTAAATAAGATATACACAATCACTTCCTAATAAAGCTCATGTATATCCAAACTAAATATACTAAACACGGAATAATTACTTCCGCAGAAACAAACTAATAACTATTAAACTTCAGCAGATTATGTCTTCGGCAGAATCCACCCACACTACTTCAGTAGAATCTCTTCGGCAGTAATATCAGCATAATCCAAACTTCACATAATTCCCAACACTAGGATTTAAGGCAATTTTAGGATTAAACCCAAATAGCCCATCATATATGTTTTGTGTATATTGGCTTTTCACTCGATCAGACAATCCCCCTGTTAAACCCTGTTTGTTGCACTCAACATTAGTGCAAGATACCCCTAGATACACCCTTCAGAGCCTTTCCTTTCATTTTGTTCACCCAATATAATTGTGTCGTTACACCCATAGCCTAGCCTACCCTGTAGTTTCCTTATGTCCATTGTCCGGGCGCTGTTGGTTAATTTTGGTTCCACTAGTGAAAGTCGCGGGTTTTGAATAAAGGGTTTTGGAAGAAAATCGGGTTTAGATGATAGTTGTTCTCAAGTGGGGGGATACTTTTTATGTTCGTATCGTTTATATCCATGTATACCTTGTCTTGCATCCAAAAAAAAAAAAAAAAAAAAAAAAAAAGAAAAGCATGCAAGCAAGTGTTTGGTCTATAATTAGTGTTTTCGCCTTGTTCAACTGGCGCAAATTTTTACAAATCCGTTTTGTCTTACGGATAAAATTAGAAACCCGAACATTTCTATCTCGCCTTTCAAATTTTAATCAATATTCGTACAATGGGGACATTGTACATTTCAAGTGGGGGGATGGGAGATAGAAATGGTTGATTTTGATAGAAATATGTGCTAAATTGACCCAAATTTAAAAAAAATTTATATAGCACATTCTTTTTTCATTGATGATGAAGGCCGAGTTAATGCATCTTATTTGCCTAGATTATAGAGTTTATGAGGAACCGCATTACATTTATTATGCATTAACTCGTGTATTGGATTATTGAAGACCCCTTGACTCTTGACCCTTGATTTTTGCTATGGGATTAAATGCGACTAGTGGTGGGGCGACTGTGGACTTTGGAATCTATTTGTTTCGTGTCTTTTATTTACACCCATTAAAATTTTCCCATGCCTTATCCTACCCTTAGTCATGAATCGAGTTTAGGTGAGGAAGCGAGCAATCATTGGTGTCTTGGCCATGGATTTGGTCTTGTATCATTGGTTTTGTCCCCTTCGCCGTAGCTCGTTAGTAATGACAAAATAACCCCATAAGCATGTGTGTGTCAACCCATTGCCTTTTAGAATATCTGCATCTATAGACTCTAGTGGTGGAGATTAGTATCTTTTCCAAGCCTATGATAGAATACTCGCCATGACTGAGCAGTTGAGTGATCACCCGAAAAATAAACACGTGAATTATGAGAGAGAGAGTGTGATTTCAATTACCTTTTCGTGAGGTGCTCGGTTTGGAATTTTCTAGCTTAGGTGATTTTTTCATAACTTCCAATTAATCCTGGGAGATATCCTTTTAAGAATTATTTAAAGGGTCTACTTGAGGACAAGTAGGATTCAAGTGGGGGGGATATTTGATAACATCAAATTAGCCTGATCTTTTATATATCAAATTCCCATGTTTATGGCCTCATTTGCATTAATATGGTACTTAATTCTTTCATATTCGTTCATATTTGCATTTCAGGATAAATGAGGCGTTGGAGCAGAAAAGAAGTGATAAAAGGCCATGTATATGTTCTGAAGATTGATTTACGAGGGCCTTTGGATTTTATGTGAAGATTACGCCGTAACTAGCTTATAAGGTTACGGTGTAAATATGAGCTTTGAAGGATACGGTGTAACCAATTCTTATGGTTACGTCGTAATTATTATCTTGAAGGTTACGGCATAACATGGCAATTTAATTACGCCGTAATTATTTACTTGGGCGCTAAGGAGCTGAAGTCCCGTGGCTAAATGAAGATAATATTTACTCCGAGGATGAAAAATAAAAATAACAAGTGCGATCAGGGACTAAAGGTGACAACTTATATGAAGTTTATTTACTTCAAGGACTACAATATAAATGAAGAAGTATGATGAGGGGCCTAAAGCGACATCAAGAGTAAATAAGTTTAAAGAAAATTGGATGATATTAAAAAGTACGAGATTGTTAAATTACGACGTAATTCAATTCTAGTTACGACATAACTAAAGAATTTAATTACGACGTAACTATTCAAGATCCGGATTTCTTTGCGCCGACTTTAGTTACGGCGTAATTAGCACTGAAGGTTACGCCGTAACCATGTCGGGGCCTATAAATACAGCCCCAAATCTGCATTTTTTAGTATCTCTCTTCACCCCTCTCTTAGGGGTCGATTAGGGCACCACTCCAGGGCATTTTCCAGTAGTCCGAAGCCAGTTTTGAAGGAGGAATTCACTCGCAATCAACATCATTATTAGCTCTACATCAAGTAATTTGTATCAAACATTATGTTCAATTCAATTTATGATTTATTCATTTTTGTTGGTATGATTTACTATATGTTTGGCTAAGCACCCTGGTGTTGGCCTTGTTATGATTCCTTAATTGTTTTGTTTACGTTTACTTTATTTCCGAACAATTATTTCTAAGTGTATGCATACATAGTTTATTGGTAGCCACCCTTGGTTCGGTAGTTTTGAATGGTGGTAGAGGCCAATTTCCTAGGAGATATGACCAACTGACCCTAGGTGAGCGGACTGAGATGGGAAGGGTAAGATATGACCAACTGGCGACCCTTTCTACTTGTGCGATTTGACCAACTGATCACATATCGTTTGGATGAACTTAAGAATTAGGGGGTGAGTGTCTAAGTTCCTAACGGCCGGGCACTCACTATTATAAATCTAGCATCTATCGGTACTTAATGACTAGGCTTAGGGGACCAGGAACAACAGGACTTATGACGGTGCGGCTGATTTCTCCTGTGGTGGCATCTTTGCTGATAGGTTAGGGCGAATTGACCAAATGTTGTCCTCTCGACTTTGACCCCACCTGAAGTAATTGGAAGTAAGTAGACGTAGACATAACTAGCTAGGATGAGTAACTAGGTTAGCACCATTCTCCTTCATTGATCACATCTTTTGTCTTTATCTGCTTTCTTTTATTTACTTGTTTTATTAGTTAATTTTATTTCAATCTTAAAAGCCATTAATATCGTGACATAGACTTAAGTTAATTTCCAATCCACGTAGCTCTTGGGACGACCTCGATTGTACCAAATACTACACTACACATGACCGGGTACACTGCCCGTTAGTGCATTAGGGTAGACCATAGGTATAGCGAGACACTATAAATATTAAGACCTGGTCAGTAAAACCTGCATCATACTCTAAACTAATAACTAAGCTAATAACTACCTAATTAACTACTAAATAACGTAAATAACGATATGTCTACGAGCTAACTTATGCTAGATTATATTTGGGGTGACCGACTCTTCACTTTGGAATTTCTAATTCCTAACAATCTCCCCCTAAGGGAGGTCACCCCATGTTTTACATTTCAAATCCTAGCATTCTATTTAATCTTCAGTCTTGAGCTCGTAGACTTTAATTCTTCAACTTCCGCATATTTTGTGCTTTAGCAGTGATACTTCAGAGTCCGATTATTTTGTACTTTGAGTGGAGGTCTTTGAATTGATCCACATCTTTGATGATCTTCGAGCATTCTTTGAGATCATCAGCCACAGTAAATCTCTGGATCACCCTTTGTTGTCTTGCCTTCATGTGATGTTGTGACTTTTGGACCGACATGCTCACACTTTCTGGATCATGACATCTTTTCATCAGAGTAGCGGAAGCATCTTTGTATATCTTTGATTGTCATGATTTTCTTCAATTAAGTATGAATGCTGTGAGCATGCGGCTGTGAATTGACTTCTCAATATCGATAAGCTACAACCGTCCAATGTTTCTGCAAACAACAGTTAGCAATAAAACACATGAAAGTGTCTTTGTTCACTTTCGTTGTATATAGTTGCAAGAACCACGGTTCCCCGTTGATCAGTATAAATACTGCCTGTGATCAGGTAGGATTCCTAAGAATCTCCTTGACAGGGTTTCGCAGCTGTTCTAGCCGTTCTCAAACCGGAGCGTCCCAAAGTAGACAACACAGAGTGAGTGAACCAGCGAATTGAGATTCACTGATTGATGAAAAATTGATTTGAAAACAATCGCGTATTGCTTGAAGAAAGAGTTTTGAAATACGTCGAAGGTTTTATGAGAAAGATCAATTTTCAATCAGAAATACTTTTTGAATTTGAAAATGAATACACATTCGATGTGCTAGAGAAAAGAAGATTTGCGCATCGAAAGGTTTTTCAAAAGTATTTGTCAATTCATTTCATGGACCAAGGTTGATTCAAGAGTGAATCGCCCCATTGTTTCTATCTAGTTGTCACAAGTTTGATCTTTAGAAAAGATCTCACATGTCACCCACCAAGAGCTTGTTTGATGTTGGCTCTAGAAGGATTTCCATCTTCATTGTGAATATTTTTACATATCACTCGGATGTTCTGGCAATACCACAAGGATAATGCGTAGGACTCTCAATATATACTTACTTTCCACATTGTGTGACACAGCAAGTCTTCATTAATTCTGTGTCCTAATGAGATATTGTGGATGATCTCTTGGCTCTAGACTCTGTTAGGAATTAGAAATTCCCGGTATTAAAGAGTCGGTCACCTCAAGTATATGTAATCGTTAGAAAGCTCGTAGTCGTAGTTATTTTAAGTTAAGTAGTATTTAGTTAAGTAACACCGTGGAGGACGGACGGGTCTTTACCCACTGTATGCCTGATCCACAGCCCGATGTGTGGCGATTTATGTAAGACTATAAATACTCTCTACCTCCCAAGGTAGAGAGTTGGAGCTCATAATAATATCTTTCACTTTCTCTCACTAAGTTCCCTAAACCTCTAACTTTCTCTCTCTAGAATTCATCTATACGCCACTTTGTGTTATGGTTTGATGTGTATGTAAAAAGTTATATCTTACAATTGGTATCAAGAGCCATGGTTAGATCATATCTTGCACATCTTTGGATTTCTAGTGGTTTTTAGGTGGTTTTTGAGTTTGAAAAAGTTTAGTGGTTTTTGCATCATTTGGTTGATTTCTTGTGTTAAAGTTTGAATTTTGTTAGTACTTTTATGTTTAGAATCATCACAAGTGTTTAGGTTTTCATTTGGTAAGCTTGAATCATCTTGGTTGGGTTGTTTTTGGATTGAAAAGTGAAGTTTATATGGTTTTTCATGCTAGCGACTTAGTTCACGGATAACTTTCTTCATAGCGACTTGCTTCACAAAATTGTAGCGAGTTACAGTTTTAAACCTAGCGAGTTAGATCTAGCGAGTTAAAGTACAAGTAGTGGATTCTCCACTACGAGTAGCGACTTGGTGGTAGCGACTTGGTCTGTAGCGAGTTGCTCTTTAGCGACTTGCATTTCTAGCGACTTGTGTAGCGAATTACTGCCAAAATTTTGCTAGCGACTTGAGGGGTAGCGAGTTACTACTTAGCGACTTGCTTTGTGTCTAGCGACTTGGGACTCTAGCGACTTAGTTGTCTAGCGAATTAAGGGTTAGCGACTTAGTGCATTATTTTCTAGCGACTTAGTGCAATATCTTCTAGCGACTTGAGTGATTGTTTACGGTTTTCTCTTGATTTAGTAAAATCCCGTGAAAGAATCTATTTCCCGGTTTAATCATAGAGTTATAAAATCCCGTATAATCTGTTAACATGTCTACCAACGTCCCTACTGTCATCTCCACTGTTGCCGAGGATGTACAAGCAGCTGGCTCAGATACTCGTCCACCCATGCTTGACAGAACTGACTACGACTCTTGGGCTCAACGAATCAGATTGTATTGCCTTGGAAAGGAAAATGGTGTCAACATTCTCAAATCCATTGATGAAGGACCATATAGAGTTGAAACGACTAGAGACATACTTGATACTAATGAAGATGGTACTCCTGTTTACGGAATGGACAGACCTAAGATGTATGATGAGCTTGATGATAAGGAGAAAAAGAGATTCGATGCAGATATCAGGGCTTCAAACATTGTTCTTCAAGGTCTTCCTAAAGACATCTACAAGCTGATCAATCATAACACTGATGCAAAGGCAGTTTGGGATAATGTTAAGATGCTTCTCTCAGGTTCAGAATTAACTATGGAAGATAGAGAATCCCAACTCTATGACGAATTTGAGCACTTCAAGATGAAACCAGATGAAAGTGTCTATGAGTACTATGTGAGATTTCATAAGTTAGCGAATGACATGAGGAACATCAGAATGACTATGCCTAACATTCAGCTGAACTCAAAGTTTGTGAACAACATGAATCCCGAATGGCACAAGTTTGTCACAGCTGTGAAGCTCACTAAAGGACTGAAGAATACAAACTATGAGCAACTCTATGCCTTCCTCCTTCAGAATGAGAGACATGCTATGTTTGAAAAATTGATTCTCAATCAGTACAAAACCAACCAGGGAGAGACAAACTCGTCTAATGACTCAACAGCTTTCTACTCAAACATTGGAATCACAACCAAAGCATCACAAGTCATACCCTTGGGTAATGGTAATCACAAACTCATCCCTGATCCTATGTTCAAACAAGCTGATGCTGATGCACACGTGGGTAACATCATTAATCAACTAGCTCTTCTCATTAGTCAAAAAATTAATTCTCTCCCACAAACCAACAACAACCTCAGAACTGCATCTAACCCACATAATCAAGCCACTGTTAAAGATGGAAGGATCGTGGTGCAACCAGTTCAGGAAAGACAGTATGATCAGGGAAGAGGTGGAGCTGGGAGAGGTTATGTTGGCAACCAGAATCGAGGAAGAAATGGTAACCAAGGTCAAGCTAAGCCAATCAAATGCTATAACTGTGGTGGTGAAGGACACATTGCAAGGAACTGCACATCTCCAAAGCGTCCACAGAATGCTGATTACTTCAGAGATAAGATGTTGCTGGCACAAGCTCAGGACAATGGTGCTGCATTGGATGAAGAGGAATTGCTGTTTCTTGCTGAGGGCAATACCAAGACCTATGATGCAGATGTGGATGAGCAGCCTATTCAGGAGATAGGTCACAATCATCAGAACGCCTTTCAAGTCGCTGACTGTGATGCATACGACTCTGATGTAGATGATGGACCTACTGCACACACAATCTTTATGGCTAGCATCTCTCCAATGGTTTCTCCCAAGATCTCTTCTTCACCACAAGCTGGCCCTTCCAAGGACAAACTCATCTCAGAGGTATTAAAACTATACGATGATGCTGATGTGCAACAGATGCATGACAAAGTACAATCAACTGAAACTATTGAATCAAATGTTGAAAATATGGGTAATAACAATATTGTCCCATACGATCAATACGTGAAACAAAGTGAAAGTGAAGTTGTACCAAGTGATGCATCTTCTGCAGTCAACAATGACTATGTCTTTGATGAATACACTGCATGTGCTCCTGATGATTCCATAATTTCTGAACTAAATGCCTATAAGGAACGTGTTGCTATTTATGAACAACGTGCAAAATTTGAGTTGACCACTCGTGAGCAGGAAATGGATGTCCAAGTGAGTACAGTAATTAGAAAAAGTAAGTTTAGAGAAGAAGTATTGAAACAAGAATTAAATTCCTTGCAAGAAAAACTTTCTAAAACAGCTAAACAAAAACAAGAACTTCAAGAAAATGTGAAAATGCTTAAGCAAGAATTTAATGCAAAGGAATCAAAACTCTTGAGAGATTTTTCTAATCTGACAACTTTGAAAAACAAACTTGAAAACAAGTTGTACATACAAGGAAACACCATTCAGACTGCTCACATGGTCACCAAACATCGAGTCTTAAGCGATAAGCATAGCATTCCCCTTGTTGAGGAACCAAATCCAGAGGTAATTAAAAAGGCTAGAAATGCTCATAAGGTGCTTTATGATGGTGATGAAATCCTTAAGCCTAGACAGAAACCTAGTTGCGTTGAGTGCACTGAGGAAGATAAGAAATCAAATGAAATCACTAGGGAAAAGATGAATAAGAAACAAAATGATCCCAAATGCAAAGAGAAAAACATAATTATCACTCCTCATGATTACAAGAAGGAAAACTGGATTTCCTTGAACAAGTTTAAGCCTCAGACCTTGTTGACTCCCGAACAAGCCTTCTGGAAAAAGGATTTAGATAAGCAGAAAGCGGAAAATATTGTTAAAACAAACCCTCCCCTTAGGAAAATGCCTAGAGCGACTGTGTATCCTCCTAATACACCAATGCATCTTGTACCTAGAACAATTGCCACTAAAAGCAAGACATTAATTAGTCAACACGTTATATTTCAACTATTTGTTGATTTTGAGAAAACTTGCAAGAAAAGGATCACTCCCACAGGTATAACTGAAGGAGAAAGGGGTTTTGAACAAATGAAAGAATGTTATTTAACTGAGGTCATGCCCTTCTTTAAACTTCTAAAAGATCATTTTGAGAGTCTTAAAAAGGGGATAGAAACTGATATTAAGGGAATGGAAAAGGAATTTGATGCAATGGTTGTTGAAGTTAATGACTATGAGCGTGCACTGAAATATAATGAGATTGAGAGAAAGAACCTGCATACATTAAATGAGAATCTTATTACTGAATGTGTTGCTCAAGATGTCTTTTTCACTGCTTCAAATTGCTCTATTAATGCTTCCAAATTTCATGAACTATCTGTGGCCCTGAAAGTCTCCCATGATCGTGTCATTGAGCTTGAAAAAACCAATTCTAAACTAAATGAGAAAATTGAACTGGATGATCACGACAATTTGGTTAAACATTTTTCTAAACTAGAAGTTGAGTATTTTAATCTACAACTAAAATATCAACATCTCAAAGAAAATGTCAAAACTTCAAATATCAAGACATCTTCAGATGCTCCAGAGTTTGATGCAGTTTTTCAAATTAACAAACGAGATGAACAGATTCAAGCTCAGTGTAACACGATCAGAAAGTTGAAAGCCCAAATCTCTCAATTAAAGGGTCAAACGAACAATATGACAGGCTCCCAAATGCCTCCTCCTTTAGATTCTCAGAATTCTCAAACGTTTCATCTTCAAAACCTAGTAAATGCTTTACAAAAGGAAAACGAAAGTTTCCTAGAAGAAAATGAAAAGGTTAAACGTCATTTCAATGAGTTATTTGAATCAATTAAAGTCGCTCGTAACAAAAACAACGAACAAATAGCTTCATTGCAAAAGGAAATTGAGAATCTGAAGAGTCAGGTAAAAGGGAAAATGCCAATGACCAATGGAGAGAATGTTGTATCAAAGGTTCACTCTTGTAATAAATATGCTTTATCTGTGACATATGTCCCTCCTCATCTAAGGAACAACAAACTTGCCATTCAAACATACTTCTCATCCCTTAAGGATTGCCTAGAATGTCTGCGTGAGATTGTTGAAGAGGATAAGCTAGAGAAACCTCATGATAATGCAATTGGACATGCATGCTTATATGCCAAACGATCTCAAGAAATCTTAGAATGCTTGATCACAATATGCCCAAAGACATTAGGTGAGAGAGTTAACCCTTTGATTCCATGCTCGATGCCTAAGGCCAAATATGATATGCACTCGATTCCCAATGTTTTGAATGTGAACCGTAGTGTACCCTTGAGTAGCTCAGATTCTAGATCTGTCAATGCTAAGAGAGAGAACTCAAAGATGCCTTCTAGGAGCACTAATCTCAGTACCTCTAGTGTTAATAAAGTGAACCTTAGTGCACCTGCATGTAGTTCAGATCCCAACACATCTAAACAGGTGGTGCAAAGAGTAGTAAAATAAACTAATGTTCCCATTCCCTCTACAGGAGTAATCAGTGACACTAAAGGGAGCAGGTCAAAGTCTCAAGACAATACAAGGAATGATAGGACCTCGCAAGCTAAGAATGTGCACTGGAAAAGAGTAGAAGAACAATCTAGGAACTTTAAGTTTGAATCAAATAAAACGAATCGTGTTGATTCTAGTATTAGCCATAGGCGTACTGTAATTAATTCGAATTCTGATACTATTTGCAAACCTTGTACTGATGACTGCTTGAATTCTGTTTCTAATCATGAATGTGATGTTAATGTTCTGCCTAATGATGCTAATTGTCCAGTTAATATTGTTAATGCTAATATTCATGCTAAGAAGGCTAAAAGGCAAAAATGAATGAAAGTTAGAAAACAGTGGAAACCCACAGGAAGAACATTCAGTAAAATAGGCTTCTATTGGATACCTGTTGGACATAAGACTAATCAATTAATGCCAACTAGAAAATGGATGCCTACTGGTAGAACTATTCCCTTAAGAAGTGATCACACTGTGAACAGGGCTAATACAGACACTAGTACTGCATCTATTCACAATGATTCCATTGCCTCACTTTCTGATATGAATGCTTCTATTTCTGATGTGGGTGGTCCAACCATTGTAACTAACCAAATGGAACCCATTCTTGCATGGGGATCCCAATTATCCAGTTATCCATTCTTGTCTGTGTTCAACTGCATATCGTTCAAATCGTTCTGTGGTACCTGGACTCAGGCTGTTCCAAGCATATGACTGGAGATCGGTCGCGGCTCATGAACTTCGTGAGCAAATTCATCGGGACTGTTAGATTTGGTAATGATCACTTTGGTGCTATAATGGGTTATGGAGATTATGTTGTTGGTGATAGTGTCATCTCGAGAGTGTATTATGTGGAAGGTTTAGGTCATAATCTGTTCTCTGTTGGTCAATTCTGTGATTCTGATCTAGAAGTAGCCTTCAGAAAACATACCTGCTTTGTTAGAGATCTTAATGGTAAGGAACTGTTAAAAGGAACTCGTGGCTCAAATCTTTACACCATCTCTATCGATGACATGATGAGGGCCTCTCCAATCTGCTTGTTATCAAAGGCTTCTAATACAAAGTCATGGTTATGGCATCGTCGTCTCAATCACTTGAACTTCGGCACCATTAACGATCTTTCCAGAAAGGACTTAGTTGTAGGTTTATCTAGACTAAAGTATGAAAAGGATCATCTTTGTTCAGCATGTCAATTGGGAAAAAGCAAGAAGTATGCCCATAAATCCAAACCTACTAACTCTGTCATAGAAGTTCTTCATATGATTCATATGGATTTATGTGGACCAATGAGGGTGCAGAATATCTTTGGGAAGAAATATGTGTTAGTTGTGGTTGATGATTACTCTAGATTCACCTGGGTCAAG
The DNA here is from genome assembly GCA_019973895.1 of Chrysanthemum seticuspe. Classification (NCBI taxonomy): domain Eukaryota; kingdom Viridiplantae; phylum Streptophyta; class Magnoliopsida; order Asterales; family Asteraceae; genus Chrysanthemum; species Chrysanthemum seticuspe. The sequence continues at coordinate 277,562,911 of BPTQ01000006.1, read as the reverse complement.
TTCTTAAGGACAAAGGATGAAACTCCTGATATCATCATCAAACTCATCAAACAGCTGCAGGTTCGACTAAACAAAACTGTCAGAATTATCAGAACAGACAATGGAACTGAGTTTGTCAACAAACAACTTAGTGAATTCTATGAAAATGTTGGAATCAGCCATCAAAGAAGTGTTCCACGAACCCCTCAACAGAACGGTGTAGTTGAAAGACGAAACCGTACTCTTGTTGAAGCTGCTAGAACAATGCTGATCTACTCAAAGGTTCCAATGTTTCTCTGGGCTGAAGCAATTGCCACTGCATGCTACACACAAAATCGTTCCCTGATTCACACTATTCATGGAAAAACTCCATATGAACTTGTCCACAACAGAAAACCTAATCTATCTTTCCTTCGTGTGTTTGGTGCCTTGTGCTATCCAACTAATGAGGGTCAAGACTTGGGCAAACTTAGGGCTAAAGCTGACATTGGAGTATTTGTAGGATATGCACCAAACAAAAAGGGATACCGAATCTACAACAAAAGAACCCGAAATATCATGGAAACAATTCACATTACGTTTGATGAGCTGACCGGTCAAATGGCTCCTGGACACTCCAGCTCAGGACCCGCACTTCAAAACAGTCCCATAGGTTCATCCCTTGATCCAAACTCCTCTCAAGAAACTCTATATGTACCTCCATCTGAAGATGATGTAAAGAAATTGTTTGATCCTATGTTTGATGAACTGTATGAGTCAATTACTAATGAGGTACTGACTCCTACAACAGAGGATGCTCATATTCCAGTAAATGATGTCAATCCCTCGGTTTCAATATCTTTAAGTCAAGAAGCACCCGCTGCTGATCCTTCAGTCTCATCAACAAATCATCATTCTTCAAATGTACATCATGGAAATGTTTCTGGCATCAATGATGAAGTTAATCCCTTTGCAACTCCCGAAGATGCTCCATTTGAAAACATATTTGCTACTCCTGAATCATCATCAGAACCATCTTCTTCAGGAGACATCGACTCAGCTACCTCAGTTCCTCAACAACTGCCACATGAACACCTCAGAAAATGGACTCACGATCACCCCTTAGACAACATCATTGGAAATCCCTCTCATCCTGTATCAACCCGGAAGCAACTCACAACCGATGCCTTATGGTGCTTCTTCAACTCCGTACTATCTAAGATCGAACCAAAAGATGTTAAAACTGCTATGAATGAAGATAGCTGGTTCAATGCCATGCAAGATGAAATTCATGAGTTTGATCGTCTTGATGTATGGGAGTTAGTACCTGCTCCAGACTGTGCTATGATTATAGCTCTAAAATGGATCTTCAAAGTAAAACTTGATGAGCATGGTGATGTGTTGAAGAACAAGGCTCGATTAGTTGCTAAAGGATACCGTCAAGAGGAGGGTATAGACTTTGAAGAATCTTTTGCTCCAGTTGCTCGAATCGAGGCAATCAGAATCTTTCTGGCTAATGCTGCTAGTAAGAACATGGTAGTTTATCAGATGGATGTAAAGACGGCATTTCTAAACGGAGATCTTAAAGAAGTCGTCTACGTCAGCCAACCTGAAGGATTTGTGAATCAAGAGCATCCTACTCACGTTTATCGTTTGAAGAAAGCTCTTTACGGTTTAAAGCAAGCTCCAAGGGCATGGTATGATACACTGTCAAAGTTTCTTCTATCAACCGGATTCATCAAAGGAGCAGTTGATCCTACATTGTTCACCAGGAAGTCAGGCAAACATTTGATTCATGTTCAAATTTATGTTGATGATATTATTTTTGCCTCGACTGACCCAATGGAATGTGATCGTTTTTCAAATGAAATGAGTTCAAAGTTTCAAATGTCAATGATGGGACAAATGTCATTTTTCTTGGGATTACAAATTTCACAAAGTCCCGGAGGCATTTTCATAAATCAATCTAAATATGCAACAGAGATTTTAAAGAAATTTGGATTTGATTCATGTGACCCTGTTGACACCCCCATGATTGACCGAACCAAACTAGATGAGGACCTCTCAGGGATCATGATTGACCAAATGAAATATCGGAGTATGATTGGATCCCTGATGTATCTCACTGCTAGTAGACCAGACATCTTGTTCGCTGTTTGCATGTGTGCTAGATACCAGGCTAAGCCTACTAAAAAGCACCTTGAAGCAGTTAAACGGGTCTTTCGGTATCTCCAAGGAACCATCAATATGGGTCTTTGGTACCCGAAGGACACCGGTATGTCACTAACGGCCTATGCAGATGCTGATCATGCAGGTTGTCAAGATACACGTCGAAGTACATCAGGAGGTGCTCAGTTTTTGGGTGATAAGCTTGTGAGCTGGTCTTCAAAGAAGCAAATGAGTACTTCCATTTCCTCTACAGAGGCTGAATACATAGCCATGTCATCTTGTTGTGCTCAAATCTTATGGATGAGATCTCAATTATCTGACTATGGCTTTGAATTCAACAAAATCCCTCTGTACTGTGATAATAAAAGTGCTATTGCTCTCTCATGCAACAACGTTCAACACTCAAGAGCAAAGCATATTGACATTCGACATCATTTCATCAGGGAACAAGTGGAAAAAGGTGTGGTGGAACTATATTTTGTGAGGTCTGAATATCAGTTAGCAGACATCTTCACCAAAGCTCTTCCAAGAGAACGTTTTGAGTTTATTCTTCCACGACTTGGTTTGAAAAGCCTTCAACCAGAAACTCTCAAACGTCTTCAGGAGGAAGACGAGGAGTAAAGGTCTATCTTCATCTATCTCTTGTAAATATTTATTTGAAAAACAAAATACAAAATTATAAAACCTTCAAAAATCAAATAGAAAAATATAAAACTTTCAAAATCCATAAAAATTTGAAAAATTCGAAAAAATCTTCAAAAATTATTGTCATTTTGTCACGTTTTTTTTCCGGTTCGATAATATCTACGGTCTTTGTGCTGTCACTCAAAGAATGACACGGGACTTTAGACGTTGTTCGAATTCTTAAAAAAAAAAAAAAAAAAAAAAAAAAAAAAAAAAAAAAAAAAAAAAAAACTTTTTGGGAGAAAGAGAAAAAAAAAATGGTTTATTGTCATTTTCAGGCAATAACCCGGTTTTAAAAAGAAAGAACAGAGCCATGTTTTATCATGTTTTCAAATTCCATGCTCTGATTCTATATTCATTTATCTGCTGAAAACTAAATGCTTTGAAAAATAACTCGGTCTCTATTTTTGATAATCATCAGGACTTATTTGTCAAAATCTCTATCTCTCAATCAACAACCTATGTCATTGATTGAGGGGGAGAATGATTTCAATTAAATTAAAAAGTTATTTGGCATCAAATTGTTTTCAAAAGATGAACATGCATGTTTTATCAATGGAGTTTAAAGTCTTAAAATCCGATCCTTATCAGTTAAGAAGCTTTCATAATCAAGTCACATTTCTCCTTAAAAGCTTTCAAAATCAATTTAAATCTATAAGAGATCACAAATCTCAAATGATTTGATAATTGTGATCGGGGGAGAATGTTGGATTTTAAACTGATAATTCGGTAAATGGTTTTATAAGGATTTACATGCTGTCCTTCCCACATGTGACAAACGATTTCAATTTTTCAATGCTCATGTTGAGGGGGAGCATCTATCTTAAACCTATGATTTGAAACGTGATCTTTTATCCCAATGTGCAGGTTCCCTCTAGTATGTGCAAAACTCTTTTCTAATCTCGAGGCACATATTGAGGGGGAGCAAATTTATGGAAAACTCATTCTTCCTGGAAATGCTTTATCTACTTGATTTGATCAAGGAAGTGATGGTGATATTTTTTAGAAAATGGTAATCAAAGAAGTAATTTCTTCCTCTTGCCTCCATGTGCAAAACGATTTCAAACATTTGATGCACATGTTGAGGGGGAGTACTTATTCTAAAAATATCAAAAACAATTCAGGTACAAAATGCTTTGATAATATATCACAAGTATCTGAATTGATTTTTCAAATGGTTTTCAATTGGTTCCAATGGCAGATGAACAATACCAAATAGACCGACCAACTTTACTTTATGTACGGTGATATAAGGATGATAAGGTTAGGTATTGGTTCCCATGATCCGCCAGAACCGGAGGGATCTACCCAGGGACAATCCACTAGTTAGTGTAGAAGTCCTTAGGTATGATGATAAAAGGAGAAAAGTGAGATATGGGAAGAGTGCAGACTGAGACTGAGCTAGTACTGGAATAAACCTAATAAGGTTCTAGTTATGAAGTCTCGGTAAGCACTGAAGTGGTTGAAGAATTAAAAAGAATTGAATGAGAAAAGGGTGAAAACAAATAGCCCTCCAGTTATTCAACCTTAGGGCAGAAACCGGGTTCACTTCATATGCTACTGATGGTAACATCGGTATTGAAGACAAAGACGTCATGGACCCAGTGACGCACTACACCTCAACTTTCCAAACCACTCAAGTTCCTCTTAAAAGGACTTGTTTCATTCTCACGGGGAACCGACATTATCTATCGACTTTCTCTTAGAGATGGTTGATATTGAAGAAGGAGACCCTCTCCCTAGTCTCCGACACAGGATCCAAATATGCACAAATTGAGTCTAGAGCCACGAGATCATCAATAAATCTCATTAGGACACTTTCAATGAAGACTCTCTGTTTCACACAATGTGGAAAGAGAGATTATATCTTGAGTCCTACGCATTATCCTTGTGGTATTGCCAGAACATCTGAGTGATGTGTTTACATATTCACAATGAAGATGGAAAGCCTTCTGGAGCCAACATCAATCAAGCTCCTGGTAGGTGGCATGTGAGATCTTTTATATAGATCAACCATGTGACAACTGAACAGATACAATGGGGAGATTCAATCTCTTGAATCAAACCTGGTTCAGGTTATGGATTGACGGATACCTTTGAAAAACCGGTCTTTGTGCTTAAAAACTCTTTTCTTTAGCACATCGACTGTGTACTCATTTTTCAAACCAAAAGGTATTTTTATGATTGATAATTGATTTTCAATAAAACCTTCGTTGTATTGCAAAAACAATATCTATTGAGCAATACACGATTGTTTTTCAAATCTCTTTTCATCAATCAGTGGACTTAAAATTCGCTGGTTCACTCACTCCGTGTTGTCTTCTTTGAGACGTTCCGGTTTGAGAACAGCTAGAACAGCTGCGAAACCCTGTCAAGGAAATTCTTCTGAATTATACCCGATCACAGGCAGTACATGTACTGATCAACGGGGAACCGTGGGCTGTGTACCTCAATTCAACGAAAGTGATCAAAGACACTTTCGTGCGATTTATTGCTAACTGTTGTATGCAGGTACACCCGACGTTTGCAGCTGATCAGAATGGAGCGGTCAATCCATAGCCGCATGCTCACTTAACACATTCAACTCAAAGAAATCATGATTAGTGCATCAATGACTCTGATATTTTCACACCAAGCTTCTGCTTCGCTGCTGCCAATATCATGATTCAACAAAAGCTTCCGCTACTCTGATGTGAATATTTCATGATCCATAATGTGAGCATGTCGGTCCTAAAGTCACAACATCACATAATACCAACACCACAAAGGATGTGTCAGAGATTGTTGATAGCTGTTGATCTCAAAAGATGGCTCAAAATGACTATCACGTGGATCAGTAAAAGACCTCCACTTGAAGTAACCAAACATGCAATGTGAAGAATCAATGACTACGAGCTTAGGAGCAAAGGACTACATCAAGAATGCAAGATCAATTGTTAATGTATTATCTGGTTGTATTCAATGTGTTTTTGGTACATGATTGAGGTGACCTCCCTTAGGGGAAGATTGTTAGGAATTAGAAATTCCCGGTATTAAAGAGTCGGTCACCTCAAGTATATGTAATCGTTAGAAAGCTCGTAGTCGTAGTTATTTTAAGTTAAGTAGTATTTAGTTAAGTAACACCGTGGAGGACGGACGGGTCTTTACCCACTGTATGCCTGATCCACAGCCCGATGTGTGGCGATTTATGTAAGACTATAAATACTCTCTACCTCCCAAGGTAGAGAGTTGGAGCTCATAATAATATCTTTCACTTTCTCTCACTAAGTTCCCTAAACCTCTAACTTTCTCTCTCTAGAATTCATCTATACGCCACTTTGTGTTATGGTTTGATGTGTATGTAAAAAGTTATATCTTACAGACTCATTTGTGCACTTTGGTTTCCTATGCCGGAGACTAGGGAGAGGGTCTCCTTCTTCAATATCAACAATCTCCAAGAGAAAGTCGATAGATTATGTAGGTTCCCCGTGAGAATGAAACAAGTCCTTTTAAGAGGAACTTGAGTAGCTTGGGAAGTTAGGTGCAGTGCGTCACTGGGTCCATGACGTCTTGTCTTCAATACTAGTGTTACCTTAGTAAACACCAGTAGCATATGTATTGAACCCGGTTTTTTCCCTAAGGTTGAATTATTGGAGGGCTATTTCTTTTCACCCTTTTCACATTTATTTCTTTTTCATTCTTCAACCCCTTCAATGCTTACCAAGACTTCATCACTAGAACCTTGTTGGTTTTATTCTAGTTCTAGCTCTATCTTAGTCCGCACTCTTCCCATTTCTCACTTTTCTCCTTTTTCATCATACTTAAGGACTTCTACACTATCTAGTGAATTGTCCCTTGGTAGATCCCTCCGGTTATGGCGGGATCGTGGGAACGAATACCTAGCCTAACCATCCTTATAACACCATGCATAAAGTAAACTGGTTGGTCTTTTGGTATTGTTCATTCCTTCTCGAAACCAATTGAAAAATCATTTGGAAAATCAATCAAGGTACTTGTGATATAATATCAAAGCATTTTGTACCTTAATTGTTTTGATCATTTAGAAATGTTCCCCCTCAACATGTGCTCTTATGATTTTGAAATTGTTTAGCACATGGAGGCAAGAGGTCTTTGAAAAATTTCTTTGATCTCAATTTCCGTGGAAACAGCCATTTGATTTTCTTGGTAAATTCTCCCCCTCAAAATGTGCGTAAGTTATTTGAAATCATTTAACACATAGAGGAAAGAGGGTTTTGAAGTACTTCCACGATCACATTTGCCATTAAGAAACCATTAGAAAATCAATCAAGGTACTTTAGGTGGAAACATATAAATCTTTGTACCTTGATAGTTTATTTTATTTTGAAATGCCCCCCCTCAATATGTGCTTCAAGATTCGAAAGCATTTAGCACATGTGGGAGAGCAACCTGAACTTTTGAATCAAATCGATCATCATTTATCAGTTTTCATAATTAAATCACAAATTCTCCCCCGATAAAAAATATCAAACCCTTTGAGATTTTGGATCCCAAGTGATTTAATAAGGTTTAGAAAACATGGGAGAAAATGTGGCCTTGTTTAAATACTCTTCTGGTTTTTGGTTAAATGCTTCTCCTCAATCATGTGCATCATGTATTTGAAATCGTTTGGCACATGAAGGAAGGAGTGCTTTTGAAACAATTACCCTTTAAAACCGATTTGAGATTTAATCACGATCTCTCCCCCGATCAAAAATTTCAAACCTTTTGAAATTTGTGATCCCAATTGATTTAAATCATTTAAAATATTTTGGGGAAACACATGGCATGATTTAATTTTGAAATAGACTGATAAGGATAAATTTAAGACATTTAAAGATTGTTAGTGTCACGTATGATAGTTTTTAAGAGATCTTTAAGTAAATAAAACAATTTCACAATCAAACAAGAACAGAAAAAATTTCATTTTGTAAGATCTTTGAGTTTTAAAGAGAATCATACCATGACATAACATTAAATCTTTAGATCACCACTTATTATTGTACAAACCGGACTTTTATAAAGAAATATTGTTTAAAAATACTTAAGTTTGAAATCACTCTCCCCCTCAATCAATGACCGTAGTCGTTGATTGAGTGACTTATGTTTAAAATGAAGTCCGGTCGATTTCCAAAATTTGAGTTCAGTTTATTTTCAAAACAATATTTATCCATTTTCAAAACAATTTTATCAAATTTTTGAAAAATGGTATTATTCACTACTTGTCCTGCACAAAGATACGTTAGGTGGATAAGCTGCTTTTGTTGTTGTTGTTGTAGTGCTGGAAGAAAACCATCTGCTGATGCAGTGAGACCTCTGAAGTTGCATCTATCGTGCCAACTATCCATAGATATCCAATTAAGCTCCGTTTCTTCATTTGTCGACCCAAGAAATAGTTGCCCTTTCCTTTCGGCATCCAATCATCTTCATTTGTGGGATCCGGATCGGTAACATTCTTATAAACCATCTTATCTGCATATGTTAGTGGACATACAAACAGGTATATGGTGGTCGACAACACCCAAACAGCAATCGACTAATAAAAGTCAATCCAACATATCAATCATATCATAAAAGGCATGGGAATAATGTGTTCATCAAACTATAATCATCTAATCCTAACAATCACATCCTAGAATCCTAGTCCTTCAACGTAGGCAAACATATTTTACTTTTAAGCATATAGGATGATTATATAAGCCCGTTAGATGATATATATTTGAAAATATTCTCCCCCTCAATCAATGACTCATTCTATCAAAAGTTTTAAATAAGCTGTAGTCATTGATTGGGTTTTGCAAATTTATGAAAATCCTGATTCTGATTGATTTTCAAGCAACTCAATTACCACCATTTTGTCAAAACAAATATTTTTCTGAGGAATTTTAGAAGGAAAAATATTTGAGTAGGAACAGCAGTCCTTCGACATACTTTCCTCATTTTGTTTTAGGAAAAGTGCACGAAATATTTGAAAATTGGTTTAGCGCAACACTTTCCTTTCATGAAGAACAGGTTGCTATCTGAAATAATAGCAAACCATAGTTTAAGCACGGGTTACAGTCTGAAATAACTGCAAGCCATATTTTGAGACATGTTTTGAAAAGAATATTTACACCTTCTGCTCGAACTTCATCTATGGTCCCGTGCCATTGTTAAATGACATTTCTAAGACCGTAGATGTTATCGATACCAGAAGACATGTCTTGATAAAAACAATATTTTTGGTCTTTTTCAAATTTTTTGATTTTTATGGATTTTTTTTGGTTTTATATTTTTCTATTTTCTTTTTGTTGGTTTTCTATTTTTGTATTTTGGTTTTTGATAAATATTTACAGATAGTTTAGATGATATAGTTTAAGAAGATGATGATACGAGTACCGAGATAAGGATATCGAACAGCCTCGTTGCAGAAGATAGAAGTCATCATCTCTTAAACTTTCACCACCAAAGCTTCCGAGGCTCTTGAATTGAAGAAAGAAATTAAACCATCTGAAAGTGAGACTTTGGTAGCTCCCCCCAAACCGAAAATCATCATATTGAGCAGATTCTAAGCTCTCTTTCGAGCTTGCCTTAGCCAGGTGCACAAGGAAGCACACCATATCATCGATCTTGCTGCTCCTCTTAAGAATGATCATCGTGAATCTCCGTTCGAGGTTATATCATCAAGTAGAACATCAAAGAATCATCCCACACTTGAATAAAATCTTCTCATATTTCTTTTCCACTGAAATCTGAAGCGATCCATACCAAAAAGTTGTCAAGAGACCACTTCCCCCAAGTAGATGAATTGATGCAGTCAGTCTCTTAGAATAGAGCTCACGAACCCGAATACACATATACCCAAAGACAGAGAAACTTATAACATCGAAGTAGCAGATTAAGTCCGATAGCCAAAGCATAACCCCGATGTATACTTTTTTCTCTCCCTTGATGATAGTGTATGAAGCTCAAGAACCCGAAGTACCCGAATGCCCAAACAGAGAATAACCGATAACATTGAAGAAGCAGGCTGAATCACTGATTATCTCTGCGGATATCAATTCTGGAATAAGTGATTATTACTGAATCACTGATTAAGCTCTCAAGTGAAACAGCTGTGCGTCCCCAATGTACACATTTCTCTCCCCTAATGATTGCGATAGCATCGAAATCATCACTTTACAAGGTTGGAATAAGAACACTAACCGCCACGAGTAAAGTTGTGCATTTAGTTGTTTGACTCCTTCCTTGATGATTGCAATATGACCGAAATCATCACACACTTCTGTACCTCTTTTATCTTTAGAAACTTTCTCTTACATCACTTCCCCCACGTAGTTGGAATAATAACACTAAAAGCCTTGATGAGTAAAACCTTGAGTTTCTCTGCGGTCATGACCTTTGTCTTCCCGAGATATCTTCAATCACTTAGAAGAATTAAGTTCATCAAGTTTACTCGCTTTGTGTTTAGATGTGAGTCTCCTTCCCCCTTGCTGGTTTTGATACCTCAGAATCAGCAATCACATTGTAAGCCCGTATACTAGAAATCTGTTGAGAAGAACACTTGAACTATTGTGAGAATCAACTTGATGAAGAATATGAGCAAGTCTAATTGGGGATTAAATCTGACTTTTCACTCTCCCCCAATTAGTGCTATCCCCTAAACCAACAATCTGTTTGATAAATGCCCAGATTAAGAAGAAGTCTTTAGGTAGTTAAATGCAATTCGTCTTTAGTCTTCTAACATATAGCAGAAAATGTAGAACAAACTGTAGACTCGACCTTCTTCAAAATTGTCCGTTTGGGGAATAGAATGTTAACATCTTCTTCTCACCAAATGCATTCCCGTTAACTTAAATATATCAAATCCCCTTAACTCAAATCTCTCCCAATCAAACAAGAACAGACAGAAGTTCATCAAGGAAATCAACCCCGCAACTGGAAGCACTTTGTCATTAATCATATCAGCCCGTGAGAAGATGTCAACCAATGGCTCTTTAGAAGAAACACCATGTAAAGATGACCCGATAAGAAGAAGCTCAGTTCTTACATGAGTTAGAATCCGTTTGACCATATATTCTCAGATATAACTCAACATGCAGCAGTTTCATACTTCTTCTCCCCCTCAATAATTGCATACGAAGTTGCCATTCTTGATTAAGCAAGTGAATATCTTCAAAAAATGTAGTCTATTCACACTTCTCCCCCTCAAAAGTAGCATATGATGTCGCCATCGTCATTATAATTGAGCAAGTGGAATAAGAAAACAATCAACAGTAGTTCGGTTCACTTGATGACTGAAAGCGCATGGAAAAAGCATGAAGCATGTTGATGAGAATGGTCATAAATAAGAAGATTTCTCTTCTTCAGAAGATAATGCGCACTGAAGCGTACACATTTCTTTTCTTTAGAGTACGAGGCTTGAACTTTTGTGTTCAAACATCATAAGAAGATTTCTCTTCTTCAGAAGATAAAGCGCACTGAAACATATACTTTTCTTTTCTTTAAAGAACTAGGCTTGAACTGTTGTGTTCAAACGTCGTTATCTCTCTCTTTTCTATCTCTCTTGAAAAACTTGTAATCAACCCCATTATCATTCAGTAGGCTCTTTGTCGTGACAGCTGATGGAGAAAAACCAATATGATGAATTTGAACCTGAAGTGAATTTACCCAAACTCGTGACTTAAACTAGCACACATGTAACAAAGAGCGGTGCCGAGAGTTCATCCTCCATTGAATCCCTAAGTACTCTATACTCTTCATCCAACCAACCATCAAGTATAAGACGTACATCACCTCTTGAAAATCCACAATTTAATGTGAAATTGAGCACTACAACGTAACTCCTTAACGTGATAGTTATTTTGTGGTGGTAAGAGACCAATTCCCCCAAGTGGTAAAAGAAAAGGAAAAATCACCCAAAAATAACTAGATTTCCAAGTCTTCGTTTTTGATAATATTAAAAGCTCGAACAAGGATCTCGAAGAATCTTCATCCAACCATCCCCGATACCTTCAGATACTAAGTACACTTGCCTGTGACATTTTACTTCAACCTCAAATAGATAATATTGAATTAACGCCGTTGTCACATCTTGTGGTTTAAAGCTCAAATCTAGCCTCCTTTGACGTTTTAAGTGAACTATGATAATGGTTTCATCCTGTCACAATTCTCAATTTCCGGTCATTTCTCAAACTCCATATTCATCATTTCATATCAATTTATTCATGATTTTTCATTTCACCTTAAACGCGTAAATTTTATATTAAATGAACGTTATCGCGTGAGTTATTATTTTGAATATTAAATCCGTTACTTCTAAAAATGATCCCGATATATTTTTATACCTACATTTAGTTTATAAAAACTATATTTTGAGTTTACCTAATGTTCTAAATTTATTTTGTATTTAAATCGTTAAATTTATATTATTACGACGTTTTTCTTAAAAACTACACGATAATTATTATATCACTCAAATTTTACAAGAAATGTATTTTTACAAATTTTATGATCTCAATATACTTTACTTTGATCCCTTAAAATTTATTTTAGTCCATACCACTTTAACTTCACAACTATGTACAAGTTACAACACTTTTTACTTAACTATACATTATACTTATATTTGTAACAACTTTAAACATTAAAAAAAAAAAAAAAAAAAAAAATTTATTTGGGAAACATAGCCCCTAAAATCCGGCCAAGGGGGGAAAGAAAGTCTTGGTGGGTAGATTTTTTCTACAAAACTAAATATATACTTCACTTACTTCATTTATTTCATTATTGCAAGTGTTAGTCAAGTAAAAAGTTCTCTCTATTTGTTCTTCCTTCTCCATAACCGGTTCTACCAAGTGTATACAAGGGATCACAAAATTTTTCCAAGCACAAGTGTTAAAACAATCTAGATAATACTCTTAATAAGGTTTTGAAATAAAAACCTAGAGTGTTTAGGCTAACCTTGGTTCTTTGCACCTCATCATAATACTTGTAAGCATATTTCTATCATTTTACATATTTCATCTTCATTTTATATTTATCTCTTCATTTTTGGAGCAAACATGCAAGACTTGTGTTGTTTATACCATTTTTACATGATTTTTAGTGTTATATATATATATGGTCATCCTATAATTATCCCCTTGGTACATGTTGGTCTTGATGATGTCTAGGAACCCATGACACCCTAAGAAGGTGTATGGTAGGATTAGATTAGCTTTGGAGTTGATTTGAAGGGATTGGAATAGGTTTAGTACGAGAAAAACTATTTTCGACAAGTATATAAAAGTGTTCTGTCCTTGTTTTATTTTTCTGGAAAATCCGACAGTAGGCACGAATTTTTGGCCTTGATATTTAGAAAATATACTTTAAAACGAATCCGTGGCCGCTTGAACGGATAAAAACGGAGTTATAACGAAGAAGTTATGAATTTTTAAAGTTTGACGACGAAATATATTTTTTCAGAAAATTTCAGCAACTTATTTTTACTTTATTCGAGTAAAAAACGAGCCTTAAGCTTCACAAATTATTTCGACTTATCAAAAATATATTAGTATACTTTGATACGAAGCTAAGGACGTATTATACGTAGAAAACGGATTTGAAACGACAAAGATATGCACGTTTTCATAAAATTGCCGTAACTATTATTTTCTGAAAAACTATATTATTTTACGAGACAAGTGTTACGGTAGCTGAAACGACCATGTTGGAGACTGTTTTTAACGATGATGTAAAACTTTTTGGAACGAAATGTCTTCTAATAAAATTGAGATCACCGAGCATATTTTTCAAAACAACCAACCGTTTGTATAGCGGAGTTTTAATAAATTATTTACGGATGCTTAAAATTGGTCGAAACTCACTTTTTACACAACAATTAGACAAAATCACCATCTTTACCCTTTATTAACTTTATGTTCGAGACCTCTATGACAAAAACTCCTGAACTGAAACTTCTAGATTTTGATACAAACTTTCCAAAACCGTCGAGTTCGTTTCCTAACGATCGACGTACACCATTTTACGACTAGTTTTTCGAAGCCATTTTTGGCACTTTCAATAAATTTCCGACGACATTATTTTACGACGAAAAGTGATAATTTCACTATAAATCATTACGAAACCATTATAGGATGACATTTTGACGTAAAAACTTGTAAAGTGATTTTAGGATGGTCAAGACGTCAAAAGGATATTTTTCGTCGATAAGTACTATTTTTTTTTCAAAACTCGCAAATGGTATAAATAACATACGAAATGCATGCATATCATAACATCATGACTCATTACATATCATATCATTCACACTAGGTCAAGGTTAAAGTATCACGCTACATCTCGGTGTACTCACTTTTGTCATCGCCTCATTTTACCAAGTGAGTCATAGCCCCACTTTTTCTCGTTTTAATTATTTATGAAACTCTTTGGGGGAGATGCATGCTCAATAATGTTTATTACATTCATGACTATTTGCAAATTATATGTTTATCCGAACTGAATGTTTAGTCATGCAAAGTAACAGTATTACCACACGTAGTATTTCCATAGTATATTCATTGGACTGATGGTCTTGGTATATTCATTGGACTGATGGTCTTGGTATATTCATTGGACTGATGGTCTTGGTATATTCATTGAACTGATGGTCTTGGTATATTCATTGGACTGATGGTCTTGGTACATTCATTGAACTGATGGTCTTGGTATAATCATTGCACTAATGGTCATGGAATAATTTGAAACCGTACGAATTAGGTGTTATATTAAGTAACTATGGATACATTAAGTTATGCACTACTTTGTGAATTCATTTGACATCATGCGCTTGATTATAAACTATAT